>CM053790.1:787428645-788028645 GCA_028749045.1 Cupressus sempervirens
TTAGACACATCTTTTCAAAGTGGAAAGGGATGACCTTCCCAAGATCTCCAACTAGAAAAAAATGGGGAAGTGGTCAGAGTCAATGAGAGAGATAAAAGAGAGCATGCATTAGAAATTAACCATTCAGGAGAAACAAAGCATGATCCAATCTAACTTTGATATGATTAGTTTCAACCCTTCTATTTGATAATGTCTAAGAGCCACTCTAAATTTCCAAATACAAAATAACATTATACTTGTTTTCTAGCCTATAGCCCTGGTTCTCGAAAATACATCTCTTCTTTTCAAAATGCAATAGACAGAATCACCATTGTTTGAGTACTCTTTCTTTACAGTCAAGAATTTGTAGCTATAGTTTATCTTAGGAGAGCATTTACTTCCGATATTTTGCAAATATGGTGTTGTTTGATATTTTTCTGCAATTCATTCTATGAATTTTTAAGGAACTCCTTAGAATCTGCACTATGAAGGAAAGAAAACAATATTCAAAACTAAAATGAAAACCATTTATTTCATTGGTAAATAGCAGGGAACATAGTCCTCTAATGGTAGAAATGATAGCTCAAGGTGAAAAAGGCTTCTAAGAAGATGCAAGCAAGATGATTAAGGATTTTTTTCTTTCTTGATAGATAGAATCATACCCCAAAAATCCATCCATAGGTTCAATGAGAGGTTCCCAAAAGTCATGCTTTTCATTGTTTGACCTTGTCACTCATGAAAAATTTATTGTTGAATTTAAGTGATGGAGTCTTCCATGTAAACTAGACATGATGCCAGTGAAACAAATGTTCAACAATGGAACCATCTGCATGGAAAAATGAAAAGTGAAGAGTACATGCAAGAAAAGTGTCACATCACAAGATTCCTACGCATGAAATGCTTACCAGACCCCCAAAATCATCAAAAAGTGTTGTTGAAATCCTTTGTACTTGGGCATCAATCACCAAGTCATCTAGTTCATGGGAATTGGTTTGATCAGCCAGTCTTAGGGCAAACCTTCTTGGTGGCTTTTTTATTCCAATTCTTACAAGGAATGTACTAGCCTGTAAATTGCCTCATATGGTCAGATTCCAAAAAAATAAAAAAAAATCTCAATTATCCTTCTGCAAAAGTGATCAATAGATTATACCTCACTATCGAGCATCCATATGCTAAAGTCTTCTCTTATCTATTTAATTTTAGTTAAGTCCCAAATACTGTTATTAGGGAACTGAGCTTCAATTACTAAATCATTGCAAATACAACACAATGATTTGAAGTCACCTGGTTTTGGGGGAGATTTACTTGCAATGCATCCTAGAGAAACATATCCAGGAGGAGCCTAAGGCAACCAGAAGGAGATACTTTCCATGCCTCTATGTTTATATATTTGTCCCATTTTTATGAAGTCTAATGGTGGTTTTAAAAGAACCCCATCATTTAGGTCATGAAGAATCAAACTTTCATTTGAAAGGTCAAATTTGCATTCTAGAACATTTCAACAATAGGAGAAATGTTAATAATAGTAGTCGCTTGAAGTACAAAATAAAGAAAAGCATTATAGCAATTGAACTATACAGTGAAGAATTGAACATGTAAGGAAGATAGTTGAGAACCAAGATTGATGTACAACAATTAAAAAATATAGATAAAGTGTGCTTTGCCTATTGAGGTATAAGTGACATCTGTTGCTGCTACTGCTATTGTTGAATGGGTGTAGCTCCAGAACGCCTAACATTAGATTGCTGTCCTTGTTGTGGCTGAACCATAGGAAGATAGAAATTTGGAATCGGTGCATTTCCTGGCCTAATTCCAGGGACAAGCTGCTACTGATAACCAAATCCACCAGCCTGCGACAAAATTGGCATCAGATCATAAATTACCAATGAAAACAATGGTGAATGAAGAACTTGCAAAAATTTGGAATGGTGGAAAAAAAGAAAATCACAAGAAAGAGTTTATAGACCTTGACAAGCTAGATTCACCATTTTATAAAATAAGAAAATAGTTTACATACACGATCAATTTATTTTTACAAAAGGGTAGTAGATCATATATATTTCTTTTGCTATTCATGTTTTAGTTTTTTTTTGACTTGAAACAACCAAGCCTAAACTATATTTTAAGCAAAATATCAGCCTTCAATCAGTGACAAAAAATTGAGTTTGTCAAAGTATGATGCAACCCCAAAGCATCTCCACAAGGGGAAAGATTTAAACTTGAGAACAATAGCCCTGTATAGAAGTTACCTGATTGCATTTTACAAATAAGAAGTCTACCACCAGATAAATATTGACCAGCAAAAGGAAGCTCCTTAAAACAACTTTTACCACAAGCCTCCCACCTACCAAGAATTTCTTCTAGATCATCATTTGAGAATACTAAGATTAATTACCTATTTTGTTGTGAAATCTGGATGGAAACCTACATCTTTGTAGTTTCAAATTTCTGATTCAAGTTCTTGGACTTTTGAACAAAAGAACATAAATAATTTAAATCATTGCATACCATTTGCTAGCAATTTTAATAAATGAAAATCCTTAGTTAAATACTAAATAGCCAAATAAAGTTATGTGACATGAAAATGAATTTTATCTAGAATTCTCCCACCCACCAAGCTAATCTTCTGGGTCATAATTTGTGAAAAGCACAAACTCATTACCTAACTTGTTATGATGTGTGGGCCGGAACCCACATGGCCAAAGATTCAAAAGTTTTAGTGCAAGTTGTTCTTGAACTTTACCTAAAATACAAATCAATCAGTTTTAATGAAAAGAAAATTTACCTTGATTAAAACTAAACATCGAGTTCATTATTGGAATAAAGATAATGCTACTTCTAGCACCAAATTCCAATGTTGATCTCTAAATAAGAAATAAAATGACAACTCAGAAATGGATTCAATGAGAATATTATATGTAAATAAAAGTATCACCATTAATTATGATTAATTGCATGGTAAATGAAAATAAAAATTTATTATAGAATCAAGAATAACCAATATGGCTTTGATTCTAAATTACAACTAATCACTTTTATTTACAAAAAGAGTTATTTTATTAAAGTGTAAGACTTTTAACTTTTATAAATCAAAGCAAGCAGATCTCCACAATCCATGAGATCATCTGAAATTGCTTCTCGCTATGATTGTGTAGATGTTTTTGCATCAACATTTCGGATCACACTTTGATGATATCTCTCTCTCTCTCTCTCGCTCATGGTCATCTTGACTTTTAGTAATCATCGAGACTATTTTTCCTAAAGGGAAAATGTGTGAATTAAATGATTAAAAAATGTTAAGCACACAAAACATCTTAAATTCTTAGTTCCAAATTTAACATCTATTTTCAAGCTATTTGTCACCCAAGCCACGAGAGATCTAGTAACTACATGACTCTGCTATTATCGAGTCATTTTATCTGGAGTTTGAATGTGTGTGTTTCTCATTGACTGTGCTAGCTATTGGTGGAGTTATAGTAGTTGGTGACTCGTAAGCATCAACACTGAGGAAATCCATTGTCTGCTCAGTTTTTTGGCCATGAGTATCAATATTTTAAATATTTTAAGTGCATGGTTGATACTGGTGGTGAATGTGTGTATTTCTTATTGACTGTGCTAGCTGTTGGTGGAGTTACAACAGTTGGTGACTCATAAGCATCAGCACTAAGGAAATCCATTGTCTGCTCAGTTTGCTGGCCCTGAGTATCAATATTTTAAAGTCTTGGTGGTGGAGGTATCAATGGGAGTTGACCTATTCATTGATTCTTTTCAGTGTTATCAACTCTCTGATGAGATTGTGCACTAGATCTTGACCTACAATGCATCAAATACTATTATTTCTCTTTTGATTTTTCTCTATACAAGCCTGTCAAATCATAGTACATGGATTTAATAGATGAAAGGAACTAGTTGAAAGAATTTAATGAGTAACTACATTATTTAAAAATTACACAAACCCATGGCATGTGTAAGAAACATCTTGGCAAAGCTTTTGCAGACACTTTCAAAAATACTAAATTACCACTTGCTTAAATCAACAATCACATTTCTATAAGAACTAGCCATCCACATATAAGCTACCTGCGAGCTAGTTGCAACTAACAAGAGGAGCCACATGAGTTGATGTTCTTTTTCACGTATAAGAAATGGCTGAAGGGTGTATAAGAGAAGTTGAAAGAAGTGCTAAGTATGCACTTTTATCCTCTACAACACTACAATAACCTAGGACAATGCCTCCAACTAGATAGAAAATAAATCAATGTTTGATAATGGCTACATGGACCATAGTGGACAACAATCACAAGTGCATGAGCTTAGATAGGAAGTTCAAATGGGCTAAAATAACATTTGTATGGAACCCAAATGCACATGCAAAATATATGCAAGTAATAAAAACATGAAGTGAAAATTCTAGATCTTGAAAATGGAGATGATACCTTCTAACCCCAAAAAAATGGGGTATACTCTCTACTAACCCCAAAAAATACTTCGAAGATGGAATAAAGATAAATCTATTAATAACAAACACAAGACCACAATGCAAAGAAAGTTCTAAATTGATAAACAATAAAACATTTAGCACAAAAGGAACAAATACTCTAAATTATTTAAACAACCAAGAACAAAAACTCTATATATGCTCATATGTGTTCCTCTATAAAATCCTATCAAATAAGATTATATAAAAGAAGCATCAATAATTAAATTATCATTATTATCCCAATATAGGGAACATGGAGTGCACTTCCTAAAGATTACTAAGATAGGAACATGTATATCTGTAGAGAATTATTCAAAAGATGCTACAAAAAACAAAGAAAACTGCTCTGCAAACACACTCAACAAAAGATAACCAAATTTTATCAGTCTAAGTAGAGAAATAGAGGAACCATTGAATGTAGAATTTAAATGAGGCAATCCCTTCTGGTAGAGAAACTAACTCAAGAGAAAAAGAGGTATATATGTTGTAGTCTTATAGATAATAGAACAATAGACATCTATTTTGTTTTGACATTTCAACATAATTGAGAAAACAATGATACAACCAGGTTGTTTAAAACTATGAGTCCTTTCCAAAAATCTACGCCAAAATTTAATCGAGCAATGAGGAGTATTTGAAGGCATTCACAAAGATCACAATTTTAAAATTGTTATCGAAGTTCATTGGTTGTTTTGATTAGCATTCTAAGTAACTATAAGTGTTGTGGTAGCTATCGAACTAGCAACGAACTATGGATGTTGTTCTTAATGCATGTAGGAGGGGTGTGTTTATTGATATTGATACTTTAAATTGATGAAGACAATATATGATTGTTCTGCGAGTCTTCTTCTCAGAATTTACGGTCTATTGTATTGAAAGAAGAATCTTGGGCACTTTAAAAGTTGTGAAGAATCTCTATGTACTGGAGGCTTTAAAGAAGTAAATCGTGAACAATTGTTTGAGCATATTTTTCAGGACTTACTCAAGAAAGTGACAGTGTGAAGATATTCTACAATTCATAGTGGTGAATAAAACACTTGTCATGGAAACTTTTGTATATCTGAATCACATCTCATTATAGAACATTCAAAGGATAACATGGAAACAATTGTGTCCTTTTTGTGTGGAGGAAGCTCATAATTTTTTCAGACCGTTACGTTCCAATCTTCTAGACATGACTGAGAAGATTGGTGTTAAAAGAAAATAACAACTAGCATAAGCAACAAACTAGAGTATTCGACTATCCTAAATTTCTACTATATTTTGAAGAATTCATCAATATCTTAGTAACCTTCCAATGGACAGTGCAATGCTTAATTGAGCAGCCTTTCTTTGTAGAGAATCTACAACCGTAATGAGCACTCCAATCTAGAGAGAGTAATTAGGGGAGAAACAAAAAACTGATGATGATCTCCTCAATGAATCTCAGGTCTCCAGTAATGTCTCCACCTACTACTGAATTCTGAAGAAATATCTATAGCATTGAGTTTCCCTGTGGAATAAATATTCTTTTTACTATTTGTCTACCTTATGACCCGACTATTAAACTTATAAATTTTCCATACAAGTTTTTTATTTTTACTTACCAATATATAATAGTTGGCAGAAAAAGATAAATTTTGGGCTTTCAGAGCAACAGTAAACAAAAACAATAACAAAGCCAAATGCCTATTCTGGCATATACTTTTAGTCACTGACGTGTTGGTAATGAAATGAAGAAGTGAACATTTGAGGCATTGAAAAATACTTTTAGTCACTGACGTGTTGGTAATGAAATGAAGAAGTGAACATTTGAGGCATTGAAAAATGTACGTATTAAGGAGGAATGTTGCCATTTCACCAGTGTCAGACAATTCAAAAAATTGCAATTGCCACAACATCCTCATGATTTAACAGAAGGAATATAATCAAAGATATTTAACGAAGGTATGACAGGTGCACGAAATTTCCTGAGAATATATATATATATATATATATATATATATATATATATATTGGAATAAACACTCAATTTAAATTTTTGGAGAGCAAACGCGAACTGCTATAGAAGGAATTTGTTAATGCAATTTGTGACTATTATGAGGCATATGAAAACATTGAATAAGGAGAACGTCTTTAAATTTTGCATAGTTAATTTGGATCCTTGATTCACTTTCAACTGAGTTAAATGCAAGCTATCTGCAATAGTGGGGTTGGAACCATGAGCAATTGCTCCAATATTATCTGTGTTTACATAAATTGCTCTCCAATTGTAAATTGGGCAAGTGCAGACTTGGCATTGATGTTGTCAAATGTTGGGCATAGTTTGGGTTGTTTAATATGATAACAATAATTCCTCTATCAATAAGTTAGGGCACCTACTGGAGTAAAAAAGTGGATTTGATCAATTTCAAAAAGTACATTATTGTCATAGCTCAGCAAATTAGATTTTGAAAGGACATTCAGTTTGAAGCATAATTGAGGAAATGGAAGGTCTAAAAACTCCAATGTTCTCAAAAGAATTTAATGAAACTTCCAACCATGAGCAGCTAAGGGATTCACAAAAGAAAGAGGCAATAGGAAGTAGGTTGTACATCACGAGATGTTAATTGGATTCTATACAATGTATGGATGGTGTCCTTAAAAAATTCAAAGAGCTGGAGTCTTGTTTATCTAAGGCAAATCAGACTGATTGGAGGTTCTTAATTTGGATCTTGTTGCCTTCAATGGTCACCTTAGTACAACATAGTTTAATGGAGCATCTGAGCGAATGAGTAAGACCAACAACCACCTTTTGCCTCACTAAAGTATCAGAATTACAGCACCTGTTGCACTTTAAAATGACAACATACTAAATGGGGTTTTACAGCTGATTGTGGATAGTCTATGTGGGCTACACAATGTCAAGGGCCTTAGTTTTAGGAAGAAGGTGAAGATCTTAGAACTCATAGAAAAAAACCAAATTATTTACTCCCATGTTGGATCTTGGCTCTGAAAAGATGATTCGACAATTGTTTCAATGTTTCTTAAGAAAAATTGGGAAACATCATCTAGACATTGTGAGATCTTACATAAAAATGATAATGTCTCTAATTATATATGAGGATGATGATATATGTACATTGTAAAAAATTACAATTAGACTTGTTGGCTATATGGAAAAAGGGAGGAAGAAATATCACCTATGTCTTATGAGCTCGTGAATAAACTAATTAAAAATAAGTTTAACATGTTCAAAGAATTTTTGTTTGAAAATGAGCTAAGATCAGCAGACATACTATTTGTGGGATCTTGAACTTGAGCAAGAACCAAGTGAGAAGAGGGCAGATTGCTTAACATTTCATGAGCCCTACCATAGATGTCTATTTTATTTTGGCATTTCTACCATAGTACATTTGGTTGGTAAATCTTTTAAAAGGCCGATGAGATGAAATAAGAGGAGAGCAAAGAAGAAATTTACATTTTGGTCTAGAAAGTCCATGAAAGTGTGCTTGTGCACCAAACTGGCTTCCTCATTGATATCCATCACCTGCAATGTAGCTTCCTACAGTGGGAAAATGAGGTGCTACAAACTATCGATCCAAACCCCACTTGCAAACACCAAAATAGTACTGAACTGAAACAATATATACAAGATTAGTATTGTAGTTGTTCTACTACTTAAAAATTTTGACTGCAATTTATAAAAGATTAATATTGTAGTTGTTCTACTATTTTTGTATTTTGACTCCCTTATGTCTTCTGCAGCTTGTTTTGCTCATTGTAAAACAACAAATATATTTGTAGTTCTCTTGGCAATCTACTGTCTTCTCATCTTATTCTCTTTGCATTATTTCAATTAGAAACAATAGAGAAAATGTAATAACTAATAATTACATAAGCTTGTTGTATGCCCAAATTAAATGTAGCTTTTGAAGTCATTGATTAAAAATTATTTATGTAGCCTGTAGCAGGGATTATAACTGCATTCCATTTGCTCAAGTAATGAACATCTATATCTTTCAATGCCCAAAAGACAAAGCTCAGTACAAGTCTTGCATGAAATTTGATAGAATAAGTAGAGCTAACCATCATACTTCTGAGAACAAAATTTTGAGGCTTGATAGGTTACTCCCTCTGATGTTGAAGATTTTGGTGAGCAGGACTATTACATAATTTCCAAAAATTAAAATGACCTTTGTCAATTTAGCCTTGAAATACCTAGCTTTTGGGCCATTACAATAGTTCTTGGGGTCTTCTCAAACTATATTTACTATGAGAAGAGGATTCAATTGTGCTATTTTTGACTCCATTGCAAAGGTATAGTGGAATTGGTATTTACATTTTTGGAAATATATTTAATATCTTCCATTACTATTTCTACTGTGGTCAAAAATATAATGAGTGCTAGGAATTATTAGCATTTTACATCTATACACTAGGTATTATTGTCACTGTGGTTTGGCATTAGCTATCTTGACATAGCATGAGTGACTTTCTAGTTATTGCCGCATCTATCCCTATTTGGACAATTCTCCCATTAAGAATAGATGTCGATCTATTCCAATGCTCCCCCTTTAGCACAGACATCCAATATACTGCTAAAGGTTGTGGAATTTGTCTTTGAATGTGTCTAAAGGCTTTTTGTTAAATCTATTATATTCCAAAATCATTGTAAGCCTTGAGATAGAATTTCTTTCAGCCATCAAATAAAAAAGATCACATGCCTTGTGTATGCTTTGAGAGATGTTCATGCCTTGTTCCGAAACTCTTGTTTTGGCACAGACAAGGAGGATGTTGGCAAGGGTTTTGAAATCTTTATACTTTCCAGCTCCATATTTCTATTCACACGCCCATTTCATTTCATATGATCATCTAAAAATTGTGTCACTCTAAGCTCTCAACTATTCCCTCTTGATTGATCATCTCATAACTGCTAAATGAGAGCTTTGGAATAAGCTATAGGCATCCATAAAAGCATAAAAGATTTTTTCAGAAGGTGTAGATGAAGTAGTAGCATTTTCCTTGGGAGACATGCTTGGAAAATGGAAGCATAGATAAGTCATGTGAACTGTTTGATAGGATGCCTGAATATAATGTGGTCATCAAAAGCCATGGTTGTTAGATATGCACAAAATAGATATATTGAGAGAATATATTTGTTTAAGTTGCAACTGCCCTGGTAGACATGCATGCAAAATTTGGAATCATAGGTAAGGCATTTGAACTGTTTTATTGAATGCCTCCATGAAATGTTGTCTAATGGCAAGCCAATATTGCAGGGTATGCATATTGATTTGTTGAATATATCTGCACACATACACACACACACACACACACACACACACATGCATGCACATATGCGTGTGTATATTTATATAAGAGAAAATGAGTTAGATATATGTGCTTTGCCAACATCTCTTGTCTGTGCCAAAATGGAACCTTTGAAATGGGTTATAGATATCTATCAAAGCATAAATGATAGAGAACTATTGTTGGATGTTTTTGCCATTAGCTTGGTAGACATGCATGCAAAATGTGGAATCATAGTCTGCCTCTGCATAGTATAGCATGGTATAGTTAGTACTGTTACTACTACTACCACTACTATTGACTGACCTAGCCTCATGCTGCTCTTGCTGGTAACTAAAGTATTGTATGTAAGCCACTTCTACTACACAATGTATACAAGACCCTTCCTTTTCCTTTTCCCCTTCTTCCTTCTCCACTGAAAAAGATCACTATAGAAACATAGATCACAAGGGCACAACAAAAGACAAAATATATATCCACTCTTGAATCAGAAATGAATGAATGAAGGGAAAAACTAGGTGGCGGCATAAGTTATAACACAATCAATCAAAATTTAATGACTTTTAATTCCCATTCCATTCCCCCAACTTAACAAAAGCTTTGATTGTGTAGCCCCTTGGTTTCTCTTTATCATTGATTTGTGTGTCTGCAAAAAGGAGAGATAGAAGAGCCTATGATCGGAATAGCACATCAAATCCATGTACATCAATGAATTGCACTGTTCAGTGCCTGGTCATTCATGACTTTATATTCTTACCTAGCTTGGAAAAATCCTAGCTATTTCTCATCAAATCCCACCTAGCTTTATACATCAAAACCTCACAAACCAGGAAAACAAAAACCATAATTAGTGTTAGTAGATATACTATATGAATATATAAATGCCATGGGAATGTTGTACAGTTGGGGCAGGGGGTTGCAATTGTGCTGCAACTTAGTGCTGATTGTAGAATTAATTTGAAACTATACTTAAGATAATTATATTACAAATTGTAGAATTAATTAATTTGGAACCACAATAAAAATAAAATTGCATTGTCTTATATCCCTTGAGTTTCCTCATAAAAATGTACACATAATATTCCTACAACCTGCTATTAGTGTGGTTGCGATACAACAAAATTCTACATGATATCATCCAAATACCTTCCATGTGTGAAATAGCAAGCACTACAATAGTTTTCTTATTGATGCCTGAAGTTTATCAACAACACATTCAATTAGCACAACTATGACAAGATGTAGATCATAACGAATTTTGCATGCAATAGGAATGAAAGAAGGGTTTGCACCCGACCTATCAAACTGATGATAGCTAGTAGTTGCTGAGATTGGAATAACTTGCAAGATGTGGATCGTTACTAATGTTTTTAGAGTGGAAAATTATGAGTAAATTAGGAAAACTATGATTTTCTAGCAACCTCTGACAATTTTTTCATTAAAAAATTATGGTTTTTGGACTTCAATAATTTTTGCACCAGTTGTTTTTATAATTTTTTCCTTAACCTAACCCTGACCAATTTTCTTCCCCAAACTTAACACTAACCCAATGTTTTCCCATTATTTGGAAAAAGAAAAACATTTGTCTTGCCAAGTTATTCACAAGAAAGATATTTGCTACTCAGATAGCTATAATGCAAATATTGTTAAGACTTGGAGAAATATCAATGTTGAATTCATCCTATGTTAAGGCTTGGAGGAAAGCTAACTTAATTTAATACAATCTAATCCTATAATTAACAAAATTTTGAAACATGGTTTTCATTAGATTAAAAAAGAAGCAGTCAACACTCCTACACATAACCTCATCTCTTTGTTCAACAACAGTTTCCATCTAAAGAAAGATGCTAGCAAAAATGCATGATATGAAGGAACTATCTATGAACATACCTGGAAATATACTTCAATATTAGCACCTATAAATTTGCATTTGCACTCAATCGCCTATTGTTGATGTTTGTAGACTCTGTATTATTGCTTGTAATCAAATGGCTACTATTAAACCCATCCATCAAAAAATTGACTCTAAATTAATCCTATTCCTAATCATAATCTTCTAAAAAGTAAACCCCCATAATAAATACCAACCCAGACTTGGAAATTGCCAAACCCTTAACAAATGCTTACCTAGAATCTAGGCTAGATTTTAAATCCACACTGCTACATTGCCGCAAAAGGATAAATAAATGTTTAATTTCATGCCAAAATTTGAGGAACAAGCATAAATTTCTGAGCATGACATAATCAAACAAATTGTCTAAGCGCTTTTATGGCCATTTTCTTCCCCTTCGTGATCTTCATCCTCTTCCTCACTCCCATCATCATGTTCATCAACATCGTCATCATCTTCACATATACATTCATCATCATCACCTGCTTCCCCAGTGAACCAAGAAATTGCATGAGGGATGAGTTTATCCTTAATTGTTGATCTGCAAAAAACACATAAAATCAATGAAACCCGATACCCAGAAGGTACATAAACCCAAATAGTTTGCAATGGATCAAGAACAAACCCAATCTCATAGTCTTGCTCCAACATATCTTGTAATTATTTATCCTATAAACCACCCCATAAACTTATTAGAACACAAATACAGGATGCCAAAAAGTGTATTCTTTGAGAACTAAAGACTGCAGCAATAAAAAAAAGTTTGCTCATCATTACTCGCAGCATCATCATCAACATCATCATCTTCAGGAACCTTGGGTGGATCAAAGAAATTGAAGAAACTTGGACATTGCTCAATTTGTCATTGGTTTTTCATTCTTCACTCCCTTCTTAGGATTCTTCTTCATGACCTTTCAAGTTAGGTTCTTACCGGGTAACCAATCAATTTTAGTTCTGTGTGTGAAATAACATCACTACATGAATGAAGAAATTCACATAATCTAATTAGAAAAAGGAGATATTTACATTATACTTACCCTACTAAACGATCTAGGATAGGTTCATTTTCATCTTCCATGTAATATATCTTTGTTAACTGCATTTCACAAAGGAAATATGATAGCTTAGGAAGGTAATGAATATATTAAGAAATTGAAAGATAAAATAGACATTGAAAGTGTTCCAAGGGCACTAAAATGTGAGTACTTACCACATAATTCTTAAAATAAGAATTCTCATTGAAAAAGAACCCCAACTTGAAACCTTTCTCACCCTTGTCACTGACAAGGTGAGAACATTGTATATCCTCCAAAAACTTCAAGGCACCTTCATCACATTCTGTAATCTATTTATTATTAAAAAAAGTTAGTAAATTTACTGCATTTTGAAGATAGGTAATATTTCTTGGTATAGCCAAAGTGAGTATTGGATACAAGGAAAAGGAGCAACATCCTACTTGCATTGCCAAAACATCATTGTTCTTCATGGCAGTTAGCCAAAATTTAGGAACGCCCTTTTCTGCCATAATGACAAAGATATCAAAATAAGCACTTCCAACCAAATATCACAGATCAAATAAACCTTGAATTCGAAACAATTATTACATACCAGCATCATCTTTATTTGAATCTTCCTCCTCTTTTTTATCATCTTCAACATCTACTACTTCATTCACAATGTCATATCACTGCAACGAAATATTTCATTATAGGAATATAGATTACAGAGTGTTGAGCAGAATCAAAAAGTTTTTACCCTAAGAGCTAAACATCTTTTACAAAATTTTGTACTGAGAATTGTAAACTGAAGTAGTTATTTTGTCTCTTTAATTTCTTATCGACATATAATTATCCAAGAGAAAGATTTAAATATAATATAGTTTATTACAGATCAAGTTGCTCCTAAAGGATTGTAAAAGTTCCATCTATGCTTTAAGGATGTCATGTCATAGAACCAAATTTTTTTTTCTATTATGATATTATCCTATTTTCACTTGATTAGACATCATCTATTCTCCCATTTTCTTGTTCTTATTCTGAGATATTTTATGGTCAACACTGAAAACTCACCTATAGTGTAAAGGAAAAAGACTCGCATCTCACAATATTTGTTGGAATGCACAACATATTTAGTTGGGGATGAAATCTAGGTTATAAGAAGGAAAGATATTATGAAACAAAATAGATAAGGTTACATGGGAATTGTAGGATAAAAATAAATTCTAGAGAATGCTGAGGAAACTGCACAAGTGAAACAAGATATTGTTATTTAGGAAAATCTCTATTATGAATCATGCGAATAGAAGATGCAATAATAATGAAAAAATAACATCTCAAAAAATCAAAGATATAGCAGATTAGATCATATAGGAATCCTAGAGCAGAAAGACAATCAAGAATATGACAAGGAAATGTTGTACAGGGGATGCTAGATATTGTGTTCTAGGCAAGTCGATCTATAATGAATCATGTGTTGTCTGACCCCAAAACTGTAACTAATAAGAATAAAGTAGAAGTAGATAACATCTGGTACAATCTATATAATGAGTACGAAGTACCTGACTTAAATTATCAACCTTTGTGGTAGCTTAATATCAACCAATTATCTAAATAAATATATACAAATTTGTAGGTTCCAATCCATTAGAATAAACCTTTTTAACTTTTAAATGGTTTAATGTACATAGAAAGAAGATAGCAGCATCAAGTAAAATCTCATAATATGAAAAGTACTTGACTCTCATTGTATATATCAACTACATGTGTGCAAACTCCTATGAGTAAGCAAGTTTCAATCTATTGGACCAAGTTTTCTGATAAAGATAACAATATACAATAGTGCTTGAAAATTCAGTAATTGCTTAGAAAAGAAAGAGATCAAGAGATTATATGAAGCTTTCAATTTTGAACACCCAAAAAAAACACTAAACACAGATACCTTCTTGTAAAAAGGTTCATAAAATTTTTGATACTTGGCCTCCAACGCAGCTTTTTCTTCAAAAAAATCGATCTCTATCTCCTTATGTTTACCCTTTATTGGCAGGACAAAAATCATAAATCCCTTTGCATGAATATATTTAAACAGAAAATCACAATCTAAACATATCAATACCTGTAAATCTTGCAATGCCTCCAATCACTTCTTTACTTTGTGAGGAGGTGTTTCAATGTAGCCTAACGAGGTACTGACAAGATTCTGTAGCTTTTCCTGAAACATATCATGGAAAAGTTATTAAATCTAGTGATAACTAGAAATTTCTATTATAAACCAGATTCTATCCCACAAAGGCATTGCCAATTTAGCCTGGGCCTTAGAAATTTTACTTCCACATAGAGATGGATGAACAGAGAATTCGCCCATGTTCTCACAATACAAAGACAACCATCCTTGAGATTTATGTTTAGAAAATATTTCCAACAAATTCTTGATATGATTATAGTAGAAATTTCCCTTGGAAAAATTATTAATGCTATTGTGTAATGCCCCGCTCGGAGATCCTTGGAAACAAGGATGAAATACAAGCTAGATTTTTTTTTTTTTTTTCAAGTATGAATGCACAAGACAACATCATACAAGGATCACAAAGATCGCAATGAAAGAATTCACCACAATCCCGACAACCAATAGATCTCTGAACACCACTACCAATTGACACACATGAAAAAAATCCAACAACCACCACAGACAAGATGAGGGCTCAAGAAATGACCACTAATCAACACAAAACCAAGCTAGGGTAAAATGCAAAATCTTGAAATTTGGCTAAGCCTGAAATCCTGAAGCCCTGAAAATTGGCTAAGTCTAGATTTTTGAAGTCTTGAAATTTTCTAGAATCCATAACTTATCTCCAAGAGGTCTGAAACCTCAAACATTTTATCACATATATTAAAATATATCTTAAGTATATAAGAAATTAAAATATACATCAACTTATACTTAAATGATATATTTTAAACCCCAAGAGACTAAAACAAAAACATGAAAATTGAATTTCAGTAGAAACCAACAAAATTCAAAATGCAACAGCATAGAGTCAAAGAACACCCAAAAGGGTAGCCAAATCAACCCTCAAAAAGTTTGGAACACAATGAAAAGTGCTCGCTATCTACCTGTGTAGGTTTTTACAAAAAACCATGCGACACTTCTTACTAAGGGAGGGCGACACTTCTCCTTAAGGCATGCGACACTCTTCCAGTGTCATATGACATTTCTTAAGAAGGTGTGTGACACTTTACAGTCTCATACAACATTTCTCAAGAAGGCGTGTCAAAATCTTCTAGTGTCATACGACATTTCTCAAGAAGGCGTGCGATACTTTATAGTATCGTACAACACAATTTGCATGGGCGTGCGATACATTTTTAATGTCACACCATGCTGAACAAATGTTGCCCAAAGAACATGAAAATACTCCCACAAACACAAAGGACCAAAATAGAGCAAAGAACCTCCACATTAGGGAGTACCAAATCCACACAAATCGAGGAATGAACACTCAAAAGTAGCAACAGAAAGGGAAGAGGAAAATCTATCCATCTAAACCATAACAGAAAAGAACATACTAAAATAAACATCGCAGTAAATAGAAATACTAGAAGAAACTAAATAACCAAAATAAGTACGTGGATCCTCCCATCTGTCAATAGCATCATAAGACCATTGTGGGTCCTAGCCATCCCCCACGTGTAACATCCCAAGCCACCAACCAAATTGTCGGTACTGTTGTAATAGGGACGTCACTACTAAAACATGCAACAATATAAGCATAAAGAAATCTAACATGCTAGCAAAAAAGCATAAGATAATCCTACAGTAGATAACATCACCTATCACATGCTAAAAAATAGTAAGCAATATATATATATATATATATATATATATATATATATATATATATATATATATATATATATATATACTACTAAATCAATTAACATCATCTAATCATATGCTAAACATCATGATAAGGGAATGCATCAAATAAACTAACATCATCTAAACATGATATCCAAGCATTCCAATAAAAGCATAAATCACAAGAAAACATACTCCGAAACTCGAAGTATCAAGTGAAAACATCCAACAACGGTTGCACTAGGACAAAATATCATCTCTGTACACTGATCCCTTGCATTGGTGTAGGTAGCTATGCCTCCCAACCATGTGGCACCCATAGGTCCACACCCGCCGTGCTGATGGAGATAATGATCCAACCACAAACACACAAAAGAGCAACATCCAAGGCTAACACTCACGCAAGACAGTATGATGACTGCAACCAAGAACCTAAGATAATGCAAGGAGTATAGGTCTTGGTCAGATAGTCAAAAGGCTACTAAGTAGGGGCTGACATCATGGAGAGTCACTTGGTATCGACAAGCCCAAGCTCAGATCATGCATTTCAACTCCTCAACATAGGGCCCTGCACACACATTTTATTATCTTAAGTTTTATTACTAGTCACACATTTTCTTTAATTATCACTTATTTAAAACTTCCTATCCTCCGCCAACCCTATGGGACTAAGGTCACTAGGCTATGAGATAGAAGCCCCCTCCATATGCTACCATACCCTAACCATGCTCATCCTACGACAAGTGCCCGTGGGCATGCATACTCCCATCCCAACCCCAATAATTATAACTTCTGGCAAATCCATGGAAGATTGGGCCTCGCAAGTCACCCAAAAAATGTACGTGCACATACTTGTGTGTGGCACACCACCATCACAAAGATCATAACATAAGGACAGGAATGACACAATGCAAAACAAAACACCCAACTGAAAGCAACTCAAGAGGACAGATTCTACATGAATCCCAAAGCCAATAAAAATCATACATCATAAAATCACTCAACTGGCCTCAATCCGAGAGTATGGATTCTACATGAATCCCAATGATGTAACAAGACCAAATATCATGAACTTACTCAACCGGCCTCAATCCAAGAGTATGGATTCTACACGAATCCTAGCACTCATGAAACAATAGCAAAGGTCTAAAAGAAACCATAACAACAGGTATAAAATCACTCAACCGAACACAATGTCAGGAGTATGGATGCAACATGCATCCCAATGCAACATAAAAGTGCAAAAGTGGTTTGACTAATATCCAAACAGATCATCCAAGTCCACGACCCACATTGTGCCAAGAAAGCCCAAAAAAATTGGGCGGCACGCAAATTGAAGTAAAAACTTCAAATTTAAAAAAAATCCAAAATTAAAACCCATTTGAGCTTTGGGTTCAAAAACCCCTAAAATCCAAAAATAAATGGAATTGGACACCGTATGCAAAAATGACCAGCATAACGGTGCAAAACTCCAAACCCTCATCCCAAAAAAGATGGAAATGTTCATAGCCGCCCAATCGGGTAGAACTAACATACAAAAATGGAGGGGAACACTAGTTCTCAGCCTCCAAACAAACGACTACCAAAAACAAAAGCAGAAATGGAGCCGAAACCATAAAATGGGAAAGCCCTACCTCACAGCCAAAAGGGCAAAACGAAAAACTGAACCAGAAAATAAAACACTCGTAGAAGTGGCTGAAAATTGTGGCAATCCAAGGTTTCCCTGAGTTGGATCCAACAAGCTCAACCTCACGACGATCCCATGCCTGTAGCTCCCACAACAAACAAAATAGTAAATCCTCATGAAGAGGGTTTTGGGTTTTACTCTCCAACTTTCCAATTCGAAAGTGAGAAGTGAGGAATTAAATTCCTTTTTGGATACTTATTCACTTTTTAGGTGAATAATTGATTAGGGCATTTAACCAGCCAACCTAGTTAAACTTCGAATCGACTCAAACGAAAATAGGCTATTCCTATAAATAGGAATTCATCTATGGTAAAGCTGTCAGAAATTAAAATAAATCAATTAAAAAGCCCAAAAACCCAAAAACACAAAAATCTCCTTAATAACTTTCGCGATAATGCGAACCTCTAAATGCATAGACACGCTTACTGGTCTAATCACATAATGCAAATGAGTTTGGATTTAATAATCACCGAAAGGTTTAATTTAAACATTTTAATAAAGGATACGATGACCATATAAGGACAACATTGGTAAAATATGAATGGCTGAATCACTAACTCCATGTGCCACTGCAGGGATATAAATCCTGCACACTAAACAACACGATCAAGTGCAATTGCATATAATAACATAGTCGAAGCAATAAATGCATTAAATCCCATAATTTAACCATTTAATTAATTATATTAAAAATAATCTATTTACATCACTCACGTTCGCATAAAGCATAACAACGCAGGAATGAAGTAAATAACCATAGCATTAAATCCATCACATAACATAATCAGAGGTATGTCCAAATACGAGATAACCAGATATCATCATAAAACACACTGTCATCTCAAAATGGCATCATCATGCAATATGATTAACTGAACAACATAGTAGTCTAATATTTTTGATACTGAAATCAAGGTAAATGTTCGCAGCACATAACCAAGTAGTCCCACATGAAAAATCCATTTCTAAATACTTAAACATTTAATAATGATTGATTGCAGAATCAACAAAAAGATACTTAAAACATATAAGAAAACATAGTCATAAACATGACTAACCATTGCTATAGGAACCTAGTCCAGTGTAGCATGGTAATAGAACATAGTGCAATCTCTGCACACATCTCAGGGTAATCATGGAACACCCTCATGATACCACATCGATCTTGGTAACCACTGGCACAAACCTCAGTGAACCAAAAATCACAACATAATCTCATAGATCAGTCAAAAGCATAAACAAAGCAACTGATATAGAAACATAAATCCAAACACCTCGACGATAGACCACTCAGGGTCACAATCATGATCCCATCACAAAAAAGGATCAACAAGGTTGCATCCATCAGGATGACTTACGGAAGTCAAATGGGAGAGGCACTACATATTGAGACACTTTGGTATAGAGATGTGTGATGCTCATATGAATTTATATGTTACCATTAAAACCTGTTGATATTTAATTATAATACTCGTTAGAGTAGTTGTTATCATATATTCTTACTATTTAATGATTATTAATTCATATTAATGTAATATCTAAACCAAAATTATCTCATATATGCATCAAAATTAATAATATTTTATAGAAGTTATCTTTGTAAATGAATTTCATACTCCAACTTAAGTTAAAATTGTTATTTTCAAGAAAAAATCTGGAAGATCCCAAGAAGGAACATTAAAATAAGAATAATCAAGAATCAGCTGTATGGGGTCTTCATACCAAAAAAATGGCATACTCATCTTATCTCCATCCCCATTTCCTAGTGACCAAGGGTTAAATCAATTATGCTTCACGTTATACAATTATTTTATATTAAATATTCAGTTTAATGGCAAGTAAAGTGATGAGTTTAGGGGCAATATCAATTGGGCAGGGGGTACAACATTAGGTACATGAGTTATTCTTGGCTACAATCTATGACTCCAAGCTAGATGCACACTGTTGTTACTGATACACCCTAACACAACATTGCCCAAGGATTATTTAAGTTATTTTTCACATTACCTTATTATATACTAAGCCGATCGAGGAGTCAAGGCAAAAGAGTATACCAATGCATTAGCTTAATTTCATTAGATTTCTAAAGTTCATGCTTATATTGAATAATGGTTTTGAATTAAACTATGTTTGCAACATACAATAGTAATTTTTCAGATTAAACTTTGTGATCCATCATCAAGAGGAAGAGAAAAAGAAATATTGTATAAAAAAAAAATTGCAGACATTGTTCAATCCAGAAGCATTATTCAATGTATTTGCTAGTAAATAAGGATACGAAAAAACTAAGTAGGAGAATGAACCTTGTGACAACTTTTCTTATCATCTACTTACTACAAAGTGATTTACTTTACTTAAGAGTGGAATCAAGAAAACCAAGTACAAATAGCATAAGATTTTGTTCTATGGGATGTCCCATGATGATCAAATGGTTTCCCTATTCAAGTGGTCAGAAATAACATTTTGCAAAATCAAATGCAAGTAGCATATGTTCCTTACTGCTTCAATAGGACAAATTGTGAAAAATTCAATAACTAGTATTATAATAGAATTTTCTAGTACAATGGAAGAAGCAAATTGATTAGCATTGTAGTTGAAATCCCAATTCATGGGCAGTAGTTCATAATCCAAAAGAATTCATACGAGTTGTGAAAAGCACAATAACTTGAATTATAATAGAAATTTTTGGTAGTATGGCAGAAGCATACCTTGATTAGCAGTGCAATTATAGTCCTAATTTATCAGCAGAAGTAGGAAATTCAAAAGAACAAGCGTAGATTAGCAGTGCAATTACAATTCCAATCTAGGGATAGTAGTCTGTGAATCCAAAAGAACTCAGATGAATTGTGAAAAAAACAATATCTGCTGTTATAATGGAATTTTTGGGCAGAATGGAAGAAGCATACCTTTATTACTAGTGCAATTACAATCCCAATTTGTGGATAAGAATTTGTGAAGAAAGATGTTTTCCACCTATTGGTGCTCTAAAAAAGAACAAGGTTAGTATCATCATCATTTCACATTGGATGGACTAGCTTGATCATACAGGCTTGACAAATCCAAACACATGAATTGCTAAGAAACTTATATTCTATTTGTCTACAAGCTTTTGAGACATTTCATTTTTATAGATAGTCCACAGAGCACCAGATTTAGAATGCACTTGAATGATTTGGGCAACAAACTTGGCCTCGAAAAGCAGCAACATTAAAAAAAGCTGATTCAAATTAACTTGCCTTGCTCCATTTATTGCTTCTATAGTTTGCAAAACTAAAAGCTTGGGCCTGATTAACTTGTCCAAACTCATTGAAAATAGGTCTGAATCCTTTGCCACAAAGTCTATAGAGAGTTTCATGTGATTGAGCATAAAGTCCAATTTTTTCTTAACGCTTTCCTCTAGCATTGTGAGAATCAAAGGGAAAACCCTAACTACCTGCGAGAGGCTGCAAAGTTGAAGATTGTCTATCCTAGCTTGTAACAATTTAATAGGACTTATGGCCACAATGCTCACAATGTATTTGTACATTTTTCCTTCCTTACAAATGCCAATATTTCAAATGAGATCAAGTTGCTTTAGAGTTAGAGAACTGCGCCTCAAAACATGAGAATCTATCGACAAAAACATGGTGAGCTCTGTTCCATGAAAACCTAAACCCTCCCAAAGTTTTCTGCAAGCATTTTCCATGAAGAAAGTAGTAGTTCCTAATTGCTCTGATCAACAAATCATCTGTCGAAAATACAACCTTGAGAAGCTCAATGTTGGAGCGGAGGACTTCTAGCTTTTCTGTTAAGATCCGAGGTAGCCCAAATACAATTTTGCTTAGATTTTCCCTCCAAATGTCGAAATCTCTTAGTAGTTGAATCTTTGGCTCCAATACTCTTTCCACACTTGTGTGACCAAAAGCATGGGCTGAGATTTGATTATGTTTATAATTTGCTCATCGTTGCATGAGTATGGACTAAGCGTTGGTCAAAATTTCAACCAACACGGGCATGAATTTTTTTAATTTAAAATCTTCCTTACATATTTCGACCAATATAAAACATTTCAATAGATGGTCAAAAATTTTAGTCTAAAAATGGGGTCAAATGTACTAGTGCCTGTTAAAGGCCTACCCTATTAAAGGCTTTACACACTGTCAGATGTGACCCTGTTAAAGGATTTCTACACCCTTTTAGGAGTGTGCCCTGTTAAAGGACTTAAGAAAATTCAACTTAGAATACCACCCTGTTAAAGGATTTACATAGAGCTGTTAGGCTCACCCAAGTCCATGGGATTTATAGTCACCTTCTCAAAAGAATCTTTTATCCCTCTCTAAGGATCTCCTATCCTCCTCCTGAGGATCTCTTATCCTTCTCCTGAGGATCTCTTATCCTTCTCCTGAGGCTTATCCACCTAGCTATTAAGCTAAACTATCAATGTAGGGTTTCAATGTCTAATACAATGGTAAGAGAGTATTAGAAAGATTTTGACCTGATAAAGATTACAACCCTAACCTTGCAGATTTTAGATCACTCTTCAGTTCTTTTCTTTGCTTGGCTTTTCTTCCTTGTAGTGCTGATAGCTTGTTCACTATTCAAGATCTGTCTCCTTGAGTTCTTCTACTCATTATGCCAATGCACTCTATGGTCACTTGATCAACTCAGAGTCTAGCTGCTCTGTACTTACTCCTCACTATGCCCTCTTCTTGACACTTCACACTAGCCTTCTCTTGGCTTCTTTGCATGACCACACTTATAACCAACTCCCTCTCACACATGCTTGATCTCTAAACTATAACTCCTTATAAAGAAGTTCTTTTCTTCATTTCCCACTCAAATCTTGATTTGATCTGAGAAAATGATATTTTTTTCCCTCCAAATTGCTTCTTCTAGAAACTTCATGATAAGTCCACTAGCATTCGCCTTGAATTGGTTTGCATGGTTTACATAAAATTTTGTGACATCTACTCATCATCCTTATCATCCAACTAATTCACAAAATTCAATGTAACAAACTTGTCATTACAGATCTGGCGAATCTTTTGACTTAACAAATAATACAGCAACTCGACATCATTGGTTTACTAATGCTTAGCTCCTTCTGTGTTACTCGGCTTCTACTACATTTACTGATGCTTGACACCTAAAGAAATTTTCTTGGCATCCATTACCTTTTTTTTTTTTGATGCTCAGCACCTGAAGTCTTTTCCTGAGTTACTTGGCACTTGAACAATTACTCGACACCTGAACATTCCTGTGTTACTTGGCACCTAAAGGATTGCTTGACACACACTGAAGTTGAACTTGCTTGGCTTCAACTAAGAATTTTCTCGGCTCTAACTAGCTTGCTCGACTCTCTCAAATGAACTTAGTTAGGCTTTACAAATAACTTAGTTAAACCTTACATCTTTGATGTGTCTTAGTGTGTCCATTCTCTTTGTCTTAGAGTATGTCATCAATACACTATTTCATCAATGGTTTAGCTGATCCTTATACTTCTTTACAACATTATAACTTCAACCTTTCTCTAGGTGCTCTAGTTACATCTTATTGATTGCCTCCTCCTTGTCAATCAACCAATTGATAGTACTTGGATCACTAAAGCAATTGTCATTCCTACAAGTAGCAAGTTTGACATCAATAAAAAAACAATGATTTAAAAAATTCTTTACCAGTTCCATTATTCTTCACTCATGATCTTTTCAATAATTTCCAATAGATGTCTGGAAACAGATCGAGGAACTCATCTTGGGTCACATGCCCTAAACAAGAATTTACACCTCTTGGTGAACCTTTAGATGTGGTCTACAAGACCTTTCTACAAAATAAACTCATTTGTCCATTTGAAAACTCTCATCTTGATGATCCCCAACCATGACTAGCATGGTGGAATGAAACTATATTTTTCAAATATCACCAAAATAAAGGTCACAAAACTAGCAACTACATCAAATTGCATCACAAAGTCCAAGACCTAATTGACAATGGTGACATTTTTGTAGATGGACATAACAAGAACTTAGATCACAAGGCTTTCAAAGAGCCATTCCTATCCTATGAGAAAGGAAAAAACTCAAAACAAAAACCTAATATCAAGGTCAACTATATATACTCTAATGATGACAATGTGATCAACATGGTTGAACTTGTGGATTTTGAGTATTTCAATGTTATCACCATCAAGGGAAAATAAGAAAATCCTAAACCTAAGACACTATTTGTCTTAAGGGGCCCTACTTCCAACACATCTGACAATGAACCATCATAAACTTGTGCCAATGATGTTACACATTCTCGTGCCAAGTTAATGCTCAAAGGTCTTGCACCTTTGCTCCTAAATTAGAACACAAAGAAAAACCCCTTGCTGGTCCATCTAGAAAAGGGATAAAACTTGCAACAACTTCTGTGGCTACTAGCTATAGTATCCTTGATTAGTTATAATGAGCAAATGATCAGTTATAATGAGCAACTTTTGTGGCTACTAGCTATAGTATCAACTCATGATCTTTAAACTACTCAAAATCTTGCCTGCTCATAGGAAGATTATCAACAAAGCCCTCACTGAGGCAAATGTCCCTCAAGATCTTGGTCTTGAGAGGTTCCAATCTATGGTAGGTCATCTGACCTCACCTTACTATATGTCCTTCTCTGAGGAGGATGACAATTCACTAAGTCATCTACATAATCAACCTCTACACATTAAGGTCATGATACACCAGTCATGTGTTCATCATGTGCTCATTGATAATGAAGCTAGTTTAAACATTGTCTCTACTACTCTACTTAGACAATTGGACTATTCTATAGAGTCCATTGACCCTCATCACAAGATAACTATCAAAGTGATTGATGAAGTTGAGTACAAATCCTTGGGTCTTGTTGTGTTACCTCTTTGGGTTGGTCTTGTCGAAAGAGATATCACTTGTCAAGTCCTCGACATTCTCTTAACATACAATATTCTACTAGGAAGACCATGGATACATGAGATGCAAGTTGTGCCTTCCACTTACCATCAATGCGTAAAGTTCCCAGTTCATGGCTCTAAAGTCACCATACCTGCAAGTGCTAGCTATACCTATAACATGCCAAAATTTGCTAAAAAATTTGTACCTAATAATAGGGAATCTATATCCCATCATGATAAAAAGTTGAAGCAAATTGAGCAGTCACTCAAGCTGAAAGAAACTAGAATGGGTGAATATCACATAGAACTAGTTTTGTCTTTGACATATCTTCCTGAGTCTCCCTATCATTATGGGAGACCATCTAAAGTGAAGAGACCTTTTGTGTTGAAACCTCAAACCAAGTATAATGGTACTTTTTTCGAAGATACTATCCCTCTCGAGGAGGAAAGTGAAAACAGAGCTATTTTTGCATGGATCTACAAAAAGGAAACTCTAGTTGACCTCACAAAATAGTCTCATGAAATCACTTCTAAAAAGTATGGTCTAGGTCTTAAACTAATGAAATTATTTGGGTATGAGGTAACTAGTCCTATTGGATGCAACAAAAATGGTGTAATTGATCCTATCAAAGTGATAGCTAGGAGGAATCAAGATACATATGGTCTAGGCTTCAAGAAGATTCTCTTCCATCTAAGAATTAACAAATTTATATTAGAACCTAAGAATTCATCTGAAAATGAGTCACAGGCTGAGTTTGATGACCATGAAAATAATGATGATGATGAAGATCCTTATCCTTATCCCATTCCTTATGATTTTACCAAATTATTTGCTAAACTAGATGACTTTGTACCATGCATTAGCACCATGGATGGTGATAGTGTTTCTTCTGATGATACTACCGATTCACATCATACCTGACAAGAACAAGGAGATTCTAGTCATGCTTTATGCATTGAGTATCTTTGTAAAAATTGAGAGGATGAAGGAGAGTTTTTCCCTATCACTATTAGGAAATTCTACATTCTATCACCATGTAGCACAGATTCTCAAGAGTATGAATTCAACTCTCTCTTTGAAGCAACTACAAATAAAGACATAGATCAAGTTTATGTCTATGAAAATCTCCTTGAAGTAGGTGAAGCATCTAGGGTTAGGTCAGAGGAGACTTATCCAATTAGTGTCACCGAGTCTTCAATTAATGCCATTAGAACTTAGAGGCATTTAAACACACTTGTGAACAAAGCCAATCTAGGTCTTGAATTACTTGTCTAAGCATTTGATGATTATACTATGAATGCAATTGAACTTGCCACATCTCTTTCACTCACCTATCTCGAGCTTATAGACTGGAATTCCAATGCATCTAGTGAGGTCCCTACATTCTAGAATGATTATGCTCTTGCCTATTACTTAAATGCTGTCAAACTTGTAATATCTTCCACTAGTGAAAAAAGCATCAACATGACTGAAGTTGACATCAAATATCTTAGTCATACAATCAAAAAAATAGAAATAAAAAGTTTGATGGTGAAAACCACATTGTGGTAGTGTCAAAACCTAAAAAAGTAAAAATAAAAGATGTATCCAAGGGTGAAAACCTCTCCGAGGCACCTACAAATGAGATATTTAATGCACTTCCTAGTCATTTTCATGAAAGATCATCAGTGTTGATAGAGCCAACACAATCGATCAACTTGGGAATAGAAGAACATCCTCACATTATACATCTTGCATAGTCACTATCTTTAGAAGAAAAAGAGGAATTCATTGCCTTCTTCCAAGAGAAAAACTTTGCATGGACATATTTAGATATGCTAGGATTAGATCGTGATCTCATAATGTATCATTTCTCTATTACACCGAGAGTTAAACCAGTCAAACAAAAACTTAGAAAAATGCATCCTCATGTTGTATTTCTTGTCAAAGCTGAACTAGAAAAGCTTCTAAAAGTTGGTTTCATTTGAGCTATTAATTATGTTGAATGAATATCAAACATTGTTCCAGTCTCCAAGCACGACAAATATATCAGAGTCTATACAAATTTCTGAGATTTGAACTTAGCATGTCTGAAGGATGATTTTCTACTCCCTAACATTGATATGATAGTGGACATGACATCAGTATATGAGATGTACTCACTCATGGATGAATTTTATGGTTATAATTAGATCAAAATTGCACTAGAAGATCAGGAAAAGACTTCTTTTACTTGTGCATGGGGAACTTTCTATTAGAATGTGATGCTACTTGGCTTGAAAAATGCTGGTTTTACATATCAAAGGGTAGTTACAATGATTTTCAATGATATGATGCATAAGACAATGTAAGACTATGTGGGTGATACTTTGGTTAAGAGCACAAAATGAATGACTCACCTTCAAGATTTGGGACATATCCTAGATCACATGAAGAAATTTAGTCTAAGACTTAATCCCAAGAAATGTGCATTTGTTGTGAAATTTGGGAAACTACTTGCGTACATTATGTCTACAAAAGGAATCGAGGACAATCCAAAGAAAGTTCAAGCAATCATGGACATGCCTCCTCCTCATAATATTAGTCAGATGAGGGGCTTACAATAAAGACTCCAATCTATTCACAGATTCATCTTATAGCTAGCAGATAGGTCACAACCTTTTACCAAGACTCTGCATAAAGGTGTGAAATATAACCAGAGCCAAGATTGCAATCAAAGTCTAACATAGATAAAGAAATACCTTACTAATCCACTGATCTTGATGCCTCGTATTCATGGGAAGCCTCTTATCTTGTACATCTTAGCAACAAAATCATCTCTTGGTATCTTGCTAGCATAAGAAGACAATGATAACAAGGAAAGAGCTATCTACTATTTGAGTTGCATGGTGATTTCATATGAAATGAATTATAACATCATGGAGAAGGCTTTCTTGGTAGTCATCTTTGCTTCCCCAAAGTTGAGACACTACATGCTCACCCATATTACATGATTAGTTGCTAAAATTGATCCACTAAAGTACTTTTTGAACAAGGTAGCTCTAACAAAAAGGTTGACTTAAGTGAGTTTGACATACAATATGTTGAATGAAAGGCTATCAAAGCAAAAATGATTTCTAATCAATTAACAAAAGCACCAATGCAGAGTCTTCTTCCACTAAACATTGATTTCCCTAATGAATCAATTCTAATGATTACACACCAAACTTGGGTGATGTTCTTTGATGGTTCCTTCGCACAATGAGGATCCAATGCTAGACTCCTATTCATAACACCTCAGATCTATTCACTACCTAAGGCATACAAGATTTTGTTTCCTTGTACAAACAATATTGCAGAGTATGAAGCTCTCATTAATGACATGAAGATTTAGTTGAATGGAGAGTAGATGATTTAAACATCTTTGGTAATTCCTAGCTTATAATCAACTAGGTCAATGATGTATATCTGAAAAAGGATGATAAATTAATCCCTTATAAATGCATGGTGGATGACCTGAAGAAATACTTTGCTTATATCACTTTTCAACAAGTTCTTTGGTAGACAACAAAGTGGCTGATGCCATGGCTACTATTGCTTCCTTGTTACAGATGCCAGAAAATGATCTTTAACACAAGTTTTTTGTAGAAATGTTACTCTACCCTACCTATAATTCTCCTAAATATAGGATGATCTATTCTATTTTAGGACATGACTCATCCTACTACTACCATATATACTTTTACTTGTGTGACCAAACCATCCTAGACAATCTAACCTAGAATGAAAAACATCACCTTATCCATAATGCTTCACTGTATGTCATTATTGTTGATGACTTGTTTAGGAGAAGTCTTGATGAAACACTCCTTAGGTGCCTAGAACCAGATGAGTCCAAATGAACATTAATAGATGTACACAAGGGCATTTGTGGATCCCACTCTAACAGCTTGACACTAGCTCGTAAACTTATTAGATTTGGTTACTATTGGCTGAATATGGAGCAAGAGGCAATCAAATATGCCAAGTCCTACAAATAGTGCTAGCTCCATGGGAATCTAATTCATGCTCTAGCTAGGGAGCTAATTCCATCTATCACATTGTGGCCATTCCAACAATGGGCCTTTGATTTGGTGGGTCAAATTCACCCATCCTCTTCAAATGGACATAAGTTTATCATTACCGCTACAAAATACTTCACTAAGTGGGTAGAGGCGGCCCCTCTCTCCATAGAAAATGGAAAAAATGTAGCTTTTTTTATTATGAATTACATCATATGCAAGTATGGTGTACCTTCCTCCATTATTATTGATAATGGAGGACAATTTAAAAATAAGGATCTTAAGGAGTTGTGCAAACAGTTTAGAATCATGTAACATTAGTCTTCTATTTATTACTCTCAGGGTAATGATCAAGAAAAAGCATACAACAAGGTACTCCTTAAGATCTTGCATCACACAATTGACAAATCTGGAAGGGACTAGCACCTTCAAATTAATCTAGCTTTATGGGCTTATAGAACAAGTATTAGAACTCCAACGGGTACAACACCCTTTGCTTTAGTATATGGAGTTGATGTTGTGCTTCCAATTGAGGTTGAGATTCCCACTTTGAGAATCTCAGTGAAGGGCCTCATTACTGATGATGACTACAGAATATCTCAGCTTCAAGAGCTAGAGTTGTTTGATGAACAACAACAAGTGGTGTGTGATCATCTTTGAGCTTATCAATAGCGTATGTCTAGAAGCTACAATAAGAAAGTCAAGCCACGTGACTTCCAACTAGTTGATCTCATTTTGAGAGAAAACCCTAAAAATTAGAAACAATAGGTACAAAAAGGGAAGTTTGAACCCAACTAGCTTGGTTCGTACATAATCATTGTAGTGTTTGGATCTAGTGCTTACCAACTTTCTATAGTTGAGGGAGAGGTGCTCAAGGAGCCCATAAACACTCCACCTAATGGAGTTATATAGCTGATATGATTTTGGAAGCTCTCTGTATATACTTAAATATCTTGAAAAAAGTCTAAAATTTGCAAGAAGTCTTGAAAATATCATTACCTTGGTGAAAACCTAGAAATAGGTGCCTTAGTAATACCAAAAAAATTGAAAAATACAAAAAAAAAATAAAAAAAGAGAAAAATACAAAAAAAGTTTGAAAAACAAAAAAAGTGCCATTGATGAAAACCTAGCAAACGGGCATCATGGTAGCAAAAAAAGAATCTCTACCAAGAATGTGAAAACCTGGTAAATAGGTGTCTCTTGTTCCAAATGCTATATCTCACAACACATCTTCTAGCTCTTGTACAATTGCTTTCTTGCTTTAGTTTGTTGCTTTCACTCATGTATCCATGGATTGAATCTTGTCATAACTTGGGGGCAACCCTTGCAATTGCATAGGAATCTCTTGTGTTAGTCATTAGTTGTTCTAACTATGTCTGGCTACTATCGCTAGTGTCACTTTTGTGATTCGTCTCATGGAAAAATCTCTCTCACGTCAGTCACCAGTTGTTCTAACTGCATCTGTCTATTTTCGCTCAGTTTCCTACTAAGGTTCTTCTTATTGAAGATTCCTCTTTGACTTCAATCACCAGTTGATCTAGCTATATTTGTCTACTATTTTCATGCTACTGAAGAGATTTATTTCATATATGTTCTGAACATTGACACTTGACATCAATCCCATAACACAAAAACTAATTGAAAATGATGAATTTGTTTGGGATATGCTAAGGTTTTCTTTGTTTATTTTACTTTTGCTTTACCATGTCTCTTTGAGAAACTTGATGATGTCACTTTTGACTAGAGAAGTGAGGACTGGGGGCATGATCTTTTCTTTGTTTTCTATTTGTGGTTTAATTCCAATGATCTAAAGCATCTATATAAAAGGGTTGTCCACTATAAGAGCCTCTATCTTGTATTGGATGGCTATGTGTACCTTGACTCCTTTTATATGGATAAATTAGTGAGGTTGGTTCTTCTCCTTGCTTGTTAGATTAAACTCTTCATGCTACAATAAATACTGATACTTGTCCTGCTAAGTGAATGTATGGGTAACTACGAGTATACATAGCACATTTCTATCTTAGGTTACAAATACAAGGGTCATTGTAGACATAATAATTAATGATTTCTTAGCATAAGAAGGATCTCTCTTGTATCTAATGTGTCTTCATGCAAGAAAAATTATGGTCACACTAGCATTTATGCTCTAATGTTTATGTTAACTTATTACATTAAAAGGGACAAATGTTCTAGTCATTTTGGCTTCTTGTGCCTCAAATGCTTATATTTAATCCTGACAAAACTAGAATAGATGTCCTATTCATATTCCTATGATTGCAATGTCACTGGAAATGTATGACATCTAAGGTTTCATTTACACTTAGTGATGAAAATTTTCAAAGCTTGGTAACTAGACCTAGGGTTGCATTGCATAAGCACATGGTTCGATCATTGATTCACTTGCATGCTTCATGATGAGGGATTGTTAGCTTCTTCAAAGTATCACATTTCACCTTAACAAGTGATCAATTAAACACTCGCTTGGCTAATTTCACTACTCTGAACCCATTTTTGGGATCAAATTTGAAATATGACACACTTAAACAACTCAAAAATGCATTAATTTTTTTTGGCACTGATGCAATCAAATGCTTGTGTAGTCCAATTTTTTTAGTACTTTATGAACCTTGGAATCTTTTCAAATCACATATTTCTTTAAATTCTCCAATATTTTGGAAAAAGTCAACTCAAGGAAACTCTAGTCTACTTTGGTTAAACTTGGTCTTTTGGACCTCAAAATCACCTTGAATTGACTCCAAATTTTCTTCAGATTCTCTTGATATATTATACATTCTTTTTAATCTTAGATTTTTTCAGTATCTCTTAACATACTGCTCCGTATCACATTTCTAGTATGTCATCTTTTGATTTTACTCCCAAGGGGGTAGGATGATTGCATCATTGAATCTTTCAAAATTGGCTTCAAATCAATCAAAATCTTATGTTCTCATCACTTGGGGCATCTTTTTCCCCTCTATTTGGCATCATACATCATCTATCTCATCTTTTGATCAGCCGATCAATCTTATAATAGTTCTTGTTAGAGTTCAATGGATAGGTATCAGGGCAGTCTAAACTCCAACTCCTGAAGATCAAGCCTCATTCTAGGGATGATTCTATGACTCATGATAGGTATTGTTATCTTTTATGGACCAGTATTCAGATGTTCTAACTAGACCCTGGGGGATTAAGCTCTGTTCTAAAGATAATTCCAAATTCATGCTGACGGTTAAGCTTCGTTTTGATAATTCTAACTTTTGTTGAGGATTAAGCCTTGTTTTGGTGATAATTTTGGGCTTCAACTCAATCTAAATCTTATGTTCTCATCACTCGGGGCATCTTGTTCCCCTCTATCTGGCATCATGCACCATCTACCTCATTTGTTGATTAGCTGATCAATCTTATAGTAGTTCTTGTCAGAGTTTGATGGACAAGTATTGGGGCAGTCTAAACCCTGACTCCTAAAGATCAAGCCTCATTTTGGGGATGATTCTATTGGTGCTTGAAAATGTTGTAGGTTTCCAATTACCTCGATGAGAACAAAACATATCTAGGGGCAGCCAACTCCCATTTTCAAAATATATTTTCAAACACCGGGCCAACTATAAGGCATGACCCTTCTTCTACTTCAGGCTCTGCAAAACCTAGGCGGGTGAACCTCAAATCCAATTAATATGGTACCAGTGCAAAACATATTCTTGGATCTAACAAAGCAGATTATGACCCTTATATCTCCTAATAACTCATGTAATAACACAAATCTACAATAGCTAAATGTAAGTACTATGATATTCAAAAGCTGAGTGAGGGCATCACATTTAGGTTCTTCAACATGAAAGGGAAAGAACGTTTGATTAATGATGTTGATATCAGCAAGACCCCAGATATGCATCAGTAAGACTTAATGATCCTATAGCTGACCAGTGCCTAATCTATTGGGAAAATCCATGAATCAAATGCATACATATGGATATTTGATACTCATTTATATATTCAGATATACGATCTATCTATTTTACCTTGTAAATAAACATCTGTGCTCAATCTAAACCTCATTCTTACATGATATCCTTCTAAACAAACTTATAATCCTGTTGATTTCTTTGAAGCATTTACATAATTCCTTGAATTACAAGCAACAATTAAACAACATACAACCTTAAGGGACTGTAACTATGACCTAGGCTCTTTGTTCAAAGACCATAAAACATTGAAGATTACTGAGACAAGAGATGAGAATCATAATGAAACTAATGAAGTTCTTGCTCATTTGTGTTCATTTCCTTGAAACAATACAACCAAATGCATGAAATTAACTCATAAAAACACCTAACATATCAGAACTTGTTGTATTATCCTCCCTACTGCTATTCATACAAGAGAAAATGCTAAAGAATGAAGGTGAAATCATAGATCTGGATCCAACAAAGTGGTCTCACAGAAGGACTAAAGATTTCCAACCCACAATGGTCTCATAGTAAAAAAAAAAACTAGAACCCTTACAATGAAAGAAAGAAAGAGATATATAGAAGAAGATGAACTCTCGGATCTGAGCTATGCCTAACATGTGTCCACTTGGAATTCCATCTCCTACAACTAAAAACCTCTTTCATCTTTCTACCATTTTGATTTGGTTTTGTTTCATCATTATCCTATTACTAATCTAAAAAATATCTCATTCTGAATGATGAAAACCTTTTTAGTCATCAAAATCTGATCTACCTCATGAAATGCTGATAAAATTTGTGTTTTTATTGAGTGAATGTGATCAAAATTTGACCCAAATTGCATTTTCACAACCTTTTAACCACATTTAGGTCATTACCATGTCAAAAATTAGTTTTGAACTTTGATACTTGAATACAGTTGCAAATTGGAAGCCTAATAGAAAAACCCTTATAGCTCAAACAGACTACTTCCTATGCAGACTAATTGCATAATAAAAAAATTTAGATTCTTCCAATTCCGGCGATATATAATATCACATATTTAGCCTATCGGGAACCTCCTAAATCTTGATTTGAAAATGTCCCCCTCTAGTAGAAGACTCAGGCATGCAACTTTGACATTTGAATTTCAAAAATTTAAAATGTTCTAATGTCTAAACTTTAACAAAATGACCCTTTTTGATTTTAAAAGGTCTGAACATCATACAATTTTTTAAAAAAAATATATTTTAAATTTGGCATTTCAAATATTTTATTCCTTTTTCCTCTACCTTCAAATTTAGGGTCAACCCTCTATTGACCGATTGCCACATGGCAGTGTTTGATTCGCCAAGCCTTCCATCAAGCACCATGTCACCATCTGAGCGGGCTCCCTACCACTTGTCGCAATCTTGCAATCTTGCAATATTTATCCAGTGAGCATCTTGATCTTGCGGAATTGCACAAGTTGTCGAATCGTGACAAGTGTCACGATCCTATGACCTCCATCTGAAACTGCTCGACTACCACTCGCTGCCAATCGGGACCCACTGCTATGTGGAAGAATCCTACTTTCCTACACTTTTTAACAGTCAAGCATGTTGATCTTGCGGGCTTGAGCCCACCGTTGGATCGGGACATGTGGAAACATCTTGTGTCATCTTCATTTTGCATGCCACATCATCATGCTTGCATCTTTGTGTAAAACTATGATCATGTCACCTTCCAACTATCACATCCAAGTTAGCTATAGGTCCCACACAACACAACATGGTTGGGCTTCCAAAAGGCCACTGCCTTTTAGGCAACTAACATATTATGCATTCGAGTATTTAAAAAGATGGAACTTTTCCCACATAATGAATATGGGATAAAAGCCTCTTTCTCTTTCAACTCTACATTTTCCTTGCAGACTGTCCCCACTTCAAATCTGCTATCCTCTTCCTCAGATTTTTATGATGAGCAAGGTGTTTAGTGCCATTGCTGTTGTTCTATTTAGAGGAATTAAGAAATTGGGGTTAAAATTATATTTTCTTCAGATTTGCTGCCTCTAAACAACTCCCCTTCTGGGCGTCAGAACATATCTTCTTCTCCTCACATGGGTTACTGGCTTTTTGGCATGAGACAACTCTTTGGATGTCTTCTTTAATGCCATGTGGGTGTCTTCTTGTTTTTAGTGTGAATTGACTCCCATCTTTAGCTTGTTTGTTTCCTTAGCTCCTGAAGAACTGTTCTCCTAAAAACTTAGAAATTGTCTTTCTTTTATAGCTACACCTTCTTTTCATTAGTGGCTTTCTCATTTTCAATGCGTTGACTTCTTACAGGTGTGGTCTTTTATTGTTTGAATGCATGATTGTGGCTCCTTTTATGCTGAATTCTTCTTATTTTTCATGCCAACTGCCCCTGCTACTCTATATGGCTCCTTCATATTGAGCCATGGGCTTCTTAGACTCTTGCAATGACTCCCTCCTTTTATAATGCCCTTGGCTATCTTGTTATGATGTGTGAATGATAGTGCTGAATGGCGTGAGCTCTGCTTCTATGAGTGATTGTGGGTTGCCTATAGCTCAACTTCTTGTCGCATTTGGTCATAATGTTGAGCAATATGGCTAGCATCTTCCAAAGGAGCTCCCATGATCATTGCTCTTAAAAGTTTAGCTATCTAAGAAGCAAGTGATTTATTTAAGTTATCTCATTCCTTCTTCATATGAGCATGAACCATGCCATAAATATATGTAGATTTTGCTAAAAGACCACCATTATAATTGGGATTTGTATCTCCATACTTGCGACAATCCCTAGATAATTTCGTTCCTATTTCAATCTGTCTAGAACCAGAGGATACAAGACCTTCAACACCTCAAACAATGTCTCTTTGAAAATGTTTTCCTGTTCGAGTAGAGACAAAAAGCTTCTCAAGCAGTTGGTGTCGTTGCAACCCTGCCTCATGTATAACTATTGTATGGAAACTTCCATAACCACTTGAATTGAACTGTTTAAGAACTACTTCCTACTAGTTAGCAACCTACTCCCTCAACTTGTTCTCTTGTTTTCTAAGTGCATCCATTACTTGAGGGGAATTCAACCCACCAAATTCACAATGCAACTAGGTCAAACTAGATATCCCACCACTTGCCACTTCCCTCTTAAGAATTTTCATGGGCAGATTATGATGTCCTATACATTTGTAAGCTCACCTACTCTCAATCTCTGATACATTGTCTGTTCAAATCATGATCTTATCCCTACCTTTGCATCTCATTATCTATCATTACATGTTGAGGTTTTAATATCACGATGCATAATCCCCACTCACAATCTCTTAGCAATCTGATGCAGATTAGTTAGAATTAGCTGGGCCCCAAAGTGGGTCCAACTAATTTTTTTTCGTTCCTAGACAACTAAAACCTCCAAACTGATCCACTGACCTTCTCAGACTGATTGGAATCCAATTTGAGCACTAACTGATCCTTAAAAACTCATTTTTCATTAATTTGCAACCTGTCAATTTTGTGCTAGGAGGTCCGTTGACTAGCCTTAAAAACTGATCCAAACAGATAACCGGGCTTTGAAATCTGGGATATTGATTCTTTGCTCTACACTCTTGCACCATGTCGAATCTCGTCTCATGAAAAACTCAGGTTCAAAAGATATTGACCGTCAAAGTTGCCTACAATAAAACATGTCAGAAAGCAATAAACTAGGTTCAGATTTGGCTTTGAAAACTGAGCAAATGAGCACATGGGGAAATGAAAATTGGGAAATTGGTTCTTTGTCACAAGGAGAGTATAGATCTATTGTTTAGGCTGATGAAAAATAATGAGACACAAATGGTGAACGGTCAAATTAGGCTACTCAGATTTTACAGATTGAAACAATGGTAGGAAAGCAATTTTTGCAAATGGAATTGACCTTGAAAACTAACCAAATCAATTTTTCATAAGCTAAAATTTGAAACATAACAAGTCTCTAACCTCTAAAATGCAATGCAAAAGGAATTTCATCATTTGGGTCAACTGGTCAAAAGTTACAACTCGTCAAACAGGGCTTCCTAGAACTATGTGTAATGTGCATCAACATGAAAACAATAAACTACCAACTTTGAGGGATTCAAAACCTAATCAAACAAACTCAAAATGACTTGCAATCTAAAACATAGGTTCTTAGGTATGGACACTAGATACTCCCAAAGTGGCAAGTCATGAAATGTTTCTGGGTGCAAGATATTCACATGCAAACATAGCCTCCTATCACTACTTGACACACAGGTGAAAATGTAGATTTGGAACTAGCTCAAAACAAGACCTCACAAAATGGCTCAGAATCTCAATTTAACTTCACGAAACGTGTGGATAGGCTGAAAGGAAGGTGTTAGAAACATTAAACACCTAATGGGGCTCAAAAGTACAGCTAGGTACAATCTCATCAAAAGCATTAATGGGGCTCAATTTCTCATTGGTACTCAAAATTGACCATGAAATAATTAGTCCCAATAGATTCTATGACTCATGATAGGTCTTGTTATCTTTTATGGACCAGTATTTAGATGTTCTATCTAGACTCTGGGGGATTAAGCTTTGTTCTAGAGATAATTTCAAATTCTTGCTGAGGGTTAAGCTTTGTTATTGAGATAATTCTAACTTTTGTTGAGGATTAAGCCTCATTTTGGGGATAATTCTAGGTTCTTACTTTTGATCACTATTCAATAGATAGGTATCAAGATAGTCTAAACCCTGATTACTAAAGATCAAACCTCATTCTAGGGACGATTCTAATCTTGTCATTTTTTTTTAATGGAGAGGTATCAGGACAGTCTAAACCCCAACTCTTGAGAATTAAGTCTCCCTTTGGGGACAATTCTAAGAAATTTGATAATCTTTGTGTTATCAATCTCGGTGTCTAGGTGTTCTATCTAGATCCCCTAAGGTTAAGCTTCATTATGGAGATAACCTTTAAAAGCTTATCAATCTCAGTATCTAGATGTTCTATTTGGATCCCCTAAGGTTAAGCTTCATTCTGGAGATAACCTTTAAAAGCTTATCAATCTTGGTATTTAGGTATTCCATCTAGATACCCTAAGGTTAAGCTTTGTTCTAGAGATAACCTTTAAAAGCTTATTAATCTCACTATCTAGGTGCTCTATCTGGATCCCCTAAGGTTAAGCTTCATTCTGGGGGTAAGATTTAAAAGCTTATTAATCTCAGTATCTAGGTGTTCTATCTAGATACCCTAAGGTTAAGATTCATTCTGGAGATAACATTGAAAAGCTTATCAATCGCAATATCTAGGTGCTCTATCTGGATCCCCTAAGGTTAAGCTTCATTCTAGAGATAACCTTTAAAATCTTATTAATCTCAATATCTAGGTGTTCTATATAGATCCCCTAAGGTTAAGCTTCATTCTAGAGATAACCTTTAAAATCTTATCAATCTCAGTATCTAGGTGTTCTATCTAGATCCCCTAAGGTTAAGCTTTGTTCTAGAGATAACCTTTAAAATCTTATCAATTGGTCTTTGTATCATCAATTTCAGAGCCAAACTCATTTCTTTCTCTAAGTATCATACTTTTGATTTCTTTGAGTTGAACGTGCTACTTGCACATTCATTCAAAGAGGGGCAAATGTAATACCCCAAAATTGGCACATTTCCATGTTAACCAATTCTGGTCTATTTAGTCAATCCTAAGTCCTATTTCACTAGCCAATTTTGATTTTGATAATCACTACTTGATCTAAGTGTCAGATGTAGAAAACCCTAATTTGCATTAGTCACACTGTTTATTCAATTCCTAAGTATTGCCTCAAATTGGCTACATTAAACATATTGATAAAATTTAATTTAATTATAAAGTGTTCATACTTTAATTAAATTAAATTACTTCTTTAGCTAATAATACAAAGGAATTAAACATATTTAATTTAATAATGTCACATTTTAATTATTGAGTTTAATTATTCAATTAATTAAAGTTTATGCAATTATGAGGTCATATATCATTTTATTAAATTAAATAATCTCTCCAAATCTTCTCTTTAGTTCTGAAATGGAAATTCTGAGTGAACTATCTCTCAAATTGGAATTAACTTAGTTAACTTGTTCTGACACTCATGTGAAACTCATTTAACTCTCCATCACACTCAAATCTGAAATAGTTAACTTCATCTACACAAGGAAGTTTCCATTTCAACTGAATCTCATCTTCAATCTCGACCATTCCTTCCAATTGATCTTCACCATTGATCAATCCTGGGATTCTAGTTAAGGAGCCTTCAGTTCCTCATTATAGAGGTTGAATATTTTTGTATCAAATTTATGTCAGAATATCTATTCATTGTGATCATATTTTCATAGTTTTATTACTTTCTAGTATCTTAATATCATTTAGCTTAATATATACATACATATAGACTAGATGATCTTTCTTATTCCTAGGTTAATACTTGCACTTTATATAGATTAATTGCATTTTCATATAGCTCAACCAAAATCCTTCATACTAGAGGTTTTCCCGCTTCTTGTTCTGAGAGCAAAGGTAAAATACTTCTAGTTAGAAGGTCATACGTCAAACTGTTGGGACACTTGAATGAATAATCTCATATTCATTCCAGGATGATCTCTCAGGTAATGACTTTGTTGAAGTGTGTGAGGATCAGAGGCCCACATTTCACATATACAACTATTAGCCAATTGTCAATATGATCTATCAATAGGAGGGGTGGAGAGAGATCTTCAAGGTGTATGTGCTACTGCTACACTCCTAACTGGTGATAGAGATAATCTATTTCTCTTTCTTCTAGGGTTTGAAAATGAGAGCTCATTGTATTGAAAATTACCTCTAGGAGATGCCCTTGTATGAGCCTTGGGCATGAATCACAAAAAAAATTGGTCTGGAAACTAGGATGTAGAGATGGAGTCACCAAGTACTTGAAAATGAGCCTCTAAAGGCCTGAGATACTAAGACCAACACTATCTTCTCAGTATATATTTGAACTTTTCTCTCTCTCTCTCTCTTTTTTTGACACTAGTGAACTTATAATGCTTCAAACATTAGTCCCACAAGGCATACCAAAAACTGTTGACATAAAAGCTTGCACCCTTTCCTAAAGTCTTACCTAAAGGCATCCTAATGTAACATGGAAACAATTTGGAAAGTATGAGACTTTGCAACTTGAGATTGAATCTCTAAAGAAGGTTGACTTCCTTACTATCAAGATGCACCTAACTATTTATTGAGAGGAAAAGGGAAAAGGAATGCATGAATTCAAGATACCCAATCTAATCTAACCTTATCCCTACCCAAGAATGCATAGTTCATCAATACAACCTTAAAGTATAAAAATTCAATCCTTGCTTAATCCAAAAATCATATGTAGATTAAAAACTAAAAGAATGCTATAAGGAAGGGACTTCACTTTGTATGACTCAAAAGTTAAGTAGATACAATATTACAGTTTTAGAAACAAAGACAATAAATTAACACAAAGGCAAGAGAGTATTGCATAGTATATTAATGGAAGAAAGAGATACAACAGAAGAATGTATTAACTCAAGGAAAAAGAAATTAGAGTAGTAGAGCATAGACATACAATGTTACAAAATTAGATGAAAAGATTAACCCTAAGAAGGGTTGCAAAATCTATTTTTATAGTGCAAGCATAACTCAGATAGCTTCTACCCTAAGGAAAAACTCAACAACTACATTCAAGATGTTGAGATAATGGGTGTTGCACACATTACATAATATTGTTATATTTTATTATTTTATTTTGTTATGTAATGTTGCATCTAGATGAATGTGCAACATGTAAAGATTCCCATGGGATATACTTAATGAGTTGTATTGTACCATTGTGATAATATTTCATGTAATTATTTAATATTGGGGAAAAGAATTAAATGCCCAATATTAAATGTGGGGTTAGTGGGTTAGGTAGGACATGGTTTTAGCACATGGTTTATGTAATACCACTTGGTGGTTTTGTGGGACTTGCTACTATATAAGCAACCACAAGGGTAGTTTGTAATGACCCGTCTCAAACCATTTGATTATAAATTGATAGTTATCAAATATATTTAATAATCAATATCTATGCTTTTTTCCCGAGTTTTAATATTTTCTATGCTGATCTAATTAGTAATTTGTAACTATTAATGATCTATGATAAATGTTGATTTCTATCTTTGTCTAATAATTGTAGACGCTGCTCTCCTTTGATATGATTCAATATCAAATATATTTAATAGTCTTTGATTCCCTTATTTCTTCCTCTTCATTCTTCTCTCATATGTGCACTGAGTTGAGCTGATCAAAACTTGTGTGCAACAATTTACAGACTGCTCTGAAGGCCATGAGTTCTTCTCTAATATTGTCCACATTAATATATTAATGTTCATTTATAATCACTTCCAAATACTCTGAATTGAATGATTAATAACATGTATTATTGCCTCCATTTTCTAGTTGCTGACTATTAGCCATTATCTGTTGATTCCTCCATGATAACGTGTATGTTCTTAGCACTATTTATTTCCTCTTTTTAGTTTAGTCATTGACTGTATATTCTCTTATGTCCACACAACTCCTCTTTTCTTTCTTTGTTGTTACTAACTAATTTATTTTCTATTGTTATTTCCTTTATCCTTAATGCTAGGGTGTCTAATCATGAAATTATCTTGTGGCATCACAGACTGGATTGTTGTGTTTGTGGCTATTTGCTTCATCATTCTGATTGTATATTTGTTTCCCTAATACTCCTGCGATATGCGTTGCTTGCCCCATCATGCAGGTGTGTGCCCATTGTGCGAGTGAATGGTTTGCTTCGCTCAAGTGTGTGAATCTTCTATCCGAGATATTGATGTGTAGACCTCTTGTGTTCCTCAACCATTGATTCTCACCTATATATATATATATATATATATTTCATTCCTTCTATGTATTTCTTAATTTCCCTCCCAAAATGATATCCTTATATGTTTGCCATGTTTGAAGGGATGTGTCTATTCTAAAGTCTTTATTATAATTATTATTTATATCATTAATATATTATTATTAAGGTTTTCATAAGGTTTTAATAATATATTAATTGTTATTCTTTGTTTGATTATTAATTACCATAAATATTATTTATTCTTTTTCAAATATGTATACATCATAGTATTGGATGTATTACTACTTTATATTATATTTATTATTATATTAATATAACATCATTATTATATCAATATGTTGATATATATAAAAATTACGTTATATTATGGCAACATATATAACCTTATATCATACTTAATGAATTTATTATATTTATTTATCATTATATCAATAGTTAATAGTAATGTATTTTTAATACTATCAATTAATCATATTATATTGTATTATTTCCATACAATTATTATATATAGTAATATTTTCATACAATTATTATTGTTGGTGTAAATAAGTATTTACTTATTATACTTAAGTTTACTTAGATTAATGCATTATTTAATTATTTTGTATTATTTAATTATTTTTATTTGTGAGACACTTAGGAGTTTGCACACCTTTTTGAGTTGTCATGTAGACAACATAGGAGTATGCAACTCTATTCTAGCACATGGTGTCTATAACACTGTTTTGCATGTCACACCCTTGTAGGCTTATCCTCTCATCATCGCACATACTTTCGTGCTTAATGGAGAATAACCCATATTTGGTGGACATGTGTTTGGTTGTATGAAATATCATGTAGCTGATTACAAGGCATTCTAGATGTATCTCAAAGGCCTTTATGTAAAGGCACTCCTAGTGTACTTTTACATTACATTGCATGAATTATGACATATTGAATACATTGTCATTTTGATCATACTCTCCCTCTCTCTCTTTGGTCTACTATGTGCTTGTGTTTGAGCTCTTAGTTCTTGGGTGAATTTTTCCCTTAGGCAAATTCTTACATGGTATCAGAGCAACTTGGAGACTTTCTCATCACATAGCCATTCGAGACCACACTTGCTTCATCACCTTAGGCTGAATCTGGAGTGCTGTAGAAATTGAGAGTGTCCAACATCAGATCTGACCTCGCCATTGCATTTGGAATGCTGAACTGGTGAAAATTAACTATAAACTTGGCTATCTTGGCCTTATGTCAACCATGAGGCAAATTTTTTTTGCAAATCAGAACTCGGAGGCCCCAATTTGCGGTATGGGTATGGTAATTTTTCACAGATTCAATTGGTTTATTTTGGATTTGTAATTTTCCATTTCTCTGTTATTCATTTTTTGTTATTATATTTATAGAAATTTGGAGAAATTTTTTTGGAAACCCGAGCTGTGACACCCTAGATCTGCCATTTGTGAAGGTATTATATCTTATTCGTAGGGTTTTATAAGCGTTCATTGAATGTAGCGGGCCATACTGCACATTTCGATGGCCCAACCCTCACATCCAGCAGTCACATTCAAAATGCGGCTATCTTTCTGTTTAACAAGTTGTGGTTTTTTCTTTTTAAAATGCCCACAGGATTCCCACACTAGTAATGTGGGATTATTAAATCCTGATCTCGACTCTCTGTGCAATTTCTTGGCGAGGGTTTCCACATATTCTGGCTAGCCCACTATTTTTTTGGCACTCACATGCAGTCAATTTTTGGCAGCGACATTCACAATTTTTGATGTGTGCATTTAGATCTTGGTGTCGTGTGAATATTCTGGCACCCACAGACTTCAATTCTTAACGTGCAGAGGAAATCTGGCATCTGCGATAGTTTACTGACATCATCAGTCTCTTCTTGCCTGCGCACCATGGTTTTCCTTCTCTGACGTTCCAAACTCCCACCCAGTGGCAATAAAAACCTTTGCCATGCAGACCAGTGTTTATTGGACACATGATAGTTTCTCCTCTGCCACATAGGACAATAGATGACCCCGCCTGTAGCTTACCACATAGTGACATGTGGTCGAGTTTGGAGCTGCCACACGACCACTTTTAATTAGTTTAGACTGCAAACATTGCCCAGACACGTGGACTATCTTATTATGCCACGTGTTCAATACAGTCAGCACACCCAGACTGCCACATCACCTACAGAACTAGATAGTAGTGCCACATCATCGTATGGCCAAGATACGTGCTCATCCGTACAGTACAGATGCACAATCAGAGTGCCACGTCAGCCTAGGGTGCTGATTTTTGCTTACATCATCTTTTCCTAAGGTTAAAATTGACGACCGTTTGACCATCAAACCCAAGCATTTTACAACTGTAGTGATAGCCATTTGAATGTCAAATTTAGATTCACATTTTTCCTTCCAAACCCCTCTTCAAATTGCTTTTCAGTTTGGCAGCTTGACTTCGCGAGCCCATAACTCAAAAATTTGAAATTTGATTCAGGTGCAATTTTTTTTGAAATCAGGCAAAATTTCTTGAATTTTTTAGTGGTGATTTTTTTTCTAGTTTTGGTGCATAGATTTTGCAAAAATTATATTTTTTGGTGACTGTACCTGCATAATCTAGCATTTTGCAACTTCAGAAGCTCCATACGGGCACATCTGGTCACTTTTTTAGTTTCTATTTTTTTTGAAAGTGCATATTTTTTTGTCTATTTTCTAGATCTGAAGTTAGATTCTAGGGTTGTGTGGAACAATATCTCACTTTCAGAATTAGGCCTTTTTTTGCATTGTAGAGCTTTGATTCTTTTTCAGAATTGTTGTAAAACTAAGCTACAGTTCTTAAGTGACAAATTTCAGCCTCATAAGGCAGTTGTAAAAGCAAAATCAGAAAGTCCACTTTTTTAATTTTGACAAGTGGCCTATTGTAAACACACTACTTATAAAGTACCAACAACATCTTTTTTGGGGGGGTCTTTTGATTGAGTGAAAAGGGGGGGGTGTGTGCTATGTTTTTTGTGTGTGTCTCTCTCTCTTGTGCTCTTTTCATTTTTGCATCATGGGTTTTAAATGTCCTCCTTTAACTTCACACAACTATTCTACATGGAAAGATATTGCATGGAGTAGATTAATGGAAAAATGATATAGTGTGTATGTTGATGGTACAATTACCAAACCTACTGATGCTTTAAAGAACTCATTGATTGGCAAAAACAAGACCAAAAAGCTTTAGGTGTTATCAGGAGTTGTGTACAAGGGGATCTTCTCTTTCATATTAGAAATTGTTCAAACTCTAAAGAAGCTTGGGATAAACTTGAATAGTTGTATGGTAAAGTGGATGAAGAAAAGGGATTTCAGATTGAGGATGATCTACTTCTCTTGGATCCTAAGAATTATGACGCAATTCAGGATTACATCATTAAAGTCAATGAGTATCAAAGATTGTGGAAATCTTATGAAGGATGATAGGTTGATTCATCACATCCTGAAGAGGCTACCTTCTGAGTACACCAACTTTGTTTCGAGTTTTAATACTCATAGGTTGACCATGGGATCTGCTTACCAGAAGCCTTCCTTTGATGGATGTGTAGACATGTTGATTGTTGAACAATCTCACTTGGTGGATTTTGGACTTCTCAAGTCATCTAAGACCAAAGCCTTGGTGGCTAGTGATGATCCCAAATCAAGTCAAGGGGGGAAAAGCAACAAGAAGAAGAAGCAGTGGAAGCAGAAATCACAATCTGAGACACAACAATCCTCCTCTCAATAAGGCAGTTCTTCTTCAAACAAGAAGGGAAGTAACGAAAAGAAGGACAAACTCTTTTGTGCATACTGCAAAAAGCCAAATCATGACGAGCATCATTGCAAGACAAAAAGAATCGATGAGTTAGAAAATCTACTCAAGAAGAACAAGATTCAAGTGCCAGGTACTTCCAAGGATTCAACTCCTACCTCTTCTAAGGGTAAAGGTCAAGCACTTATGGAAATCACAAGTTCTTTGAAATGGATACTTGACTCAGGTGCCTCTTACCACATGGGTTCTTCAAGGGAAGACTTTTCTTTGTTGAAGCAGTCAAAGGTGCCACACATCTTCGTGGGAGATGATGCTAAGATGAAATTTGAAGGGAAAGGGCATGTTGAAATGGAAAATGGGGAATTCAAAGATGTTCTCTATGTTCCAAATCTAAGCTCCAATCTCCTATCAGTTTACAAATCACTCACCTAGGAGATGGTCATAAGGTTGAGTTCCTTCCAGATTTAGTGATGGTACAAAGTCTCCAAGATGATTCATTGGTAGCAGTGGGGAAAGTCAATGATGACAAGAGGCTTTATTCCTTCTCCCACTTTGTGCCTAAGAGTCCTTCCCAAGCTGTGTTAACTCACTCTACTTCACATATCAACTTATGGCATGAGCAATTTGGTCACCTTGAATTCCGCTCTCTTCAACAAATTTGCTCTAAACATATGGTCAAAGGTCTACCCAATATCAACTTTTCTAAGGGAGAATGTTCATCTTGTTCAATGGATATGAATCTCAAGGAGAAGTATGATAAAGGGAAGTCTTCTCGAGCTCCAGTTTTTCTTTAGCTAGTTCACATGGTGTTAGCAGGACCCTTTGCCGTGACTTCAATCAGCCAAGGCCACTACATACTCACATTTGTTGATGACTTTTCGAGATTCACTTGGGTCTTCTTCCTTCATCATAAGAATGAATTGGTTCATAAGCTTCAAGACTTCAAGACTCATGTTGAACACAAGTCAAGAAAAGCCATCAAAGTACTAAGGGTGGACAATGAGAATAGATATGTAGACAGAAGACTTAAGAACTTTTGCAAAATTGAGGGGATTGATCTTCAAAACTCACTAGCATTTAGTCCGCACAAGACAGATGTTGCAGCTATGAGGATTAGGACTCTCAAGACCATGGCAAGTTGCATGATTAAGGCCAAGTCTCTCGATCCTACATTAGAAGTTGAAGCCATTAGTAGTGCTACTCACATACTTAATAGGTCTCCTCATCCAGCCTTAGATGGCAAGACTCCTTTTGAGGCATGGTGCGGTAGAAAAATGGTTGTGAGTCACTTCAGAGTCTTTTGTTGTCCAACATGGGCAAACCTTTCTTCCAAGAGTTCAAAGGCACCGACACCTAGGCCTTGTAGGTTTATCAGTTATGAAGACAATGTGAAGGCTTACAGATTGATGGATCTAGAGACACATGCGATTTTTGTGGAGAAGGATGTTCACTTTGAGGAAAGTTCACCCAGCTTATCCTCTACTTCTCTCTGCACATCATACATAGTGGAAATTGATAGTGACACCAATGATAGTGCTTCAATAGGGTCATACATGTAGGGTTCTATCAATAGTTGCAATGAGAGGTCACATTAGTCCAATCCACATGCTTACATTGCCACAGTGAAAAGTCCATCATAACATGGTACATCTCGTGTTCCAGCTATAGCTTTCGTCGACTTGGGAGATAGACTTGAGGACTTACATCTTCTCATTAATGATGATTATTCTATAGTTGTTGTGAGGGCTCACTCTGACCCTCATGTCCATTCTCTACATGATCAATCTTCACAGGTTGGCATGATTGTGGATCCTTATGAACAGAAATTAGTGGAGATCTCTTTGTCAGTTGAGGAGACAAATGGTTCAGTGAAACAAGTTCAACAAACATCCTTGACATATCTACATTCATTCTTTTTAGCACAGTTGGAAGGGGTGAACTTCAGCATCAGCATAGGGATACTTAAGTAGGTTTTAGGGCCACCATACATCTTTAGGATTGTACCTTTGGCATTTTTTCTTCCTAAGGGGAGGAACACCTTTCTGCATTCTTGGACAAGCTTCTTCCTTGGAGCGACTTTCACTTGCTAGCATTCTTCTTTTGGGAGGGGGGAGCCTATTCTGTCTCTCTTCCTTCTCTTTCTCTTATGTATATACTAGATGTATGTTGTAATGGGGGGGTCTTGATTACTCCATCCATCTATGCATCCTTATTTATCTCTCTTTTTGGCGGAGGGTTTTTCCCATGAGCTTTTCCCTCTTTCCCTGATTTATGGGAGATTGCATTTTCATTATGTACATGGGTACCTAACATGGTCTAGTAGCTGGGACCCATTATGCATCTTCATCCTAGTTCATAAGCTTAAGGGAATTCCCCTAAGTTGCACTTAAGGGGGGGTGTTGGTGTAAATAAGTATTTACTTATTATACTTAAGTTTACTAAGGTTAATGTATTATTTAATTATTTTGCATTATTTTATTATTTTTATTTGTGAGACACTTAGGAGTTTGCACACCTTTTTGAGTTGTCATGTAGACAACACAGGAGTATGCAACTCTATTCTAGCACATGGTGTCTACAACACTATTTTGCATGTCACACCCTTGTAGGCTTATCCTCTCATCATCGCACATACTTTCGTGTTGAATGGAGGATAACCCATATCTGGTGGACATGTGTTTGGTTGTATGACATATCATGTAGCTGATTACAAGGCATTCTAGATGTATCTCAGAGGCCTTTATATACAGGCACTCCTAGTGTACTTTTACATTACATTGCATGAATTATGACATATTGAATACATTGTCATTCTAATCATACTCTCTCTCTCTCTCTCTCTTTGGTCTACTATGTGCTTGTGTTTGAGCTCTTAGTTCTTGGGTGAATTTTTTCCTTAGGAAAATTCTTACAATTATATCAATTAATATAATAATAATAAATTATATCAATTTAATATATTATAACTATACATAGTATATGTAACAATTATTATATTTGTTTATCAATTATAACCAAAATATTTATTTTTTATTTAATTTATTTAACTCATTAATATTATAATTGTAATATAATATTTTACATTACAATTATGCTATAATCTTATATATTGTTTTATTTTTTATATTGTCAAATATATCACTATTATATAATAGATTATAATATATTTTACTTTAATATTATTATTCTTAATTATTATCATTATATAATATGTTATTTGAATATTCATATATCCTTTTAATTTGGGCTCATGACAAGTCCACCCTTCCTCAAATTGCTTTCCCCCAAGCAATTCCTAATTTCCACTCAACTTATAATCCTAAAATCAATGGTCTATCATTTTACTTTAGATTATTAAAGTAATGATTATGCTAAGAAAATTACGAAATACATACAATATGTAAACATTAATGCATGAAGACATAAAGTAGACACAAAGTATACACATGAATGCAAGAAGACACAAAGCAAGCACGAAGTAGACACATGAATGCATGAAAACAAAAATAATACACAATGAAGATAGATGATGCATGAAGGCACAAAGCATACATGATGCAGACACATCATACTTTTTTTTTTTGATTTTCACAATGAAGTAAAGGGAATGATTTATAAAATATACTTCCCCAATATGCCTTTTGATCATGGATCCTGCAACACAAATAATTATTAGCATATAATAGCTGTAAAGAAAGATGAGTCTTGTGATGATCTCTTTTCTCATTTATATAATTATTTGGAAGGAATATTTCTCTCTCCTCAGTAGGATCATCATAAGATGGGAGAATTATAGTGCAGAGGGCATGTGAAAAATGCTACAAGTGGTTCCCTGGAGGATATCCTGTCATGTGCCCAAAATTACTCCGCCTCTCCCTACACCAACTCCCTACCTTAGGATATCTTAATGTGGATGAGAAGATTAATCCAATGAATGTAATTATTTGGATGATTTCTTTATATAGTACATAGAAAAATTTCTCTCTCCTTATTATGATCATCTTGATATGGTAGATTTATGGTGCAGAGGGCACGTGAAACAGGCTACAAGTGATTCCCTAGAGGATATCCGTCATGTGCCTGAAATTACTCTACCTCTCCCTCCACCAACTCCCTACCTTAAGAGATCATAATGTGCATGAGAAATGAGTGTTAATATAATGAACATAATTATTTGGCATAGGAATATTTCTCTCTCCTTATTATGATCATCTTGAGATGGTAGATTTATGGTGCAGAGGGCACGTGAAACAAGCTACAAGCGATTCCCTAGAGGATATTTGTCATGTGCCTGAAATTAATCTGCCTCTCCCTCCACCAACTCCCTACTTTAAGAGATCATAATGTGGATGAGAAATAGACCCCTATGTGATATCTAATCACATGGCTTTCCCTTTAATCACAAATGGGTTAAATTCTTTCTTTCATGGAATATACACTGCTCTATGCATTTACTCTTTTGTAATGTCAAGTGTAAACCAATAGTCACTAAACTATGATAGGTCACTGCACCTCATTTCATATATTTCCATTCTATTTAATACTTCACTTGAGTGGTAGGAAATTTTTTTTCATGGCTCATGCCACACGTTTTTTTGTTTCTCAAACCTGTCTACATCAAGTAATATCCTTTTAGCACTAAGAGTCAAATTATTTTTGTCTTCATTTTCCAAGATGATACTAGACAACTGGATCATGTTTTATGTTTGACCACATGTGATCATAGCTTTGCGACCAGCTTTCTTCATTAGCTATTATTCCTCATGAAATTGTGAACAAACAATATCACTTCTTTGCAGCTTATCCTTAATATCTTCTCCTAACTACTACAATCAAGTGACAACGTGAAGAAAACTACAAACATAGCCTTCGCATTGTCATGAGTTGATCCTTGACTTGGCATGAAATGCCAGTGACCATGCAAAAAATGGACTTTAAACACCATTACTTTCTTTCATCTAGGGCCACTAAGACACATGTTGCATCATCATTATCCCACTATGTAATTTAAGCATACAATTTTTTATAATGACATAGTGACATGCGTTGATTTCTTTAGATCCAACATTAAAAAATATAGTTGGGAACCCTCCTGCATAGTTCAACTCCTTGATCAATTAGGAACTACCACATCACAAAGGTCATCCATATGGCATCATGCCATGATTCTATGACCTTAACTCATTGCGATCATGTAAAAAGGAAGAGACACACAATCATAGTACTAAATATGGTTTATGCCATAACTCCAGTGAAGCTGTGATGACCATCTGGCTTGGTCACTTTATGTCATCATTTCTTTGTAGCTTGATCCCTTTACCCATCATTGACACCAAAAACCATACACACAAGGTGGTTCATGAATTCACCATCTTGACCATGGTTAACACTAAACTCTCTGTGATCATTTGAATGAGGAAGGGTTGTGATATTACAACTTAAACCTAAAGCTAAGATCATAACCCTATGACTGAGTGATAAAGAGAGATCACTGCATCACCACTAATAATTGGATGTTAGCCTTTTAAATCAAAAAGCTACACTAAATTCTTAAAAAGACCATGTCACACAATCACACATCCCGAAATGGTTAAGCCATAGACTGCAACAACTGGGTGATGAAAGATAGTCGCATGATCATGACTTGAATCTCCAAGGCAATAAAGCATGAAAAGGATGACACTTAGGATATAAAAAGGATAAACCAAAGTTTTAAATATATCCTTATTTCATTTGAATTATTTGAATAGATATGATTATTGGCCATGCTTGATAGGAAAACTCAAATTTTGACAGAAGAGCAAATATGGCTAACAATTACCATAAAAAGTGGAGAAGTTAGATGAGTTTAAGTGTAGAAGAGATGTTGAGTAAAACACTAAGCTTGACTAAGTACCAATTTTACATGGTCAATGAAGAAGTTAAAGTAGAAGATTAAGGAACTTAAGAGATAGACAAGCAAATAGTATTAGTTAAGTGATAGTAATGGTTGAGAAAGATGAAGAAGAAAATGTAGTAGTGATTGAGCATAGTGAAGACTAAGTGAGCTAGTGTAAGTTGATAAAGATAGAATAGTAGAGACTAAGCTACCTAGTGTTGCCTAAGAAGAACACATTGATGAACAAGTGTCACCAAAATAAAAGTTTGTGAAAGAATAGAGTTTGAGGCTGACATAGTTAAATTTTTGGATTGGTCACAATACATTAATGATAAGGATTGCTAAGCTATGCCTAAGATCTATGGTGATGTTTAAGAAGAAAAAGATAAAAGCTGCCTATTTAAGGAGGGATGAGATATTTTATTATTGGCTGGTTGGTTCATCGTTGATTGGAAAATTTGTAGAGAACTTGTGAAGAATAGAGTAGAAGAGGAAAAGTGAGAATATTGATGAAGTGTGATTTCTTGAAGGGTTGCCAAGTAGATCAAAGATGAAGTATATAATGAATTCCAGTTAGTGAACCAACAAATGAGTCAAATGGAGATTTGGATTAGCAAAGTGAGAGATTTTAATAGATCAAACCTACTTATTACTTTCTAACCATTATGGAAGTAAAATAATTTAATCAAGGTTGACCTAATAGTCATTTGTAAATCCATTAATCAAGGTGACATTCTAATGCAATAATCTAAAGACCTCTAATAGGGCCACTCCTAATAGGATGGTAAAATCCTTTAATAGGGACATGCATAATAATGTTTTTTCTAACCTTTAACATGGTAGGCTCTTAGTCAAACTCACTTCAGAAGAGTGAAAAGTGGTACCATGTTACTTGGTTTTTTTCAAATTGGGGCTCCATATTAAATCCCAGTGTCACAAATGTGTGAATGTTGTATTCATGATGCAATCTATTTGTTTTTATTTATTTATATTATTCAACAATGCTAAAAGAAGAGCTAAGTGATGAATGAACAAGTTGATTTTCTATATTGGCTGTGTGGATTTATGAGTTTCAATAAGTTGTTTGAAGTTGTTAAAAGTTGAATTGGTATATCTAGACCTGAGGATAACTGATTCACCTTCCCTCAGAGTTAAGCTTATGATTCTAATAATTGGTAATGGATTCACTGCCCCCACCCTACTTAGTTATTCTAATCATTCTAACAATTCATAATACAACTTTGGTGCTTCTAAGGAAAGTTGAAGGGACTTAAGATAAAGATCAAAATGTACAAGAGAGAGGTACCTAAGCTGAACAAAGAGAATTTCCTAACATGGAAATGATTTATGAGATTGTATCTATCTAGAGTTGGAGATTCTACACTATACTACTTGGAAAATGAATACATTGAAGTTCCTAGACCCATGACAGTTGAGAAAATAAAGGAGAAGCATGAGTGTAATCAAATGATGATAGATGTAGCATATTTCCTAGTTTATGTTGAATTTGATGATGTAAAGGATTGCACTAATGCATAGAAAATGTGGGATAAGATGGCTCAAATCCATGTAGGAGACAAAATTGTGTTAAGGGCTAAAGCATAAAGTTTTAGAGGCAAGTTTGATGATATGACAATGAAATAGGGAGAGACTATTGCACAATATTGTATTTAAATAAAGGAAGTTGTGAATGCTAAATTAGAGGAGCTGAAGCAGACATATCTGATGAGAGTATGATAAGAAGGGTATTGAGAAATTTACTTCCTACCTATTCAATTAGAGTATTTTCAATTCAAGAAGTGAGATGTACAACCAATAATGATTTGATCTTCAATAGTCCAATTGGTAGACTCACTGCATTTGAATTGTCAAATTTTGATAACTATACACCTTCTAATTTTGAATGTGCTTTTAAGTCTCAACTAACCCTTGATGAATCTAAAAGAAAGAAAAATAATAATCTTTTGGAAAGTGACATCGCATTAGATGATGATCTTTATGACTTAGAAGCATTATTGGCAAGAAGGCTACCAAGAGGATAAGGCAAATATAAAGGTAAACTTCCTATTATCTACTTTACATGTAACAAAGTTGGTCATATTATTGTATGGTGTCCTAATAGAGATGAGGAGGAAAGGAAAGAAAAAAATACCGAGGAAGGAGAGACAACAGAGAGGATTGAGGTAAAAAAGAATTCAAGGGAAAAGGTAAGAAGTCTTTTCACATTGCTAAAGAAGATGGTTCTGATAGTGATTTTGATGAAAATTATGAAGAATTTATTTATCTTACATTGAAAGATGAATCCAATGAAGATAAATAAATTTCTTTAATCTCACATATGAATAAGAATGATAGATAAATAATTGATAATGGTTTCTCACATCATATGACTAGTTATACAAGTAAGTTTGAAAAGATAGAACATTATACTGGACATAGGGTTAAGTTTAGAAATGATGCAAGATGTTATATGAAAGATAAATGATCAATTATATTAAATGAAAAGATTAGATTTGATAATGCATATTGGGTTGATAGATTGAAAAGTAATTTTTTGAGTCTATCACAATTGAATGTTTCAGGGTAGTGAGTTGAATTCCAAACAAGAAGGAAAAAATATATGATGCTATTGGTGAACTAAGTGGAAGTGGAGAGAAAATGAGAGGTACCTTATTTTAGCAGAACCTATTTGAAGATATATGTCTATTTTCACAATTTGAAGGTATTTGGTTATGGCATAAGAGGCTATGTCATGTGAACTTTGATAGTTTGGAAAACATTAGTAAAATGAAAGGAGTAAGAGAATTACCAAGATTGAGCAAATCTAGTAAAGTGATGTTCAAACAATGTCAAATAGGAAAAATAACAAATTCTAGTTTCAAGAGAAAGACCTATTATTGTTGGAAACATAGATGAAGTAACTGAGAGGGGAGGGGTGAATCAGTTACCACAAAAATAATTCCAAAAATCCCTTAGATGTCTGTAATGCTTAATTATTGCTGATACTCGATAAATAGTGCAGGAATACTATAACTCGATAGGTTAACTAGTTATTAATCATCTAGCATACATAGTAGTTAATATGCATGCAAAGGTTAAATAAATGAACACAAGAGACACCAAATTAACGTGGAAACCCAATATGGGAAAAACCACCAAGTAACTAGTCACCAATTTTCACTCTTATGAAGTGAGACCTATTAGGAGCCAACCCTGTTAAAGGTTACAATACACACTATTAGGTGTGACCTTGTTAGAGGATTTAATCACCTTGTTAGGAGTGGCCTAGTCAGAGGTCTTAAGAACAATTCAACTAAACTATCACCTTGTTAGAGGATTTACAAAATGGCTGTTAAACCAACTCTGTAAAGAGATTCTAAATTCACTATTACAATGATTAGAAAGAAACAATGAAGTGACCTGAATGATATGGAACTTATCTTTTGCTGATTACAGATCTTTGTTCTGCTTTACTAGATCCTTACTGATCGAATACAACTTTGCAGCTTCTCCAGGATATTTAATCCTTCATCAGAATTTACTCAATATTTGTTTATTCCATCTTCATTCATATATCTCCACACACTTCAATTCACAACTTGAACATCTATATATACCTTTCAGATTATCAAGTCGGCTTAAATATAAGTTACAACGACTAAAAAAATCATTACATCAGTCGGCTACACTCATTGCACGAAACAATTGAACTTAATATCAAAACAATAAAATCCTTCGCTGGTCGACCCAGCTCGGTAACCACTACTCAGAATGGTTTTCTAGTGTTAACCAAGTGAGGCTTGGTAAACACTATAAACCCTACAAAAATCCTTTGGAGACCGAGTCAACTTGGTTAACACTGACCTTCCTTTGCTGACCTTGTGAGCTCGGTAAAAACTAACTTTCTGCCACATTATCTTTGATGACCGAGTGAGCTCAGTAGACATTGACTTTTCTTCATTAACCTTGAGAGCTCGGTTAACACTAACTTTTTGCTACAAAATCTTTTGATGCCCAAGTGAGCTCAGTAAGAACTAACTTTTCTTCATTAACCTTGGGAGCTTGGTTAACACTAACTTTCTGCTACAAAATCCTTTGATGCTTGAGTGAGCTCGGTAAGAACTGACTTCTTTGTGTAATATTTAGGAACATTCGGTAGGCATTGTAAATTGCTTTGCTGATCATCTGAGTTCAGTAGACTCTATCTGATGACTAATATGGAATTTGTGTAACATCAAAGACAATACGCAATTAACAATTGTATCCAAAAATCTCCCTCTTTGGCATTGATGGTAACACAACATGTCATAGCAGAATGAAATTTGAAAACAAGTCTTTTTCTGTTAGAACAACTTTCTCTATTAGATAGAAAACTCTCCCTCTTTCAGTAATCTCCCTCTGTGAAGGAATTACATAACAAACTCTTCCTCTCAAACAAATTTCAGAAAGATATGACAGTAAAAATCTCCCTCTTTGATAGCACATGTCAAAGACAACACAACTCAAATGAATTTTAATGTACCTTTAGTACTAATTCATATGCAATATTTCCTGATTATGCTACATCAACTGATAGATCTTCAACTTGGTATGCATTGATGCATCACTAAAACTTAATTTTAGTGAACTTCAAATAGGGGAGTGACCCCTAACTTACCTCTTAGATACAAGAATGCATCCTTAGGTAATGATTTTGTGAATATGTCAGCAATTTGTTCCTTTGTATGGACATATTCCAATCTGATCTCCTTATCTAGCACCAATTCTCTGACAAAATGATATTTTATTGCAATGTGCTTGGTTTTGGAATGCATCACTGGATTCTTAGATATGTTGATTGCACTTGTATTATCACAGAACATAACAACTGGTTCTTTGATTTCTACCTTCATGCCTTCCAACAACTATTTAAACCAAACAATATTAGAATAGTTTACTGCTGCAGCAACATACTCTGCCTTTGTTGTAGATTGGGATGTACAGTTTTGCTTTTTGCTTGTCCAAGAAACCAACCTCTTTCCAAGAAAGAATGCTCCTCTACTTGTACTTTTTCTGTTATCAAGGTTTCCTGCCCAATCAACATCAGTAAACACTTTCAAATTTAGATTACCTCCAAATTTGTACCATAAACCATAATCTTAAGTTCCTTTCAAATATCTCATTATTCTTTTGATTGCCATCATGTGATTTTCTCTTGGTTTTTCTGAAAATCTTGCTACAATACCAACTGCAAGGGCAATATCTAGCCTAGTATGAACTACATACTGCAACTTTCCAATCATAGATCTATACAATGTTTGATCTACTTCTTTTGATTCATCTTCCTTGGTAAGTTTTAATCCAGTACACGTAGGAGTCCCAACTGCTTTACAATCTTCCATACCAAACTTTTTCAATATCTTCTTGATGTATTTTGATTGAGTGATGTAGATACCATTTTCATTCTATGGAATTTGAAGACCAACAAAGAATTTGATCTCTCCAAACATAGACATTTCAAATTCCTTGTTCATTTTCTCTGAAAATTCTTTGCAAAGATCATCATTCCCTATTAAATTGTATCATCCACAAATATTTCTGCCAAGACAATCTTATTATCTGGTCCTTCCTTTATATACAAGCTACTATTATCATTAGTTCTTTGAAAACCAATCTGAATAAGATAGTTATGCAATCTTTCATACCATGCTCTAGGGGCTTATTTTAGACCATACAATGCCTTGTGTAATTTGTAGACCATGTTCTTCTTATCTGGATCAACAAAACCTTCAGGTTGTTTAATGTAAACTTCTTCATCCAATATACCATTGAGGAATGCTGACTTGACATCCATCTAATAAACTTTGAATCCTTTGTGAGTAGCATATGCAAGTAAGGTTTTGACTCCTTCCAATCTTGCAACATGAGCAAAAGTTTCTCCATAGTCTATTCCTTCTTCTTGAGCATATCCTTTGCATACTAGTCTACCTTTGTTTCTTGATACCTTACCATCTTCAGTCAACTTGTTTTTGAATATCTACTTAGTTCTAATCACATTTTTATCTTTAGGCCTGGGTACAAGAGTCCATGTCTTATTTTTCTCTATCTGCTCTATCTCTTTATTCATGATCTCAATCCAAGTATCATTTCCCAATGCATCTTTGATATTTCTAGGTTCAAAATTAGCAAGTAAATAGGCACCTTTCAACTTAGTTCTTGTTATGGTTCCTTCAGTTTTGTCTCCAATGATCTGATCTGCTGAATGATGTCTCCTAACATATTTTGCTAATACAAGTTCCTTTCCTTTTGAATGAATTTCATTGTTATCCTCTTGCACTTCAACTTTAGGTTTTGGCTATTTTGGCTTAGTAGTTATTGGCTCGAGTCCTTTAGACTCAGTAAACACTTGCTCAATAACATCTGAATGTAACTTTGTTTGCTAGAGCTCGATTTGAACTTTCTGTAACTCGGTTACTGATGACTCAGAAATAGAAGATTCCTGATTGACTGGTACTGTATTAGGTTCAATGAAAATAAACTTTCTATAATCTTTTGGTTCCCCTTTGCTTTCTTCTCCAGTCCTTTCTACAAACTCATCAACTTTCACATATGCACTTTCTATGACTTTGTAAGTAGACAAGTTCAAACATCTATATGCATTACTTTTGCAAGAGTATCCCAAAAATATTCCTTCATCACTTTTCACATCAAATTTTCCTCTTCTAGATTCTTTCAAAATGTAACATTTACTTCCAAATACTTTTAGATAACTTACATTAGGTTTATAGCCATACCATAGCTCATAGGGAGTTTTGAATGAGTCCTTTTTAAGCTATACTCAGTTTAAGGTATGAACTGCAGTGCTGATGGCTTCCTTCCAGTATTTGATAGCAATGCTCTTTTCAATCATTAAGGTTCTCGCACAATCTATGATAGATTTGTTCCTCCTTTCAGCTATTCTATTTTTCTCAAGAGTTCCAGGGGCTGATACTTATCTTTTGATTCCTCTTTCAATGCAAAAGCTATTGAACTCATGTGAAATGAATTCTCCACCTCTTTCTAACCTCAAGAATTTCAATCTTTTCCCTATTTCCTTTTCTACTCTGGCCAAATACCATTTGAATTTCTCAAATGCTTCTGATTTGTTCTTTAGATACATGACAGTCATCATTCTTGAGTAATCATCAACAAAAAGAATGAAGAACTTTTCTCCAGTATATCTTTCAATTCCAATGGGTCCAAATAAATTAGCATGCACAATTTCTAATATATCTTCAGACTGATAGTTTTTACTTTTAAAACTAGTCTTTCCCATTTTACCAATCTAACAATTCTTGCATAGACTGACCTCAGGTTTCTTTATGTTAGGAATGCCTCTTACTTTCTTGAGTTTTCTTATCTTCACCAAATTATCAAAATTGACATGACACAACCTTTTATGCCATAGCCAACTTTCTTCAATTTGAGCAATAAAAAATGAACATTCACCTAGTTCAAGATAGAACAGGTTACCTTTAGTTTGAGTGCCTGATCCAATCAGCTTTCCTTTTTCATCTAGCAGTCTTGCTTTTCCATGCATGAATTCTACTTTGAATCCATTATTGAGTAGCTATGCCACACTCAACAAATTATGCTTTAGTCCTTCTACCCAATAGGCATTATCATATATAAGTTCTTTGGATAGAGAGATTCTTCCTCTTCCTTTTATACAACAAGGTTCATTGTTACCAAATCTTACACTGCCACCATCATAGTCTTCAAAGTATTCAAACTTAATTTTATCACCAGTCATGTGATGAAAACAACCACTATCTATGATCCATGTATCATTTTTTCTCATATGAGAAATGAGTTCCATTTCCTCATCATTATCAGATTCATCTTTCACAGCAATGTAGACAATTTCATCTTCTTCTTCATCATTAGAATCATTAGAATCTTTAGCCATAAAACATATTTTCTTACCTTTATCCTTGAATGATTTGAAGTCTTTCTTGCCATTGTACTTGTAACCTTTCTTCTCATATTAGTTCCACTTGTTTGGGCACCTAGTAGCAATATGACCAATTTCTTCACATGAAAAATAGATTAGAGGACCTTTATCTTTATATTTTCCTCTACCTCTAGAATATTTTCTTGTTAGTAGAGCTTCAATCACCTCAAGATCACTGTCTGAACTTTGGTTTGATTCATCTTCACTTCCTGACTAAGATTCCTTTTTCTTTTTACTTTTCTCCTTGAGTGAAAGCTTGGCTTCAAATGCTGATTCAATTTTCTTGGAAGTTGGAACATAGTTGTCAAAGTTGTCTAGTTCAAATGCAGTTAATCTTCCAACTATGGCCTCTAGATTTATCTTATGATTTTCTTCACATCTTCTTTCTTGAATTGCAAAAACTCTGATTGCATAAATGGGAAGTAGAGTTCTAATAACTTTACTTATTACTGTCTCCTCCTTGATATCTCCTCTAGATTCTTTGATTGCACTGACACATGCTTTGACTCTTTCAACATATTTTGCGATGTTTTCATCCTCTCTCATCCTCATCTAGTCAAATTATCCTCTTAGACTTTCTACTTTGGCTCTTCTTACATTATCATCTCCTCCATAGATTTCTTTTAGCTTTTCCCACATTTCAAAGATAGATTTGCAGTCCTTTATGTCGTCAAATTCTTCATAACTCAGAGAAAATGCTATATCTATCATCATAATGTTGTGGGTCTTCTTTTCAGCAATATCATTGATAGATAGTGTATGAAATGGTTCTGCATATTTTTTATCAAGGTATTTTAGTCCTGTATCTCCAATAGAAGCTAGATGAAGTCTCATCAACCCTTACCATGCTGAGAAGTTGTCCCTGTTAAGTCTTGGAATTTCCCTCTTATAAGACATCCTAATCTTTGGCTTAGATCCTTGAAATCTTATCCTGTAAGCACCAAAAGCTCTGATACCAATTGTTGAAAATATAGATGACATAACTGAGAGGGGAGGGGTGAATCAGTTACCACAAAAACAATTCCAAAAATCCCTTAGATGTCTGTAATTCTTAATTACTACTGATACTCAATAAATAGTGTAGGAATACTGTAACTCAGTAGGTTAACTAGTTATTAATCATCTAGCATTCATAGTAGTTAATATGCATGCAAAGGTTAAATAAATGAGCACAAGACACACTAGATTTAACATGGAAACCCAATATGGAAAAAACCACTAAGTAACTAGTCACTAATTTTCACTCTTTTGAAGTGAGCCCTATTGGGAGCCAACCCTGTTAAAGGTTACAATATACACTGTTAGGTGTGACCTTGTTAGAGGATTTAATCACTCTATTAGAAGTGGCCTGGTTAGAGGTCTTAAGAACAATTCAACTAAACTGTCACCTTGTTAGAGGATTTACAAAATGGTTGTTAAACCAACTCTATAAAGAGATTCTAAATTCACTGTTACAATGATTAGAAAGCAATAATTAAGTGACCTGAATGATATGCAACTTATCTTTTGCTGATTACAGATCTCTGTTCTACTTTAATGGATCCTTACTGATCAAATACAACTTTGCAGCTTCTCTAGGATATTTAATCCTTCATCAGAATTCACTCAATATTCATTTATTCCATCGTCATTCATATATCTCCACACACTTCAATTCACAACTTGAACATCTATATATATACCTTTAAGATTATCAAGTCGGCTCAAATATAAGTTACAACAACTAAAAAAATCATTACATCAGTCGACTACACTCATTGCATGAAACAATTGAACTTAATATCAAAATAATAAAATCCTTCGTTGGCCGACCCAGCTCGGTAACCACTGCTTAGAATGGTTTTCTAGTGTTAACCAAGTGAGGCTTGGTAAATACTGCAAACCTTGCAAAAATCTTTTGGAGACTAAGTGAACTTGGTTAACACTGACCTTCCTTTGCTGACCTTGTGAGCTTGGTAAAAGCTAACTTTTTGCCACATTATCTTTGATGACCGAGTGAGCTTGGTAGATATTGACTTTTCTTCGTTAACCTTAGGAGCTCGATTAACACTAACTTTCTGCTACAAAATCCTTTGATGCTCGAGTGAGCTTGGTAAGAATTGACTTTTCTTCGTTAACCTTGGGAGCTCGATTAACACTAACTTTCTGCTACAAAATCCTTTGATGCCCGAGTGAGCTCGGTAAGAACCGACTTCTTTGTGTAATGTTTAGGAATGTTCGGTAGACACTATAAATTACTTTTCTAATCATTTGAGCTTGGTAGACTCTATTTGATGACTGATATGACATTTGTGTAACATGAAAGACAATACACAATTAACAATTGTATCCAATAATTATATCATCTGGAGTTTTTTTATACTAATTTATGTGGTCCTCTTAGAGTGCAAACATGTTATGGTAACAAGTACTTTATTCTATTTGTTGATGATTTCTCTAAAATGATGACTCTGATGTTTCTTAAAGAAAAATATGACACTTTTAAAATGTTTAAGTGACATTTTTCTAGAGTTGAAAAAGAAACATGTAAGAGTCTTAAATGCTTGATATTAGATAGAGGAGGTGAATTCATATCAAATGAGTTCAAAATATTCAAAAATGGCAAAGGAATAAAAAGATAAATGAGTGCACCAAGGACTCTACCATAGAATGGGATGGTTGAAAGAAGAAATAGATCAATCATGGACTATGCAAGAACACTAATGATGGAATAGAATGTTTCATAAAATTATTGGAGAGAGGCTATAAGTAATTTTCTTTATACACCAAACACATTTAAAGTTAAGAAAGGTATAGAAAAAACCCCTTTTGAAATTTGGTATGGCTATGCACCTAATATCAATTATTAAACAATTTTTTTGGAAGTAAGTGTTACATATTAATAGATGCAAGGTAAGGAAAAATTGATGCAATGAGTTATAAGGGTATATTCCTAGGTTATTCCACTAAAAGAAAGGCACATGAGTGTTTGAATTTTAACACTAACCAAATTGTGGAAAGTTTAATTATTAGAGTTGATGAATTTATAGAAAAGAATGAAGAAGAATACAAGAAAGAACCTAAAGGTTATAGATTTTTTTTCTATATCTATCAAGAACAACCAATTACATTACCTAAACTAGAGAAAGAGGTTGTCAAGAATCCACAACCACACACTATCAAGGTTAACTAGAAAAAATTTATTGACCATCAACATGCTGCTAAGCATCAAGCTGTAGGAATCGAGTCACAAAGAGAAGAAGTCAAATGCTAGAGAGAGGAAATTGAACACCAGACAAACAATGACAAGTTACATCCAAAGATAATTAAAGAAGATGAACAAGGAGAACCAAGTGAAGAGAATACCTAAACCTATCTTAGAAAAATGTGTAAGGAACCAAAAATCTGACCAAATCATTGGAGACAAAGATTGAGGAGTCATGATATGAAGTAAGTTGAAGAATGATATATTTTTACTATGTAAGTTTGAACCTAAATTAATTAAATATGCTTTAGAGAATGGAGATTGGATTAAAGTAATGAATGAAGAAATTGATCAAATGGAGAAGAATAAGACATGGACATTGGTATCAAGTTCAAAGGATAATAATGTGATTAGAACAAGGTGGGTTTTTATAAACAAGCTAAATGAGAATGGTGAAGTCATAAGCAACAAAGCAAGACTAGTTTGTAAGGGATATGCTCAAGAGGAAATAATTGACTATGGAGAGACATTTTCCCTAGTTGAAAGGTTGGAATGAGTAAGAAATTTAGTTGCATATGATTCTTACAAAGGTTTCAAGGTATACCAAATGGATGTCAAATTTGCATTTTTTAATGTAATCTTAGAAGAGCAAGTCTATGTTGAACAAACTATAGAATTTGTTGATCCTAAAAAGAAGAGCATGGTATGCAAGTTGCAAAAATAATTATATTGTTTGAAACAAGCCCCTAGAGAATGGTATGAAAGGTTAAAAACATATTTGGTGAGAATTAGTTTTACAAGATCTAATGACAACAAAGATTTGTATTTGAAAAGTGAATATGAAATTAAGATATTGCTAGCTGAAATATTTGTTGATAATATCATATTTGGAGGACATGATATGTTGTAAAAATAATTTTCTTATGAGATGAAGAAATAATTTGAGATGTCAATATTTGGAGAGATTATATTCTTTTTTGGTTTACAAGTTTATCATTGAAGAGAGGTATACACATTACACAATCAAAGTAGATCAAGGAGCTATTGAAGGCCTTTAGAATGAAAGATTTGAGACCAGTTGGAACATCTATGATGACTAGACATAAAATTTCAAAGAATGATGATTCCAATAAAGTAAAGTAAAAATTATACTAGTCAATGATAGGAAAAATACAATATGTAGTACATAGAAGAACTGACATTGCATTATCTTTTCGTATTGTTACAAGATTTTCTTCTAATCCTAGAGAAAATCATATGATGGTTGTAAAAAGTATACTAAGATATCTAAAAGGAATAAAATACTATGATTTATGGTATAAGAAAAGTGATAAGTTTAAGCTAAACATTTACACAAATACAGATTAGGCTAGAAACATTGATTATAAAAAATGTAAAAGTGGAGGTGCTTTATTTCTAGGAAGGAGATTCATTTCATGGATATGTAAGAAGAAAAACTATATTTCTAAATCCATAGAAGAGGTTGAATATGTTGTAATAGCAGTTTATTGCTCAAACATTGTGTGGATCAAATAATTTTTAAAGGTATGAAAGAAGTGATTACTGAACCTATGGTGATATATTATGATAACAAAAGTTCTATATGTTGGAAATATAAGAGAAGTAACTGAGAGGGGAGGGGTGAATTAGTTACCACAAAAATAAATCTTAGATCTCTTAGATGTCAATAAAAATCAAAATCAAACTCTAGTGAAATTGAAAATATTGTTGTAACTTGGTTAGCATTGAATCATTCGACAAATATTAAGAATTACTATAACTCAATAAGCACTGAAATATTACTTCTTTAGATGTTCAATGTGATTAACCATAATTAACTTAGTTGTAGAATAGAAAGAAAATATAATGAACACATTTGACACTAGGATTAACGCAGAAACCCAATTTGGGAAAAACCACCAATTACAACTAGTTACTATTTTCACTCTGCTAAAGTGAGCCCTATTAGGAGCCAACCTTGTTAAAGGTTAAAAAAAATATTGTTAGGAGCCAACCCTATTAAAGGATTTAATCACCTTATTAGGAGTGGCCTTGTTAGAGGTCTTTAAACACTTCAATCTAGAAATGCCATCTTGTTAGAAGATTTGGCAAATAGATGTTAAGCTAACTCTATTAAGAGATTTGATACACTGCTACAATTATTAGAGAGTAAAAATTAAATGACTTGATTGCTGATGCAATTGTATTGCTGATTTTAGATTTCTATTCTAGCTTGAATACTTGATCCTCCTTGATCAGATAAAACTTTGCAGCTCAATCAACTCAGGATACTCTAATATCCTTTCAATTTGCTTCCTTGGTTTATCTTTCAAACCCATGCTTCTCTCTTTAAATCCTGTAACTTGACCTTATATTTATATTTTTTGCATAGTCAAGTCAACTTGAATACACTTACAAGTATTCAATATTCATCCCTTAATTTAGCTAGACATAACAAATAAATTCATCAAACAAAATATGTTGAATCAAGAAAATCCTTTGTTAGCCGACCTAGCTTAGTCAACACTAACTTAGAAAATAATTTCTTCAAAATTCCTTTTTTAACCAAGTAAACTCAATTAAAAATACATCCTAAACTAAGTTTATTTGGTAACTGAGTGAGCTCAGTTAACACTGGTTCCATGCCAACTTCTCTTTGGTGCCTGAATGAACTTGGTAGACACTATCTTTTTGTAAACTTTCTTTGGTGCCTGAATGAAGCTCAACACATACCATTTCTAAACTTGGTTTTACTCTGGAATTCTTGATAGACATAGGAAACTATCTTCATCACCCAAGTGAGCTTGATAGACACTGACTGGTAAAGACCTGACACTTTGTGTAACATCAAAGACAATACACAATTGAACAATTATTTTCAACAAGCTCCCTCTTTAGCATTGATGAGAATAAAACATGTCATAATACAATGAAATTTTTAGAGAAAAATAATTGTAAGGATAATATCCTTAGTTTCATTCTAATTCTCATTTGTGAGAACTCCCTCTATCAGTGTGAACTCCCTTTGACATCAAGCTCTGATTTTTGTGATTGCAATATCAAACTCAAGTTCATTGTCCCTCTTTAACATCTCTGCCATATATAAAAATATCTCTGATATATAAAATAAAACTCTCTTTATCAAACATAAAATTTATCTAATGTATGAAAAAGATCTCCCTCTTTGACATCTCATGCTAAATATAGCATTCAATGAACTTCCATGTACTTGATGTACTAATTCATATAAAATTTTCCCTTTTCAATACTGCATCAACTTGACCGATCTTCAACATGCTTGGTTGATGCATCACTAAAATATGATTAGTGAGCTTTAGATAGGGGAATGATCCCTCACTTACCTCTTAGATATAGGAATGCATCCTTAGGTAATGGCTTGGTGAATATGTCTACAATCTATTCTTTTGTATTCACATATTCCAATCTTACCTCCTTATCTTGCACCAATTCTCTTAAGAAATGATACTTAATTTCAATGTGCTTGGTTTTGGTATGCATCATAGGATTCTTATAAATGTTAATTACACTAGTGTTATCACATAAAATAACAAATAGATCCTTGATTTCTTCCTTCATACTTTTCAATAGTTGTTTGAACCAAACAATATTTGAACAATTGACTCTTGCAGCAACATATTCTACTTCTGGTGTTGACTAAGAGATACAACTTTTCTTCTTACTTGTCAAAGATACTGGCCTCTTTTCCAAGAAAGAAGTCTCCACCACTAGTGCTCTTCCTATCATACATGCTTCCTACCTAATCAACATTAGGGAATACTTTCTTTTCAAAGTTTCCTCTCTTATACCATAAACCTTAATCTTTAGTATCCTTTAGATACCTCATGATTCTTTTGATTTCCATCATATGATTTTCATTTGGATTAGCAAAGAATCTTACCACCATTCTTACTGATAATTCTATAGCAGGTCTTGTATGCACCACATATTGAAGTTTTCCAATCATTGATCTATATATACTTTGCTCTACTTCTTTTGAATCATCATCTTTGGAAAGATTATGTCCAGTAGACATAGGTGTTTCAATTGGTCTAGAATCTTCCATTCAAACCTTCTTTAGTATCTCCTTGATGTATTTTGATTAAGTAATAAAGATACCATCCTTCTTCTTTGAATCTTCAAGATAACAAAGAATTTGATCTCTCCAAACATTGACATCTCAAATTCCTTACTCATTTCCTTAGAAAAAGATTTACACAAATCATCATTTCCAGTAAATAATTTATCCTCTAAAAATATTTCTACTAACAAAATCTTCTTATTAGGTCCTTCTTTGTTGTATAGGTTATTGTTGTCATTAGTTTTTTGAAAATCGATCTTAATGAGATACTTGTGTAATCTCTCATACTAGGATCTAGGGGTTTGTTTGAGACCATATAATGCTTTGTGTAGTCTGCAAACCATGTTCCTTTTTGTAGGATAAAAAAAAACCTTTAGGTTGCTCAATGTAGATTCTTCTTCTAAGATTTCATTCAATAATTTTGATTTCACATCCATCTAGTAGACTTTGAATCCTTTGTGTGTTGCATATGCAAGGAGTATTCTAATACTTTCAAGTCTAGAAATAAGAGAAAAAGTTTCTCCATAGTCAATACCTTTCTTTTTAGCATAGCCCTTGCAAACTAGCCTTGCCTCGTTTCCTTAAACTTCTCCATTCTCATTCAACTTATTTTTGAATAAACATTTTGTGCCAATTACATTCTTATCCTTGGGTCTAGGAACAAGAGCCCAAGTCTTATTCCTTTCAATCTGATCAATTTCTTCATTCATAGCTTCAATCCAACTTTCATTCTCTAATTCATCTTTTACAGATCTAGGTTCAAATTCAATAAGAAAACATGTACCTTTTAACTTGTTCCTTGTCATTGTACCAACTGACTAATCTCTAATGATTTTCTTAGGTGCATGATGCCTTTTGACATATCTGGTAAGTTTGGGCTCCTTCTTTCTAAAATCACTAGGTTTACCATGATCTTTTGTTTCATGCTCGAGTCCTACTATTTATGACTCAGGTCCATTAGATTATAACTCAGTTTCCTCTTGCTAAAACTTAGGTCCTTTTGATGACTTAGGTTGCACTTGGTGTAACTCGGGTTGAATTGGAGATTTTGGGGACTCAGGTGGTGAAGGTTGTTGATTACCACTTGCTTGAATATTAGGAACAATATTTGGCTCACAATAAAAAAGGTTTTTGTAGTCTTTTGGGTTCCTCACTACTTTGCTCTTCCTTATTTTATGTAAACTCATCAATCTTCACATGTGAACTTTCTATAACTTTATGAGTAGATAGATTTAGACATTTATACACTTTCCTCTTATTGGAATATCCCAAAAATATTCCTTCATCATTTTTGACATCAAATTTTCCTTTTCTAGACCCCTTTAGATATAATATTTATTGCCAAATATTTTGAAGTAATACACATTAGATTTGTAGCCATACCATAATTCAAAAGGTGTTTGATTTGAATCCTTCATATGAAGGTATGAACTGCAGTGTTGATTGCTTCCTTCCAGTATTTGATAGAAATATTCTTTTCTATCATAAGGGTCCTTACACAATCCATGATTGACCTATTCTTTCTTTTAGCAATGCCATTTTGCTAAGGTGTGTTAGGTGCAGACACTTGTCTTTTGATTCCTCTCTCATTGTATAATTAATTGAATTCATTAGAAATGAATTCTCCTCCTCTATCTAATCTTAAAAATTTCATTTTTTTTCCTGTTTCTTTCTCCACTCTAGCCAAATACCATTTGAAATTTTGCAAATCTTATGATTTATCCTTCAAATACATAACAATCATCAACAAATAAAATAAAGTACTTATCTCATGTGTAGCTTTTTGTGCCAATAGGTCCACAAAGGTCTATATAGACCAGCTCCAACACTTCTTCAGAATCATAGTTCTTACTTTTAAAACTTGTCTTACCCATCTTACCAATTTGATAATTCTTGCACATGCCCATTTTAGGTTTCTTTAGGCTTGGAATGCCTCTAACCCTTTTGTTCTCACTTATGTTTATTAGGTTTCCAAAATTCACATGACATAACCTCTTATGCAAAAAACAACTTTCTTCTACTTGAGAAATGAAACATGAACTTCCATTAAGATCTAGGTAGAATAGATTACCTTTTGTTTGCTTGCTAGTTCCAACCAAATTTCCTTTCCCATCCAACAAATTGGCCTTTCCATTCATGAATTCTACCTTGAATCTAATGTTATTCAATTGAGCCACACTAAGTAGATTATGCTTTAGTCCTTCAACCCAATAAGAATTATCACATCTAAGATCATTGGTTAGTGTAATACAACCTTTACGTTTCACATAACATGGTTCATCATTGCAAAATGTAACACTTCCACCATCATAGTGTACTAAGTTCTCGAATTTAGATTTGTCACCAGTCATATGGTGAGAACTATTGACATTAAGGTCAATTTGTCTATTAGTGACTCAACACTAAGTCAATTGGTTACATTGTTACTGAGCTTATCATTCATCTAGTACTATTAACTGTGTTTCAATTGTTACTAAGCTAAACAATCAGATTGCAGTTCATGCCAAGCTACACATTGTTTACCAAGTAGTTAAGATAGTTTACAATAAAGCCCAAGTGTAGAAGTGTCTATTTATCTATCTAGTAGAAGTGATGAAGTTTTTAGTGTTAATGAAGCTCTTTAGTGTTAACCAAGTTCTACAATGTTTACTGAGTTTGTAGTGTCAATAAAGTGAATCTAGTGTTGACTAAGTCATGCAGTGTCAACCAAGTGATTTTATATCTATCAAGTTCCTTAGTGTTCACTGAGTCATAAAGTGTTGAGCAAGTTTGAGCTACTCAAAGTGATTAGTATGGACTAAGCTTCAAATTCAACTGAGTGCTAGAGTTTGTTGAGGGTTCACAATGTTTTCCAAGTGTTAGAATATCACTGAGCTTGTCTTTAGAACTTGAGTTACAAGAGTTGGGCTGACTTTGTGAATTATTATGAATTTGGTATTGTATCCAACTCCAGTAAGTAATTATTTGGATTGATATATATGTAACTCATTGTATCATATCCAAGTGTGTCAATGAGAAGTAATATAGAGTGTACAACTATGAATTGAAGAAGGCTGCAAGTAGTATAAGGAACAATAGAGATTTATCTATCACATCAAGGTGATCATTGCAATTCAAGGAATCTCATTCAGTAAATCAAAGTTGCAGATTAGAGATTAGCCGCTGATTCATTCTGATAGGTGTATGAATTAATCCTTTAACTAGGTGGACTTAATAGTCTTTTGCTAAATATCCTAATTGAGTCCATACTTCAATGTATGTTTGTAAATCCTTTAACAAGGTGGACCTCACAGTCCTTATTGCTCCTAATAGGGTAGATCACCAGAAGTGGTCAATTGTAAGCCTTAAGAAGCCAAATTTATACTATAGTACTAAAGCTTGTGGGTATCATCCCCACCCTAGTTTTACTTTCTAATTGGAAGGTATCTAGGTCACCACATCTTGTGTCAAAGTGTTATGAATATTTTATTGCTTTTATTCTTTCATGCATGCAATTAGATTAGAATAATATATGGATGATTAATTGGTGAAGTGAATTAAAATTTTTATTGGCTCCTGATTCATGCCTCCCCCCTTAGTAACCTAGCCAACCTTATATTTCCAACAATTGGTATTAGAGCCATTGGTTCTCACATTAGAAGTTTAACAACTTAAGATAAGATCAGAGGAAATGAAGGTATATAGGCTAGAAAAGGCTATTGAGAATGAAAAGATGGATCTTGAGTTACCTATTGAAAAACTTAAGAAAGAAAAGGAGAAACTCTCTCAATAATTGTAGAGAAGGAAAGATCTTGCAATGCAAATGGATGAAAATCTCTACATTGAAGACTTATGTCCAGAAAGAAATTCAAATGAAGTTGATGCAACAATCAAGGACCTACTTGAGAAGAATTCCAATCTTCAAGAAAACTATCAATAATCCATGTATCATTCTTACTAATATGTGAGATAAGTGTCATTTTATCATTCTCATCATTTGATGTATCCTTAACAACAATGTAGACTATTTCATCTTCTTCTTCACTTCTTTCAAAATCTTTAGCAATGTAACAAGATTTCTTACCTTTGTCCTTGTAGTCCTTATAGCTTTTGAAGTCTTTCTTTCCCTTGTACTTGTAATTCTTTTTTTCTTCTTTACCTTCTTTGTTTGAACACCTTGCAACAATGTGATCAACTTCTTCACAAGAAAAGCAGATCAAAGGAATTTTGCCTTTGTACTTACCTTTTGACTTGGGAAATCTTTTTGCAAGTAATGCTTCAATGACTTCAAGATCTTCATCAGAACCATCTTTATCCTCACTGTTAGATTGCCTTTTATAATTTTTAGCTTTCTTCTTAAGTGATATCTTGCTTTGAAGTGAAAACTCAAGGTTGCTAGTGTTAGGAACATAATTTTCATAGTTATCTAACTCAAATGTTGTCAACCTTCCCACTTATGCATCCAATGATATATTATTCTTAGGATCACATCTCATTTCTTGAATTTCTAAAACTCTAATTTCATATATAGGAAGAAGTGTTCTGAGAACCTTTGTTACCATTATTGCATCATCTATCTTTCCTCTTGAGGCTTTGATTACACATGCACTAACTTTTATTCTTTCACTGTATTTTGTAATATTCTCATATTCTCTTATCCTCATTTGATCAAATTGGCCTATGAGACTTTCTATCTTTGATCTTCTACATTATTGTCTCCTCTGTAGATAGCTTTTAGCTTGATTCACAACTCATAAGTAATACCATAGTCTTTGAATTCATCAAATTCAACATAGTTGAGAGTTGAAGCAATATCAGTCATCATGATGTTATGATTCTTCTCTTTTGTAATTTCTTCAACAATCATTGTTCTAGTAGGTGCCACATACTTGGAATCTAGGTACTTAATTCTTGAGTCTTCAATGGTTTCCTAATGCAATCTCATGAGTTCCTCCCATGCCTTGAAGTTGTCTCTGTTTAGCTTAGGGATCACCCTTCCGTAAGACATCTTGATCTTTAACTTAGGTCCTTGAAACCTTCTTTGCAAGCACCAAAAGCTTTGATACCAATTGTTGGAAATATAGGAGGAGTAACTAAGAGGGGAGGGGCGAACCAGTTACCACAAAAGTAAATCCATGATCCCTTAGATGTCAATACAAATCAAAACCACACTCTACTGAAACTGAAAATACTACTATAACTCGGTTAGTACTTAATCATTCGACAAACACTAAGAATTATTGTAACTTGGTAAGCACTTAAATATTACTTCTTTAGATGTTTAATGTGATTAACCACAATTAACCTAGTTTTAGAATAGAAAGAAAATAACATGAACACATATGACACTAGGATTTAATGTGGAAACCCAATTTGGAAAAAAACCACCAATTGCAACTAGTTACTAATTTTCACTCTTCTGAAGTGATCCTTGTTAGGAGCTAACCCTGTTAAAGGTTACAAAAAAAATTGTGAGGTGTGACCCTATTAAAGAATTTAATCACCTTGTTAGGAGTGGCCTTTTTAGAGGTCTTTAGACAATTCAATCTAGAAATGCCACCTTGTTAGAGGATTTGGCAAATAGGTGTTAAGTTAACACTGTTAAGAGATTTGATACACTGCTACAATTATTAGAGAGTAACAATGATATGACCTGATTGCTGATGCAACTGTATTGCTGATTTTAGGTCTCTATTATGGCTTGAATACTTGATCCTCAATCAGATAAAACTTTGCAGCTTGATTAACTTAGGATACTCTACTATCCTTTCAATTTGCTCCCTTGGTTTATCTTTTCAATCCATTGCTTCTCTCTTTCAATCCCACAACTTGACCTTATACCTATATTTTTTGCATAGTCAAGTCAGCTTGAATACACTTACTAATATTAAAATTTCATCCCTTAATTCAGCTAGACTTAACAAATAAATTATCAAACTAAATATGTTGAATCAAGAAAATCCTTCATTAGCCAACCCAACTTAGTCAGCAGTAACTTAGAAAAGACTTCTTTCTGACTTCCTTTGTTAATTGTGTGAACTTAAAATTGCATCCTTAACTGAATTCCTTTGGTAACTAAGTGAGCTTAGTTAACATTGGTTCCATGTCAACTTCTCTTTGGTGCCCAAGTGAACTCAATAGACACTATCTTTTTGCAAACTTTCTTTGGTGCCCGAGTGAAGCTTGGAAAATATTGTCTCTGAACTTGGTTTTACTTTAGAATGCTTGATAGACATTGGAAAGTATATTCATCACCTGAGTGAAGACATTGGAAAGATACTGATTGGTAAATACTTGACATTTTGTGTGACATTAAAGACAATATACAATTAAACAATTATTTTCAACACTATAAACATATCTAAGAATCCTATGATGTACACAAAGACAAAACACATTGAAATCAAGTATCATCACTTGAGAGAGTTAGTATAAGACAAAGAAGTGAGATTAGAATATGTGAATGCAAAGGAGAAGATAGTTTATATATTCATAAAGGCATTACCTAAGAATGCATATGTATATCTAAGAGGTAAACTAGGGGTCATTTCCCTATTTGAAGGAAAATGAGAAGAGATGCATAATTGCATCAATTATTATGATCAAAATATCTTATAGGTTGATGCAAGAGGTCACACTTGTTGAAAATAATTATTCATTATATGTTTCTTTGATGTTACCCAAAATTTCAAGCCTTATCGAGCAAGTTAGTGATTGTCAAGCTCACTCAGGAATTGAAGATAGTTTCCTGTGTATACCAAGCATTTCAATTATAATAAATTTAAGAGTTAGTTCTTACTGAGCTCACTTAGGCATCAAAGGAAAATCTTGTGTTAACCAAGTTTACTCAGTTACCAAAGGAATGTTAGCATGGATCATGTGTTGACTGAGTTTGCTTAGTTACCAAAGAAAAGTTAATTCAATATTAGTATTGATCAAGTTGGGTCAATTAACAAAGAGTTTCTCTAAGTTTATTGATTACTCAATAGCCGTTTGACATCATATTGAGTCTAATAGATTTATTGGCTAATGCTAGCCAACTTAAGGGATGAATTTTTTTTGATTAAAAGTATATTCAAGTTGACTTGACAAGATTATTCATATAAGTATAAGGTTAAGTTGAGGATTAAAATGAACAAGCATGTGATTGAATAAGATAAATTAAGGAAGTGAATTGGAAAGATATCTGTAAGAGGACAAAGTATCTGAGTTGACTGAGATGCAAAGAACATTCTAATCAAAGAGGATTAAGTAATAAAGCTAGAATAAAGATATGAAATAAAAAAAGATAGTTACATCAACAATCAGGTCAAGTTATTTTTACTCTCTAATAAGTTTAGCAGTGAATCAAATCTCCTAACAGAATTAGCCTAACAACTATTTGATAAATCCTCTAACAAGGAGACATTTATAGATTGAAGTGTCTAAAAACCTCTTAAAGGGACACTCCTAACAGGGTGAATTAAATCTTCTAATAGGGTCATACCTAACAATGTGTTTTTTAACCTTTAATAGGATTGGTTCCTAATAGGGCTCACTTTCGAAGAGTGAAAAACAATAGCTAGTTGCAATTGGTGGTTTTCCCAAATTGGGTTTCCATGTTAAATCTTGGTGTCTCATGTGTTCATGTTATTTGATTTATGTTTTTGAAACTAAGTTAATTAATATTAATCACATTTAAATATCTAAAGATCTGCATGTTTAGTGTTAAAAGAGTAAAAATAATATATTCAGTGTTAATTGAGTGACAACAATATATTTTGTGTGAACTGAGTTTCAACAAAGTTTTGTTTTAAAGTTGTGTTGACATCTTAAGGGACTTGGATTTGTTTTTGTGGTAACTAATTCATCCCTCCCCTCTCAATTACTCATTTACATTTCCAACAACACTGTAGGAGTTTCATAAAGTTGTGAAAAGATGGATGGAAGCATGAGAAGATGAGGCTATAAGAAGTCATTGACAAAGATGACAAAGGGAGTGATACTTTCAAATATTAGTAATAATAGTGACAAGAGGATTATTTTTATAAGGGGATGATGTATTTGACATTATTTTCAAAGAGGGAGATGTATGATAGTTACCATACAAGTTACATACAAAGAGTGAGATGTTGTATTAGCATTCAGTAACAAGAAGAGATGTCAAAGAGGGCTGATATAGTTGGTGTTAGATTGATGGATCTATAATTGGTATCATAGAGGGAGAAGTATAATAAAATCAAGAGTGAGCATATTGGAAATTTCATGGGTAAAAATCTAAGTGAAACTAAGGATATTAATGAAGATTTGTATCATACCATAGAGAGACCTAATAGAGTGAAAATCATGAGAAAATAATTTTCATTTGCTTGGTAACTAAAGATGTTTCCATTAATATCAAATTAGAAACTACAATTGGACTAATTGTTATGTTTTCAATGTCAAACCTTGTTGGGAAGACATTTGCTAATAAAATAGAGTGCCATATTAGTTTATAGATGAAGAGGATTTGAAAAGAGAGATAACTGTATGCACTAGTGAATTTTTTTAGTGAAGAGGAGTAAGTATATTGGAATTACAATGGGAACTTGATCAGTTTGTCTTTGACAAGATAAGATTTTTTTTGATTAACATATGAAGTGGAGAAGTCAAAAGAGTTGAAGTGTAGAAGAGTGATCGAGTAAAATACTAAGCTTGACTGGGTGCTAGTTTTATATGGTCAATGAAGAAGTTGAAGTAGAAGATTACGAAACTTAAGAGATAGCCAAGAAAATAGAATTAGCTGAGTGATAGTTATGGCTAAGAAAGATGTAGAAGAAAATGTAGTAGTGACTGAGTGTAGTGAAGATCAAGTGAGGCAGTGTAAGCCAAGAAAGATAGAATAGTAGAGACCAAGATACCCAATATTGATTGAGAAGAAGAACACAATGATGACTAAGTGTCAGGAAAATAACAGTTCGTGAAAAAATTAACTGACCCCAATATAGTTGAATTTTTAGATTGGTCAAAAATGTGCGAATGATAAGGATTGATAAGTTAGCATATTTAATGCATGAATTGAACTTATTTTAGATTATGGTAAATGCAAGTTTTGAAGGGACTCAAAACCCTTTACAAGCATCTAAAGATAAACATTTAAAGCACTACCAAGTTTTACAGGGACCTGAAACCCAAAGTTCAAAAACAATCAAACTAGGTTTTACATGGACCTAAAAAAAAGAGTTAAAACCATATAAAAAGACCATGAATCGAGCTTTTTAAGAGATCTATGGAAAGGATACATTTTTTCCAAAGTTTCAAGAAAGAAGTTAAAGGAAAAAATGATGGATGAATTCAATTAATCTAATCAAACCCTAAGATTGCATTGATGCTTAAGTAGAAAAAGATCAAAGATACCTATTTAAAGAGGGAAAAGATATGTTTTATTATTGGTTGGTTGGTTCATTGTTGATTTAATTTTTTTTGGAGAGCTTGTGAAGAATAGAGCAATAGAAGAAAACAAAGAAGATTGGTGAAGTGTTATTTCTTGAAGGGTTACTAAGAAGATCAGAGATGGAGTATATAATGAAGTCTAGTTAGTGAACTAGCAAATAAGTCAAATGTATATCTAAATTCACAAAGTGAGTTGTATCTTAATAGATCAAACCTAGTTTTACTTTCTAACCATTGTGGTAGTAAAATCCTATAATCAAGATTAATTTAACAATAATTTGTAAATCCTTTAAGAAAGATGACATTCTAATGGAATGATCTAAAGACCTCTAGCTAGGTCACTCCTAATAGGGTGATTAAATACTTTAATAGGATCACACCTAGCCGTGTATTTTTAACCTTTAATAGGGCTAGCTCTGAACCAAGTGCACTCTAGAAGAATGAAAAGTGGTAGCATGTTACATGGTGGTTTTTTCCAAATTGGGTTTCTATGTTATATCTTGGTGTCATACATGTTTGAATATTATTTTCATGATGCATGTTATTTACTATTACTTATTTTGGCTATTCGACACATATTAAATAGAGAGCTAAAAGATGAATTAACAAGTTGAGTTGCTATATTGGCCGAGTGGGTTTATGAGTTTAAATAAGTTCTTTGAAGTTATTGAAAGTTGAATTGGTATATATAGACATGAGGAAACTTAATTCATCCCCCCTCTCAATTATTCTAATCATTCTAATATCATGAGTAATAATCTTATTAATAGCCTCAATAGTGACAACCTTGTTATGGTTTTGGTTTGCTATCACAAGCCAACTTATCAAAATAATGAGAGATCTTATCAACTCCAGAAGGAGAAATTATTAAGGCTTTCTATTCATCATGGGAAGAGTGATAAGAGTTATTATCTATGATAAGATTGATATCTTGATTAAATATGTTAGTATCATCATGGGTCTTAGGAAGAAAAGAGGAATCATGATCAAAATAGCCCATTAGTTTATGGCTTCTCCCAATGGGAATGCTGGATGCTAGACTTAATATAATGAAGCTCATAAAAGAAGAGATTACAAGAAAAAACCTAATAAGATCTAAACACACAAATATAAATGTAACAAAAAGCCTAAAAAATAGAGCTAACAAAACAAATATAGCTAAATCTAACTCCAAAGTAAAATAAAGAAAATGGGAGATCAAGATATCTAACTCCAAGATCAAAAAGTGAGGATGTGTCTGGTTCACCAAAAGGTTTAGGTTTAAAATGGAGGTGGGGGGAGGGGTGAGGGTTAATAAATTGAATAATATAAACTATGTGAGTTGAATTCATTAACTAACCATTTCCACGCTAATATTCAATAAAAGAGAAAATAGGGGTTTCTAAACATAGCTCTCAATATAATCCAAGCTGGATTAGAAAAATCCAAAGGGATAAAGGGATGCTAATAATACATGAAAATTATATTAAGGAATTATACAAGAAATTCCTCTTTAATTCATTGTAGCATTTTATTAAAGATATGATGCAATTGAGCTAATTGATTTAATGAGAATAGTAAGATAGATCTAGGTGTCAAATATATGCAATCAACCTAGTTAAGATATAGAAATAGGTCTAGATTCAAAATTTAAATGAATGATAAAGTAATAACGTTAAATTATGAAGAGGAATATGCCTTTTTTCTCTTAAAATTATAGATTTTAACATACGATAGAACTTTCGACTGTAGATTCATGATCACAACAAAAAACCTAGAAAATGTTTTTTCTTCTTTGGGCCTCTAGAAGATGTCGACCTACTGGCAGTGTGCTTGGATGATTTACTAATAAGCCATTTTGTTCCTAGGATATAGTATCAAAGTCAACCCAACCTCTTCATAAATGTTTCAACAAGTGATTTTAAGATTTCTAGTTGCAATTCTGCTATCTTGTTCCTACATACAGAAAAAATTGTTTTTTGTTTTGGGTGGATGAGGCATTGCTTTTGTCAATTCCTAAATTGGGAAATGAACCTTTAAATTGAAATTTAAATATGTAAAAGAAAGAAAGAAAAATGTAAGTAACCTTTCTTGTAGAAACCTTGGTCTATAAAGACTTGTAGTGCTCGTATGTTGCAGATGTTGAATTCACAATGAAGGATGTAGGAAATCTCCACATATATAGTGGATCTACCAAAACCACATTATGGAGCCATGCATGTAAATTTGAATCATTGAAGAAGATAATGAATTCCTCAACACAAATCTCCTCCCTTGATAGCTGAACAATCACTAGATCTTGAAGAGGAAATACTCATAAAGGATCCTTGAATCTTTGAATGCCTTGAATGCTTGATGAAAATATTCTTATTGAATGCTTGAATGCATTGAATTTTCATTTAAAATTACTATAATAAATGTGGATTTATAGTGGATGTGAAAATGAGGTTCCTAGACTTCATTTCCTACTAGTTTTTGGGTGTGAAAACAAAGAAAGCTGATAGGGCCACTCGATTTTAAAAAATTTACAACCTTGATATAAAAAAATCTAAAATATTTAATATCCCCTCAAAACAGGTAAACCTGGATCAACAAATTCTAGAATAGGCTAATTTGGGTTAACCTATTCCAAAAGAGGTTGACCTAGGTCAACTTATTCTAGAGGTAGCCCATAGAGAGGCATCCCTAAGGCCTTCGAAACCACATTGATGAAAATGGAATATATGAAGCAGAATAGGAGAAAGAGATGATTGAGCACAAATCCATCCATGTTCTATAAGGTCACTAAAGGATGGGTTCTAAAAGGTATCAAATGATGGGTGCTTCCATTTTAAGATGATATAGTAATAACTTTAGCTTCTTCATTCAATTTGTTTTTGAAGACCTATTTAGTAACTATCAGATTTGTGTCTTTAAGTCTTGGCACAAGAGTCAAAGTTTCATTCCTTTCAATCTAATTAATCTCTTCTTCCATGGTGCCTACCCTATCATTATCTTTTGTTTCTTCCTTAGTAGTCTTTGGATCAAATGGTGGTATCAAACAATTACCTTCTTTGGTATTACTTATAGCTAGCACACATGTATTCCTATCACCAATTATTTGATCTATATAATGATTCTTTTTGACATACCTTGAAATAATTGGTTCTTATTTAGAAACTTCCTCTTTTTCCAACTATACTACTTCTTACACATTATTTTGTTCTACTAGTATAGGTTCTTCCGAATCAACAAATTCTATTTCCCAGTCATCTTATTTCTCTTATGTGCTTGTTCCTTCTATTTTTTTAAAGGAAATTGATAAATATTTATGGCATGCCCAAGATTAGTCTAAAAACATACCAACAATTTTTTTATATAAAAATAATTTAATTTTTTGTCAAGAACATAGAGTTACATTTTCAAAATCAAAACATGATATAACCAAGATTTATTTTTAAAGGAGATACTTTTCTTTCTATTCATAATAATTAATTTTTCTTTATCATAATGATATAAAAATTTGCAACTTATTTTTATTTATTTCACAAAAACAATATAGAACTTGAATTTTTTTTACCATGTTCCTCTTTATATACTAATACTAAAGAACTCTTTTATAATACTCATTTGATTAATACATAATACTTGAACAATATGCACAAATAATATTCTTTCTTTTCCTTCTTCTAACATGAATTCAATGTAACAAATACACAATAAAACACAAGCTAACCATGTAAGCTCACCTCCCAACATAGGTCTCTAAGAGACCACCCTTGATCATGGATAACCAAGGCTAAATGGGTAAAACCATATAATACAAGCAACTTCACACAATGCAATATTTTACACACATAACAATAACACCCATTTACCAAGCTTGCACAAATAGGTTACCCAAGGACCCATTAATGAGGGTGAAGGTTGACCAAGCCTAAGAAAAGATTTCTTACATAAAAAATAACCAAAATAACACATCTTCATAAGGCTTCAATATTATCAATTCCTTTTCACAAAATTCTCCCTTTATTGCCCCAAAGTGAAATAGCACAAGTACAACAATATGGAGCACATAATCCATGTTAAATCCCTATTCTCTAAGAGAAAATACTCTACACTTCAAGGGAATTCCCAGCTAATCCATTTACCCACAAGACCACCACTTCACTACCAAGGGTGAGTAGTGCCTTGAACTACCATGGAAAACAATACAAAGAAAGACAAAGAAAAAAAATACAACTCACAATACAAATTACATTCAAAATACAAATGATATTATGCTAAACATGAACAAAGAAAATTTTTCCTTCATGGTAAGACCACAAACCTTGATTTAAAGAAAATGGAAAAATGAGCTTGATAAAGAGCTTTTCCCTTTTTACCTTGCTAAGCTTTTCTACTAAATCTTCTCCAAAACTAAAATGCCTCAAAAACTAGAGAGTGGGTGAACAACCTCTAAGTCTTATCCAGGCTCTCTAAAAATTCCTCTAACCCCTACCCAACAAATTTCCCTAATGAGAAAAAATTCCAAGTCATTTTCTCTTACACACTTGTCCCCCTCATAAATGTGAGGTGAACCAAAAGTGTGGAGAATGAGAATGGACTTGACCACTTCCTATTTTTTCCACTTTTGAGAATAATTCCTTTTAGAGGGTCATAAATGCGATCTTGACATCCTAATGGTAATTAATTAACCCACAACCTATAGTACACCCATTAGGCTAGTTAATTTTGACAGAAAAAATTCCCTAGGGCCACATTTAACCCCTCTAAATTTCATCTTAACGAGACCTCACACAAGGCTCTCTAATCAAGTGGATTTTCCTAGGTATCCTATTAGTTCATGCCGTAGGTTAGGTTTCTATTTGTCAAACCTTAAGAGGACATGCCACTGCCACATTAAAAAAATACAAGTGTCAAGTGACACTACAAAATACAATTCACAAATACATGTGGCATGTCCAATCAGATAGTGCAATTTATTCCAATAACATTTATTCACATTACACTTACAAATAAAGTATCATACAATAAGGTTTTAATCTCTTTATTATATTAAACTTTGGTTTCATTGTTTCACATAGGTTTAACCTTGGTTCTTTGATTAAATTCTATGGTTAATTTCATGTAATATATATATATATATATATATATATATATATATATATATATATATATATATAAATTATGTTAGAAATGTTTAGAATAATTGGGGTGGGGGAGGGGTGAATCAATTACTCTAGGTCTTTATGTACCACTTGAACAATAAAACAAACATTCACTATTTTGCTAATCCTGCTATTGCTCAGTCTCTACTAAAAATAATATCTTAAAAATAACTTGCTTTGCATAATGAAAACATCATCAAATGTAAAACATATAAAACATTCATCACATGTTTGACACTAGGATTTTTATGTGGAAACCTAATTTTGAAAAACCATCAGCAACATGACACTCTTTTCACTCTTTCAAAGTGAGCTCTGTTAGGAGCCAACCTTGTTAAAGGTGACAAAACACACTATTAAATATGACCTTATTAAAGGATTTAATCATCCTATTAGGATAGTTAGAGGACTTTATCATTCCATTTAGAATATCACCTAGTTAAAGGATTTAACCACCTTGTTAGGAGTGGCCTTGCTAGAGGACTTTATCATTTGATTTAGAATGTCACTTAGTTAAAGGATTTACACATACTGTTAAGTCTTCAAATGACTGTTAGGTAAACCTCTATTAAAAGGTTTTCAATAGAAACCATTTAGAATGACTAGAAAGAAAACTATAGGTTTTTATCTGTGTGATTACAAATCACTTTTTCTAGTTCATATCTCTATTTAGTGCTTGTGTTGATTCACTAATAAGCCTTCCATTATAATATTTGATCTTAATTTTCTTGGAAACTCTTCAAGCAATTAGTCCACTATTCCAACACTTACTCCTTCTACTCAGATTCACTTATCAACATCAACATCATCTCTACAAGCTTTCTCCTTTAGCTTCACATTCACTCACACTTGTACATTTTTGATCAACCTTGATTTGTATGCCTCTCTTCACATACAAACTCACACATATATACATAAGTCACAACATTGGCACTAATTGTTCAACTCTTTATCTCTTTAAATAGACAATTTGTGCTTTATTATTTTCTACGTCCACCATAGATGCTAGGGTTTATGATCAGGTTCAACATGATTTATTGTATCTGTCCATCTTCTTTATCTTCTTCTAGAAACTTCTCTAGAATCCATCTATTAAGTCTTTACCTAATCCTTGACTTGAATTTAATGATCCAAATCATCAATCTTTTCTTCAATGTAGTTTACATCTCCCAAGAAATAAAATGTGTTAGCTTGATCTCACAATTTCCTTGAATTCATTCTCATATTGTCACTTAGAAATCTCTAATTTATGACACTCGATCATTATTGAATTACTTGGTTTCTATAAAGCTTTCTGGCTTGGCATCAACTATCTCACTCGGTCGATGCTAATGCTTGATCAACACTAGGTTTTCTTAGCACTAACTATAGCTCGAGTGAAACTAGCATTCCTTGGAATTCCTTAGCATTTTACTCTACTACTAAGCTTGGATTAGCTTTCTTGACATAAATAATCACTTTGATTTATCAAGGTTTATCTAATCAAATGTCCATTGTAACTCCCTTTTCATAACTCAACCTTTCCTCAAGATGCTATTTTTATGAGCAACTTCTCAAGTCGTCTTCATCAATCAAATAGATAGGACATTTAAATTGAATAGAAATATGTCTTATCAATAGATTTGACATTAATGAAAAAACAATAATTGTTCCAATTGTAAGTTTCCAACAAAATTCTACATAATTAAATTCAAATTTTGACATGTATAATCCACATTTAATTAATCTTTCACTTTAAAAGAAATGTCCATAATGCAATTCTCATATAAAGTATTTTCTGAATTCAAACATCCTGTACTGATCATCAATATAAATTTCAACTTTAAAACATAATTCATATGATAGTCCTAATCTAACCATAATTCAATTAACATCATCAATAAAAATGATTGAATATATAAACATTATAGCATATAAAATAGGTCCTAAAAATCATCATCAAAAGTGCTAAATCCACATAATGAAAATCATCACATAATATCAAAAGATAAGAAATATATTTCTAATAAATCTAAAATGTGTTAAAATATTGCATTATTAAAGTATCAAAATATGAATGTATGTGTTGTGCTATGATAGATAAGGGTGGAACCTCACAATTTACATTCATGCTCTAAACCATTTCTTTAGCCCTTTTATTATATCATTTATAGGCTTTATTTTTTGTTGAGTAGCCCAAGAATATTCCTTCATTACTTTTGGGTTCAAACTTCCCTAAAAAGTCATCTCTTTTAATGTAACACTTACTACCAACAATCTTGAAATATTTAACACTTGGAGAGTGATTGTGCCTTAGTTCATAGTGTGTCTTATTTGTTCTTTTCTTCAGTTGTACCTATTTTAAAGTGTTTATTATGGTACTCATTACTTCTCTCCAATAAATACTAGGCAAAAATAATTGAATCAACATGCTTCTTGCAATATCTATTATTGTTTTATTCCTTTTTTTTGCAACACCATTCTACTAAGGATTTCTTGGAGAAAATAATTGTCTTTTGATTCCATGATATTCAAAATACTTCATAAACTCATCAAATGTTAACTTACATCCCCCATCTAATCTTAGACATTTCAGGATTTTACCTAATTCCTTCTCCACCAATCCTCTGAAAGCTTTGAATTTTTTGAATGCCTAAGATGTTTCCTTGAGAAAATCCACCCACATTATTCTTAAGTGATCATCGACAAATAAGATGAAGTATCTATATAGATTTTAACTTTTCTATCTCATGGGACCACATAGATTGATATGAACTAAATCAAGTACATTCTTTGATGAAAAACATTTTCTCTTAAATGAGGAACTAGTTAACTTACCAAGTTGACATTCCTTACCAATTGAGTTGTTTGATTTCACAAGTTATGGCATTCCTCTTTCCACATTGACCTTGCTTACTTTCATCAAGCTATCAGAGTTCCCATGGAAGAGCCTTCTATACCATAACCAACTATCTTCCTCCTAGCCACCAAATAATTTTCAATAGTATTATTCAATAGAAATAATTTACCGAGCTAGTTTTTCTTCTATTAGTTATCTCATCACTAGATTTTTCATTGATTCTGCATAGATCTCCTTTAAATTCCAGTCTGTGATGATTTTCATTCAACTATCCCACACTTAATATATTATGAATTAGACCTTCAACATAGTAAACAGCACCAGTGGTTCCTTTAACATTAAAGGAAATAGTGGCTTTACCTTTTATTGAACATGGTGAACTATTACCAAACTTTACAATCCCACCATCAATTTGATTGAGCTTAATGAACTTACTCTTGTCACTAGTCATATGATATGAGAACCCACTATCTATGATCTAGGAATCACTTTTTCTAATGTGTGATACAAATCATTTCTCCTCCTTTTTTCCTTTCATAGGATAATCATATTTTATTTCAACAAATACAATTTCTTCTTTATCATTTCCATCATAATATTCATGTATTTTTCCATCATCCACAACTAGAAATTGCTTCTTGGAATTTCCCTTGTACTTCTTGTATTTGTTTTTCTCTTTTTTTGGTTCTCCATTTAAACACCTAGTAGCAATCTGTCCAATCTTCTTATAGGATAAACATATTAAAGGTACTTTTCCTTTGTACTTATTAGTTCCTCTAGGCTGTCTTCTTATTATCAATGCTTTGAGTTCTCCTTATTTTCTTTCTTCCTCCAAGAGAGCATCACTATCCCTAGAAAGACTTGATTAACTACCAAACTCAGACACAATCTCTTTACCTTTCCTTGAATTTTTACATACTATAATGGCCTTGGAGGTTGTATTAACCTACATAATGATATTGTAATGGTTAATAATATCAAACAAAGTGATCTTACTGGTTAGTCCATTGAAAAATACATTATCAAAAGATCTTAGTTCATTAATGGCCGAAACTCTAAAGACATAAGAAGGTAACAAAATTCTTAACATTTTTCTTACCATGACTTCTTCTTTAATGACACCACCTGAACATTTGATTACAAAAACCAAATATTTTATTGTAGCACCATATTGAGAAATGTTCTCTCCTTCTACCATCTTTACGTCATCATACTTGCCTTTGATACTTTCTTGTCTTATTTTTTGAAAATGCTTATAAACTCCATAGAATTTTTCTAATTTCTTTGAAACTTCAAAAGTAGTTCTAAGATCTTTAATGTCAATATATTGTGAATAAAATGGTACTTGCAATAGCCTTTTGTGCTTGTGTGTTTTCTTTCTTCTCCTCAAACTCATTTCTAGCTAGGATTACTTCAAAAATTTCATACAAAGTTTTCACATGCTTCCAATATTGATCCCCTATTCCTCTAATATATGATTCCATCCTATTAGATGGTATCAATTAGTTGTCCTTTATAATCTTGGGATCCAATATTTTGAACTTCGTGATAGTCGTATATTTTCTTCAAGTGGTTATGATTATCATCAATTGGACCTAGGCTCAAATATTAATTATTAATATAATTAGGAACAAATATTATTGAGTGGTAGGTGAATAAATAATCTACCACAAAATAAAAATCAGATCTAATAAATCTTTTTTCTTTAAGCATTCACCACATACATGTAATAAGAAACCTCAACTTGTAAAGGAACGTGCAACAATAAATAATCATCCACACAACATCAACACATAACACCAAGATTTGTCTCATGAAAATCCAACTCAGGTGAAAATCATGATGGATTGATGCCCACAAAATGTGAATGCACTCTTCTAATGTATGCCATGTTAGGAGCTTAGCTCAGTTAAGGATAAACACTCTTAGCAACCACCTAGTCAAGGGATTTCCCTCTAGCCATATTAAGAGCTTTACCCTATTAGAGAGTAGCCTTCTAAGAGGACTTCAAACATTAGCTAAAGTGTCACCCTATTAAATTATTTACAAATAAGATATGCTAGGATCTACCTACTTAAGGGATTTGTTTGCTATAAGTGTTAGGGAACAACAAGTGAGATGATCTAATGAATAAAATTCTCTACTAGTATAGACCTAATTAAGCTCATACAACTTTACATTTAGACACTCTACCTTTGTGAATGACACAACTCAATTCACAATCTAGTACCACCATACACACAATCTCTACCCTTCCCTTTTATAATTAACAAACACAAGACGACATTAACAAATTACAATAATTAGGGATTTTCCAGTACCTTAAATTTGAATCTGAAATTTAAAATCCCTCCTTAGAAGTTTTCCAAAAATATTTGAATCATGTTTGATCTCACACCAATAGCTGGATCCAATCATGCAATGATTTAAGAAGAAAGTCAAAATGTATTACACTTCCCTAGGTACATGCACTTCTTCATGAATCTTCAATCAAATTGACCAATACAAGTCATACATAACTTTCCACATCAACATGGACACATCTTCACATATCTTACAATAACCAAACAAATACACAATCAAATCTTTCTTTACTAATCAACAATCTAACCGATTGTTCTTTATTGCTTTTTAATCTTCTTTATTGACAAACATTAGAATCCAATAAATTCATTTAGGGATCAAAAATTAATGCATGGTTGCAACAAAAAATCAATAGTATCATAAAGATCAAACAACTTCAACCACAACATTGGATTCCAATTCTTTAGTTAATGTTGATCAAATCTTTCTATATGTTTCTACATTGTTAAGTAAGTTGTCTGTGATCACTAGTTGAATTACAATTTGCACCAAACTTGTCATGAACCTATGTGATTAAAGAGATATCATACTAAACATCTATAGAACCTCTGTGCATGAGTGTGCACCACACTTCTTAGTATAACTCTTCATCAATTTTATAAAGACTAGGTAGGTCAAGAACATTAACATTACCTAACACACATAAGTTGATATCAATGACAATCAATCATAACTGATAACAATGGCAACAACACACTTCCTTAGCTTATCAACATCAGTTATCCCAACATTAATAATATTTGAAAAATAATTAATAAAAATAATATTAAAAATAAAATAAATATATTATTTTAAAAACAATAGAAAAAGGATACACAAAATAAAATAAAATAAAAACTTAGACAAGAGCCTACAACACAATGGAAAATTGTGAGCCTCTTATCAGAGAGCTCTTGGGTTGGACTCTACACAAGCTTAATAAATAATAATAAATCACATAATAATAATGAATCTTGGCTTTGGCCTCTTACCAATCAATAAAAACTCTTATTACAAATTTTTTTTTTTTTGAAATTTATATCTTGATTTTTTAACTTAATGTATTAACATCTTCCACAATCAAACATCTTCTTATTTTTTTATTTTAATTTTTTTTTTCATAATCATAATATTATATAACTAAATATACTATGTGTGACTATTTTAGCTCTACAAATTTTTCGCTAGTTTCTTGCTCTTTTGGAATTTTGAATTTAGATGAGTGGGAATGGCCCCCAGGGGTTGGGCCAGGTCTTGGAATCCTACCCAAACCTATAACTTGTTCTAACCTCATTTGGGGCTGCCCAGGGGAGTGTAGATGCTGATCATCCTACTAGTGGGGTGCCGATGGAGTCAATGGTGGCATTTGTGGTGTGTCAGGAGGATAAAATGAGTCCTATCGTAGCTCAAGGATGGAAGGATGTGGTCCTTGGAGAGAAGATGACTCATGTCCCACTAGAAGCTCCCAAGGTTATTAGTGGCAATGAGGGAGTGGAAATAATTGTCCTAAACAACTTGGTTGACAGTGTGTCTTCCAACTTGAAACTTTTCTTGATTGGCAGGTTTGTAACCTTTCAACCATTGACTGAGATGGTCAAGAAGTGGGTATGCCAGAGATGGAAGTTAAAGGGGAGTGTGACTATTTCAATGATGTTGGGGGGTCTATTCTTCTTTAAATTCATGGCTAATAAAGATATGACAATGGTGTTGGTGGGGTCCTGGTCCTATGGGAAGCATAGTCTAATGATGGTCAAGTGGTATCCTACACTAGACCCAGTGAAAGAGTTGAATAGGATGGCTTTGGTTTGGGTTAGGCTCTCGAGACTACCCCTGGAGTTTTGGGATGAGAGGATCCTAATATTTATTGGGAACTCCTTTTACATTTTTTTGTGGTAGACATGGTTAGCCTCCAGAACTCTAGGCTAGTGTTTTCAATATTTAGTGTGAATGTTGTAGTGGGTACTTCCTTACCTAAGTCTATGATTCTAAGCTTGAAGTGGGGTAAGAAAGTGCAACCCATTATCTATGAAAATATGGGGCTTTTCTATTAGAAATGCTCATTGTTTGGAAATTTGGTTATTGATTGTAATTAGAATAATAATTCAATTGAGGGGAGTTAGTAGGGGATAAGGAAGTTCTGCTTGTTTCTTTAGAAATGGGAGAGGAGGGAATTATGTCCTTGGATAAAGGTGAAGGAGAGTTGGAAGGGAAGGTGAAGATTGTTACTTCACCTAGGAAGGAGCTAGAAGAGAAGGTGGTTACCCACTAAGGAGAGGGGGAGATTAATAAGAAAAAGGCTTTTGAGAAGACTTGTGAACTGGATGGTCCTCTGAAGGGGGTGGTTAGAGGAAGGTGAAATTGAGGATTTTAATGGAGAGGAGACCTTCCCCTTTTTGCAAGTCATAGAGGATCTTCTTAACACCCCTTTGAGAAACATGGTGATAGAGGAGGTATTTGGGGATAAGGTGGATAAAAGTAAAGCTTTGGAGAGAGGAAAAGAGAAAGACTCAGAGGAGGTGGAGGTAACTAGAGTACTTCATTAGAGTGAAGATGTTCCCATAATTTCTAAGAGGGTGGAAGCACTGGCCACATTGGAGGAAGTGGAAGGGAAATGGAAAACCTAGAGAACGCAGAAAAGAGTATCAAAGAAATTTGAGGTAGAGATAGATTTAAAGATGGATGTGGGGAAATCTAGGAAATAGAGTAGAAGAATGAAGCAAATGGAAAGGGAGGTGGCTAGTGGTAGGTAACCTACCTTGGAGTCCTTGAAAAAAGGTAGAAAATGATCATTCTATCTTGGAATATGAGGGGGTTGAATAGCCCTCAAAAATAGTTTTCCCTCAAGCAGCAATTATCTAACCTGAAAGTTGATATCCTTTTGATCCATAAAGTTAAAATGACTATGCCTAACTTGGAATATGTTGCTAGTTATATTTGGCTAGGTGCTAATTTTTGTTATAGTGAAGCAAAGGGAGTGTCAGGAGGTGTGGTCATGTTCTAGAACCCAAGTGTTGGTAAAGGAAGTATAATACATTGTTCTAGAAACTATCTTATTACTGAACATAGGAAAGATGACAAGATATGAAATATTGTTTGTGTATGCTCCTAATTCTAGACAAGAAAGAAACTGTCTATGGAGGGGCTATTTGTCTTTCTCTCTCGTAACAAAAATACTATTTGTATGGGAGATTTTAACTCCCCTCTATACCCCTTGGAGAAGGTTAGAGGAATGATGGATTTTAATGATAGTACGAAGGATTTGGATGAATTCATTAATAAAAATGAGTTAATGGATATGGAGATGCGTGGAGTGAAGTTCACCTAGTCAAATAATGGGAAGGGAGTTGACCTTATCCAAGTCAAACTAGATAGACTTTTGGTTCTGGCTAGATGGGAGGGTCTGACTTCCTCCTCTCTCATGGGATTACCTAAGACAGTCTCAGATCATGTTCCCATCTTTTTTAATTGGAAAGAAGTGTCCCAGGGGGGCCCAAGACCCTTTAGATATGAAATAATGTGGTAATATCATCCTGATTTTAGTACTAGGGTGGCAGAGTGGTGGGGGATTAGTGTGGAGGGAATTGCTATGTAAAGACTTTCTACTAAACTAGAGAATATTAGAAGGAATCTATGATCTTGGAAGATTTTTTTTTTTGGGATATCTTTCAGATTAAGGTGGAGCTGGAAAAGAAGTTAGAGGAGCTCTAAAAAGCAATGGGGGAAGGCTTAGCCTCAGAAGAAATAATCCTAGATGAGGATAACTATAGGAAGGTTTGGAAGAATACAATGATAAGAGAGGAGACCTTTTGGAAGCAAAGATCAAGGGTGTTATGGCTCAAGTTGGTGGATAGGAATACTAGTTTTTTTCATAGATTGACATCCATCCATAAAAGGAGAAACATGATTGACACTATCAAAGATGATAATAGCATGAAGCTCACTAAAACAAAAGAAATAGGTAACTGGGCTACTACTTACTTCAAGAACTCTTATAAAGAGGAGCACATAAATATCAAGGAGGAGGACATATGATGGTTGACTAATTCCATGCCCATAGTGACCTTGATGGAGGAGAATGAGGAACTAACACAATTGGTTAGTGAGGAGGAAGTCCAAAGAGCCGTCTTCTCTATGAAAGCCTACAAATCCCCGGCCCCTGATGGTTTTCCCCCAAATTTATTCCAACACTTTTGGGATGTGGTTAAATTGGATCTACTCTGGGATTCTTGAGACTTTTTCAAAACTGGGAAGCTTCTCAAGCAAGTCAATAAAATGTTTGTTGCCCTAATCCCTAAGGTCAAAGACCTAGGGGCCCTCTCTGATTTTAGGCCAATTAGCCTTTGTAACACTACTTATAAGATCTTTTCTACAATTAAGGTGAATAGGTTAAAACTGTCGTTGCATAAATTCATAGAGAAACCCCAAAATGTGTTTGTTTTGAGGTGCCAAATACTTGATGCAGCCATAAGAACTCATGAGGTGCTTCACTCTATGGAGAAGAGTGGTAATCTGGGTATGGCTTTGAAACTTGACATCTCTAAAGCTTATGATAGGATCAACATGACCTTCTTGTATGAAGTTATGGTTAAAATTGGTTTTAGTCAAAGGGTTATAAGGATGGTTAAATCAATGATAGAAATTATTAATTACTTGGTGTTGGTGAATATTTTTTTTTGGGGGAAATTTAGTGGGGAAAGGGGGACTAAGATAAGGTGACCCTATCTCTCCCTACTTGTTTATCATGGTGGCAGAAGTGTTGGGAAGGGTTTTATTAAGAAAGATGGAGGGGGGCAAGGGATCAAAGGTATTAAGCCTATCTCCACACTTCCACTAGAGGTTATTCAAAATTTTGTGGATGACACCTTCCTATGTGGGGAATCCTCTGTGGGTGAAGCTAGAGCATGGAAATTTATCTTAGAGGTTTATGCGGCCAATACATGACATAGAATTAATTTGGATAAAAATAAGGTGTTCTTCTTCAACAATCCTCTTGATATTAAGTAGAGGATCTCAAATATTTTGGGGTGTAATACTAATGTGTTACCTGATACGCATTGGGCCTTCCTTTGATGGTGAAAGATGTAAGTAACAACTTTTGGAATACCATCCTAGAAAAAATGGAAAAGAAGTTGATTGGGTGGAAAGGTAAAACCCTGAGTAGTGCGAGTAAGCTTTAGCTTCTGATTTCATCCCTTCAAGGTTTACCTATGTATTTCCTATCAATGTTCAAAATTACTCAATGTATGGTAGACAAATTGGAGAAAATACAATGCAACTTCCTTTGGTCAGGAGGAAGTGAGAATAATAGGTTAAGCTTGGTAAGCTAGAACATGATATGTAAACCTAAGAGTAGAGGATGCTTGGGCATTAGAAGGATATCTAATTTGAATAAGGTGCTTCTCACTAAGGTGGGTTGGAACTTTATGAAGGAGGAGGCCAATGGTGTAAAATTTTGAAAGCCAAGTATTTGGAAAATTTGAAATTCTCTCACTGCACCTGGAGAAATGATCTTCCTATGGGATCTAAGATTTAGGGAAATATAGTGAGAAACATAACTCTCTTGAAAGAAGGTGTGAGGTGGTTGGTGGGTAATGTTAATTAGACTAATTTCTAGGAGGATCTATGGGTTACTGATAAACCTTTAACAAAAATGAAGTATGGTTCCCTTCGAGATCACCTTCAAGAGCAGGTGGGGAATAAGGTTGTTGATTTTATTAGCCTAGGGGGGAAGTGGAAAAAGGTTGAATTGAAATAGAATGCTTTAGATGGCAGGGAGCTAATTGAAGAGCTAAAAGGTCTTCTTGAAGGATATAGAATCCTAGGAGTGGACCAAAATGATACATTCATTTGAAAGGCTACCTCGACGAGGGAGTTCTTTGTTAGATCTACTTAAAAATTAATGTTTGATAAAGCCTTAGAGCCTAATTACTAGGGAAATTTATGGTTTAATCATTTAATCCCAAAGATTAATATTTTTTGATGGATCACCATTCATGGAAAAATACCGAGTATTGATAATCTTATGAAAAGGGGATTTTAATTATCCAATAGATGCTATTTGTGCAAGAAAGTGAAGGAGAATATTACCCATATGCTCCTTGATTATAATTACACTTCTAATGTTTGGGGGAGGCTATTACAGAAGCTAGATGTGACTTGGGTGTTTAGTAAGGGAATCAAGCAATTTGTTGAGTGTTGGTAAGGTCCTTTTACCCACACCCTCCTTGTCAGTATGTGGAAGATAATCCCCCCTATGTTTGCTGGGGTGGAACGAGAGAAATAATAGGGCATTCATGAATGAAGAAACAAGTGAGGAGGTTGTTATGGACAAGATTTTCAAACTTGTAGTCAAGAATATGAAGTGCAATAGGTGGAGGAAGTCGATGTTCCCCCTAATCAGCTAGATATTAGAATTGCCAAGTGCTGGAATTTGGAGGAGGGGATAATGGAGACTAATAATTCCAATCTATTGGCAAGGAAAAGGACATGATGGAAACCCCTAAGAGAGAACTAGGTTTAAGCTCAACTTTGATGGTGTTGCCAAAAAGGAGGGATCGATGGGAGGAGGTATAGTAAGAGATAGTTAGGATAGGATACTTTTGGCTTATATTGGACACCTGGGGAAAGTTTCCAACAATATTGTAGAAGCTATGGCTCTTTATTGGGTTCTAAAATTGGTGATTAGTGTGGGATGGGAAAACGTGGAGATTGAAGGTGACTCAAAAATCATTGTAGAGACCGTTAAAGGAATCATGAAGGAAGGATGAGCTATCAAAGGTGTTGTAGAAGACACCAAACACTTATTAGTTATTGTAAACAAATTTGAAATTAATCATATTTTTTGGGAGGGAAATGGGGTGGCTGATGGAATGGCAAATTTAGGCATAAATGTGAAGGGACTAAGATGTTGGAGGGAATTTAATGCCTTGCCAAATTTGGTAAGAGATTTAGTGAATAAAAAGATCAAGCATGATGAAATATAGTTGGAGGATTCTTTTAAATTTTAGTGACTTGTTGCTGAGTAGGCAGATAGGACAATCATTATGGACAGATGGCAAGGAGTGGCAGAAAAGGTACCTATGATAATAAATTTGCATGGCTTGAAAAAGAAATAATTTTGAAGTTTGAGATGAAAGGTTTTTTAATGATTTTTTTGTGTGTGTCTTCGTACACTTGGATGAGTAAAGTTCAAATTTTGAATGGTTTGGGAGTATTGGGAATGATGGAAAAGATTGGAGAAGAGATAGAGGTGGTCGACACATGACATTTATGTCTAGATAGGACACAGCTATTATTAACAATAAAGGCCTTTATGTTTTCTTAAGGGCTATTTTTTTGAGCCTAAGTGTGACTTCATTCTTAGTAATTACCTTTGGGTTTGGGAGAATTAGAGAGTTTTACAAAAAATTGTAGAGATGGGAGGACATCTTTTGCAAATTAAGCCTTCCATGATAGAGGAGAATTCTAGGAAGCCACTAGTGTGGTACATGTTGAAGGAGGGAGGTTTCATCCCATTTATGGAGGCATTGAATAGGTACAACAAAAATTGTTCCCTGTAGTTTGTCAAACACTTGGGAGGACTAAAGAATCATGCTTATTGGAATCTCATTTCATATCTCTGAGGAAGTCATCTCTCTAGTGACGGGTCTTGTTATTAGGGGAAGGAATTGGAAAAAAGTGACAAGGGTGGTTGACGAAGTGAGTCTGCATCACTTCTTCTTGGAAGGGGAGGAACCTATTTGACACAGAGGAGAATTTATGCAGGAGAAGCTTTCCGAGTCATAAAATGAGGTCTATCTGATGTTGATGAAGTACCTAACTCTGGAAGGGAGGTATGGTGTCTGTTATTACTATCATTTCCCTCTCCTAAACAAGTTTTTCCACCATGAATTTATTTCCATTATGTTCTTTCTATTATATGATTTAGTGGATATGGTTATTGATGTTAAAGAAAAAATGAGGAAGGGTGTTAATTATACCATTTTGCATCAAGGGTTGATGTTCTAGATGTATCAATATCACCTTGCTTTGGTCCCCCCAAGATTGTTGAGATTGATATTCCTACTCACCCCAACCCCTGGCCCCAACAAGTCCCCCTTAGGATCATGGGCCCCAGAGCCCATACCACATAGCCTCTGCCCAGTGGGTCCCCTATTGAGTCAAAGCTCATCCCCTCGGGTAAAAAAGGGAAGTCAGATAAAGGGAAAGAGAAGGAACCAAAGGAATTGGAGGATGAGGGGAGAGGTAGTAGGAGGAGGTCAGGGAGGATTGTGAAATCCAATGCTAAAAGGAAGCTAAGATCAAGGACTTCACAGGAGGAGTCAGATTTGAAGGACATGGGCTATCCTAAACAAAGGATCAAAGAGAAGGCTTCAAATTTTGGTGAGGAGAATATGGAAGAGGAGGAAGTGGAGGTTTCTGATTCCTCAAGGTTTGGCTTGGGAGGTGGGATGAAAGAGAGGAAATAGATGATGCATGTTTCGGCCACCATTGGGTTAGGATGTGTGGACTTAACTTGGGACTAGTTCCCTGAAACTGTGGATAGAGTGCCCTCCCCTATTACGATATCCTCTCCTATTAGGGTTTCTTCCACAGACAATGCTAACCCCTTGATTATGTAGGATGTCACTAAGGAGTAGGTGGATGGCTACAATTGCAACAAGTAGGAGGTCATCAAGGAGGTTCAAAAGATGGCTGGCAATGAAATGTGGGAAAGAATCCATGCTCTGGAGGAAAGAATGTCTCTTGACTAAATTTACTATCAAGGTGACACATTTTTCTACTACTACACTACACCTACTAAAAGACCAAAGGGTGATTTTCCTAAGGAGGACTCCAAGATGTTGTTTGACTTCATTTCAAAAGATTGGGCTAATATCCTCCTAGGGAGGAAGGATGCTAAGAAGCCTTAGGGCTCTTTTCTCCTAGTTTTTTATGCTATTTTTCTTCTTGTTATTGATTTTTGCTGGGTTTAAGGTGGTAGTGCCTTCGTTTTTATGCTTTCTTAGTTTTATTAGTTCTAGTAACAGATAATAGTTATGTTATGCTTGTTGAAACTCTTTTAGTTATGTTTCCAAATAGTGTTTTTGTGTTAAAAGTGGTAGGGGTAATTCAGGTTAGTGGTAATCTGTTGGTGGTTCACCAGTTTGACTATTTTATGGGCCAGCCCCCTCGTTTTGGCTGCTTTTTAATTAAAAACTAAATATACTATAAATTTAAAAAATATATATAACTTAAAATTAAATTATGAACATATTTAAGTCAAATATCAATGATCGAGTATATTATGTATAAAATTCCATTCTATTATTATATTTTCAAAGCGAAAAAATACAACAAAATTAGATACTTAAAAAAAAAATTTAAGTAAAATTAATATAAAAATTACATAAATATATTATTAAAAAATAATTTGTATATAAAATAGTGTGAAAAAGATAAACAAAACAAAACAAAACAAAATAAAAGAACTACTATAAAATAAAAAAGTTTTGAATTTTATATCTTAATTTTTTTAACTAAATGTATAACATAATTCCAAACTATCTAAAAGAGAAAATACAATATAAATTAATATATTGCACATTTCGATAAAAAACATATAACTTAATCAAGAACACAATTATGTTAAATATCTCAAATGCCCAATTACAATATATTATTTACAAATTCCATTAAAAAAATTAAACTACTTTTAATTTTTTTAAGCAATGAAACTAAGAACTTTGAAAAGGAGACTCTCTTCAACATGGCTTTAGTTTTTCCACTTCTTCTTGTAGGAGTTGATAAAATCCAACTCCATAGCTGGCCAAGATCACCTGCACGCAAATAACTTGTTGAAGGGAAACCAAGAAGGAAGAGGTGGAGCTTAAAAAAACACTAAACAGACTTGCGAGAGAAGATATTGCAAACAAGAAAAATGTATTTACAATATTGAAAATGAGATGTGAAATACAATGAGAGAGCCTAAATATAAAGGCCTCATGGAAGCTTGTAGAACAAGCTCAAATATGCTAGAAGATAAGGTTGAAAATTAAGCATACATCCACAAAAAGGTGGAATATCCTCGATTAAGGTGAGGAGATAAGTATGACTCAGATAGGAACAAACTCTTGTGTTGTCAACAACTCATCACTACAACTATTAACTACATGAATTAACCTAAGTAAGCTTAAGTAAAAGAATAAAGAATAAATAATAAATAAATAATTATTTACTCTAACACCCCCCCTAAGTGCAACTTAGGGAAATGCCTTAAGCTCACAAAACTAAGAGAAAATGCAGAATGGGTCCTGGCAACGAGGCCATGTTAGGTACCCATGTATAGTGCAAAGAAATGTAACCTCTGAAAATGGGGAAAGAGAAAAAACCTAATGGAAAAAACCCTCCCCCAAAAAGAGGTAAGAAAATCTAGTGAAGGACTGAAGAAGCCTCCAATTAGAGGAATGTCTCAGAAAACAGGAACAAGGAGAAGATCATGAAGAGCATCACTGAAGCATGAAGAAGTCACAATATTTGTCATAAAAAATAAACTACTGATCTAAAGAACCTCTATGGAAGAAGAAGGCATGAACCAAGCATGTCTATATGGTAAATGATCCATCTCACCGAAATGCATAGGTAGCCAGCCACTGCAATCGACTAGTATATAGGATTAGGTATTGAATACATAGTTCACACTATTAAACCATCAAACCAAGGAAGCATTAGAACAATAGAATAAATCCCCCTTAATGCAGATAGGGTGAGATGACAAGCAACTAAAAAGATGGGCCAAAATCCTTTGCAGAAAGAACCAAGAATGATGAGAGAGTTGAAGAGGTACAAACGCCTATAAAGACATGGTCACACTAACTCTGCATAGGGAAAAAAAAAGAAGAGGGCACAAAAATGACAAACAACTATCCCCCCCATGGTGCTTTATAAAATAGTGCAAGTACAACTATCTCAAAACAACATTCATGAACCCAAAATGCAAGAGTGTCACTTTATCTCATTGCGTGTACATAAAAATGCTTACAAATGATAGCTACAATGGCCAAAAAAGGAAAAAAGCTGATACAAAACATAGTACAACCCAAAACAAAAGATCCCATACCATGAAAATGATCCTGGGACTTGGAACACCCAAGATATCCACCATAGAGAAAAAATGCCAAAAAAATGATTGAAAGAGCATGGGGAAGAATCTAAAGGAAATGATAGCATTTCTGAAAAGATAACAAAACCACCTTTCCAAAAATATAATGTTTTCAAAAAATGGACATGAGATGCAAAAGATATGCTTGTCGGAGTCAAAAATACAAATTCAAACTTTGACTATAAAAAAGAGTAAATAAACTACATCAAAAGCTAAAAATACCTACACCAATGCCTCCATCTCAAAACAAGCTTTTTGTCGCTTCTTTTGAATCAGAAAAATACCTCCGTATGCTCAAGTTATGGCAAAAAAATGGTGAGTAGGTCAAAACGGGACCTAGAGTGCTGGCAGGAAGGTGCTGATGCAGGATGATGTCATGCTAACATTAGCAACTACTACACAAAATTTGATAGTTTTTGGGCCATCGCAGCAAAAAGATGCCACATGGCATCCACGTGGTAGGAGGCTGCATTGGCGGGTGACATGGTAGATGCCAACATGGCACCCCCAAATGTTACCAAATGGACTGTAGACTCCATGCGGATGCTGGTTGCAGGTGAGCCATGGATGGGCAAAGGCTGTTGGTGGTGGAGTCTATAGAGGATGTAGACGTTGATGGCATCGGTGGCAAGGGTGGTGGGTGGGTGGCCGCAGAGTGGCAGCCATAGGCGAGCTACATTACGATGGTTGGAAGGAGGTGCAGCTGGTTGCGATGACTCTCGGGTTGCATAGCAACGAATTTGTAGTGGCCCTGCGGTGGCATGGTGGTGGCTTCTTGGTGGTGCACCAAAAAATAAATTTTTAATTTTTTTTTGAACAAATTGTCCGTACGGCTACCTGTAGGGGGCCAAAATTTTTTTCCCAGACGTCTGGAAGCCAAAATAATTTTTTTTATATGAATCTTGACTATAACCAACCTTTTGAATCCAATGGAAGTGTCTGTTTAGGCCCAAAGTGCTCCAAAAAAATGCTCTTCCCTAGATTGAAGAAAAATGCACAAACAAACTAGGGTTTGTGTCTCTGAATTGTGGCTTCAAAAATTCTTCAACAAGGAAGTAGCAGGGAGGTTCTAATACCATGTGGGAGTTGATGAAATCCAACTCCATAGCTCGCCAAGATCACCTACATACAAATAACCTATCAAAGGGAAACCAAGAAGGAAGAGGTGGAGCTTGGGAAAACACTAAACAAACTTGAGAGAGAAGATATTGCAAACAAGAAAAATGTATTTATAATATTGAAAATGAGATGTGAAATACAATGAGAGAGCTTGAATATAAAGGCCTCATGGAAGCTTGTAGAACAAGCTGAAAGATGCTAGAAGATAAGGTTGAAAACTAAGCATACATCCACAAAAAGGTGGAATATCCTCGATTAAGGTGAGGAGATAAGTATGACGTAGATAGGAACAAACTCCTGTGTTGTCAACAACTCATCACTACAACTATTAACTACATGCATTAACCTAAGTAAGCTTAAGTAAAAGAATAAATAATAAATAAATAATTATTTACACTAACACTTCCATCTCAAGGAACATACTAATTCATTATCAAAATCAACCTCTTTCCTTAATGTTTCCAAAGAACTCCTATCATTTGGTTAAAAAAGGAATTAGCATAGTTGGGGACCTTTGGGATTTCCATTCAATGGATTGGTTGTCGTGGCACACACTTAAAACTAAATTTGATTTGAGTAATGGTTATAAAGCATTCCTAATTTTTGTCCAATCTCTAGTCCCTTTGGAATTGCCTATGAAACTATGCACTCCAATACAATGTAATTTTTTCAAGGACTAGAGATGGTTGTCTTCATATCCTTTTTCTGTTTCCCTTTAAAGAAGTTTTACTTACATATGCTTCCTATAGTGCATGTGAAAGATAGATTGAATTCTAAATGGAAATGTAGATTCAATAAAACTTTTTGGCTAAAATTGTCAGCTCCAATTTGTAAAACAAAAATCAATGTAGATGCTGAATTGCTCGCTTGGAAGATTTTACATTGCAAGCTTCCCATTGAGGATAGGTTGAAATGTATAATGGTCCATCTAGTCAGTTGCCCATTCTTCTATAAATTAAAGAGCATGCGACATATTTTTTGGGACTGCTAGTTTGTGAAGAAACAATGGAATTCTATTTTCAATGATTTGATTACTATTTTTGATCACAAGCTAAGTTGAAAAGAGGCTCTTCTGGGGGTTGGTTTACATCAAGATATTATTACTGATGATGTGCAATAGGTTATATTATTCCATATATGGAGAGCAAGATATACAATGATCTTTAGTAATCACAATAGTCCTCATCTAGAATTTGTACTTTTAAGGCTTTATTCAGACATTTTCTATTGTCTGATATCTCTTTTCTCTCAGCTATAGGTTGCTATTGAAAAAGATTTGAGACTGGATTTTTTAGATTCAACGAATTAAAGCTCATATTAACCAACTACTTGGCAAGAAAGAGATTAATATAGGGTGTCACATAGCTGCATCTCTACGAGACTAATATGGCAAATTTCTATAATTTGTCTTTCAGTTGCTATTTGTATTGCACTAGCTATGACATTTTGTGCTACTATTGCTATTTGTTTTGCTACAACAATGTCATATACTCTATATTGCGTATCTAGCTAATTTTCTTGCAGTCTCTAACTACAACTTTGTAATTCACTTTTTTTCAATTAAAAAAAATCTACACTACACTTTTTAAAAATAAATTATTTCCTTCTCAAAGAGGATTGAAAAAAATGCATTGTCTAAATTAGTAGGACTAATAAATGTGGCTTCGCAAAGGGACACATTTTCTTTTGCTTTGAAAGTGACTAAGAAACACAAAACAATTTGGTTTTCAATAAATAATTATTGAGGGCGCAATATATGAGTGGAGGATGTTTATCTTTCATAAATTCTTTATGGATGTAAGGCAAAGCATTAAATAATTTTCTACTTTCTAATATTCATTTGACCAAAGTTTTTAATAGTCTAGCTAGGATTTTTTTTTAATACCCAACATACGTAATTTGAGTCTAATTTGAGGTAAGATAGACTAGTGCCATATAATGACTTAGTACTTAGTACTTGCCTTAGTTTGAATAGTTTTTAGTATAAATCTAATGTTAAAATAATAAACTTATCATAGTATGTAAAATATTTTAAGTAACACTATAGTTAAATTTTATTCATATGTATCATATATATTATTATAAATAAATTATAATATGAAAATAAAAATATTTTAATAATAATAATATATAACAATATTTCTTAAAATATTATATAATATAAGTATAGATAATATAATTTTAAAATATTTTAGTTGAGTGAAAAAAAACTAATTCTTAAAAATAGAATATTGAAAGTATAAACATCTAAACTAACTTACTCACAAATAAAAATATTTAACTTCAATCCTACGCATATAAGACTCAAAATGATTAACCCAATTAAATCATCAAAAAATATTTAATAGAAATTATGTAGTTAGAAAAACTTGCATCTAACTATGCATATTATAGTTAAATATCAAAATGATAAATTTAAACTCCTAAAAATAATAAGTTTTAATCACAAGTTAAGGCATGAAATGCAAAAATTGTCACTATAGCACATTAAAAATAAAAATAGAGTGTTTTTATAAATAAAAGAATAATTCAGATTATAACAAATTAAGAAAAGTTAAATTATTATTAGTTGTAGATCAAAGATAAGATAAGATTAGATAAATTTATTAATGTCCAACAAGAGACCAACAAGAGATTGAAAACTTACAGAATAAGAAGCAAAGAACCAACAACTACCAAATAGTACATTATAATAATTACAATTATAATAAATGTACATTAAAATTTATAATATCTATGAGAGAAAAGTTGAAACTGTAATATACGTGCATAAGATTTAAATAGTTGAATGATTAGAAATTCTATAATAAATTATATCTATAAATCAAAAGAAAGATCGAGTTTATGATAAATGAACACAAGAATTTATAGTCAATAATTACAAACTATAATTAAAAGTGAAAACTATTATAATTGAGACTGCCCTAAATGAATAAAAGAATTCATGATCTATTTTTTATAGATCATAACTATAAAACAAAAAAACATAATCCCAACTAATATAAATGCTAACTAAAATTAGTTCTCAAATTTTTACAATCTATAATTACAAACTCAAAAGATAATCAAAATCATAACAAAATGAACCTTACAATCAACATTTCTAATTAAATAAACTAGTATAGATATCTTAAATAAACCTATCTAAAAAATGCTGATAGATATCCGCTACAAAATAATTATAATTTAAATTACTACATCTAAAATTATTTATATTTCATTTATCTCTATTTATTTATTTTTTACTAACTTACGCTGTTTATTTTAATTTCTTAAAAAATTGGTGGTTACAAATATTTTATATGGTATTTGTTAAATTATTTTTAAAAGTATATTTTGTTTATAATAAGATTTAAACTTTTGACATGTAAATGGTTGTCAAATTTAACTTAATTTAACATTAACACGTTCACACCATTCCACAATTGCTTATCAACATTAATAATCTTTAATTTAAAAAATAGATAAAATAAAATAACAATACCAGTAATTAAAACTGCCCACAATAGTAGTAGTTAGGAAAGAACCAATTCTAACCAATTTGCTTCCTATGGTGTAGTATTTTAACCAATTTGCTTCCTTGAATTAATATTTTATTTTAATTTTCGCTTAATTAATTTTGAGAGGATAAGAATTGTTTAATGCCCACGCAATATGTTGTTTGAAATGAGACAAGGAAATTTGGACAAAATCGTGTTGAGGGTATTCCCTAGCCGATTGGAGGTTTTTCATTCCTTGTCCACAAATATAAAGTTTCGAGAACATGGCATTTTGTGAATACTTTGGTCAAAAAGTTGTCTTCTTAAAATCTATACTTAAATCATTTTAGGAATCAATAGTTAAATCATTATATAATTCTATACTTCAATCATTAGATGCATGAACGTTCATAAAATAATTTTCAATCATATAAAGATTTTGACATTAGTGAAAGAAGCCACCTATCCAATATTAAAGTTGATATTTGATGAAAGTTAAAATCTCTCATTATTTGATTCCACTGGATGATTAGATAGGGATATGATCTCTTAAACAATAATTAATTTAGATTCTTGAACAAAATATATTTTTACTTTTTAATTTTGTATTTATAATTTGATTATATATATATATATATATATATATATATATATAATTTGATTCCACTAGATGATTAAATAGAGATATGATCTCTTAAACTATAATTAATTTAGATTCTTGAACAAACTATATTTTTACTTTTAATTTTTATTATTATTGTTTTTAATTTTGTATTTATAATCTGACTATATATATATATATATATATATATATATATATATATGTATGTGTATGTGTATGTATATGTATATGTATATGTATATGTATATATACATATACATATGTATATGTATATACATATACATACATATATATATACATATACATATGTATATGTATATACATATACATATGTATATATGTATATACATATATACATATATATATGTATCTATGTATATATATATGTATGTATATGTATATGTCTATGATATGTATCTATGTATATATATATATATATGTATATGTATATGTCTATGTATATGTATATACATATACATATGTATATGTATATATGTATATGTATATACATATACATAGACATATACATATACATATATGTATATGTATATGTATATACATATACATATACATATATATATATGTATATGTATATGTCTATGTATATGTATATATATACATATATGTATATACATATACATATACATAGATACATATATATATATATGTATATGTATATACATATATGTATATGTATATACATATATGTATATGTATATATACATATACATATACATATACATATGTACATATGTATATGTATATGTATATGTATATACATATATGTACATATACATATACATATACATATGTACATATGTATATGTATATACATATACATATATACATATATGTATATATGTATATATATATATATGTATATATATATGTATATATATATGTATATATATATGTATATATATATGTATATATATATATATATATATATATATATATATATATATATATATATATCTTAAATAATATGAATGTAAATGATGTTAGATTTATTGCTGTGGTCTTTAATTGATTGGTATGCATACTTTAACACGTTTCATTTAGATGTATATTTTTACACATATATCTTGTTATTACGAGAATCATATGTGCACCTACCTCTGTCTATTAGTTTTCCACCTAGGTCTAATTATTAGCTCATGCTTGGATAGTGTTGTAATTCTAGAGATGGACGTAATAGTTATTTTTCTCTTATTTTATTTTTAAATTCAAAATTCCAAGGTCATTGCATAAGAGTATGACCAATTTGTAGGATATACAAAAAAAAAAATGTTTTCAACTGAACATATAACTTCAAATGAAGCACCTTTCATAGAAGTTGTTAATTGTCATGATTTTCAAATAAAAGAGAGTGCATTTGAATGAAGACCTCTTTTTATTTTTTAAATTTTTTTTTCTTTTATTGATTAAATGTAAGTTAGAAAATGTTGCTATTAAAGATTGCAAAAAAGAAATCCTTAATAGAAATGACCTTTAAATCAAAGGCTTAATATGATATCATCCTTCCTATATGCATGCAAGTTTATCATTCAAAACAATTGTTCAATCATTAAATGGCATTGCCTATGTTTTGAAAACTTATTATGTTAATAACCATTTTCTATTCAAACATACATTTAACATAAATGTATGTGGACCATATTGATGTCTTTATTTCAAAATATACCTTATTTTCAATATATAAAATAAAACTTATGTGTTATAAAATATTATTATGTTATATACTTATTCAAGATTAAAAACAATATTGAGTAATTATATATTATGTATAGAGTAGATAATGAAAATATGATGTACCTAGACATGTGGAATATAGTAATTAAGTAAAAAGTAGCCAATGCATGGTGTTGTCAAGACTCGAGCATTTTAAATATATTGTCACATCTCTATTATTTTATGTAAGGTTCTCAATACAACCATAGTTAAGAAAATAAAAATGCTTATGGAATAAAAAAATATGCTTATGGAATATTTTTATATGTATGAGAAAGTCTTTTTTTATTAATCTAAAACATGAAAGTATGTAGTCATAAAGATATCTAGGGGATATAAGATCACCATGTGCGAGTCACACAATTGAAGGTCAGAAGCATATAGTATCAACTATTGATTAAAAAAAGGGCTAGAGAAAGTTGCCTTAGGTGGCCAATGAATTGTCAACCGGGGTAAGGGGTAGATCCTAGTGATCATCTTTACTCTACACAAATTAGCAAAGCCATGGGTCAAGTTAGGATTAGACCACCCATCTTCTTCATTCTCCTTAGCTTTATCTTCTCCTTCCTCCCTCATGGGAGGAAAAATTCTCATTGAGGCTAGATGAGGAAACCACTTAGAGGAAGTGGGCCAACTAGAATCATTGACAATAGGCCAATTGAAACCACTGAGACCAACAACAAGAGCTATAGGGGACCACCCAACCATAGAGCCATGATGCAATAGAAAATCTAAGTGGTGCCTCTAGCTATCACCACCCCCACCAAAAGAACAATGAGGGACCAAGGACCATGTGGTTTGGGAACAATGAGAAGAGGGATTCTAGCCATAGTATTATCCATAGGGGCATAGTATAGTAGGAAAAAACTAAATCCAGTGGTACTATGGTAACTATACAATGGGAATTTCCCCAATGGTACAATAACTCCTCTAAAGCCACTTATTGGTTTGAAGTTATATATGTATAAGAAAATTGTTATTTATATGATTTAGTATACATTGATAAATTATGATTTAGTGCAAGGCAGGTGTATCCCCAAAGGAGATGACCTAACCCCTAGCAAATAATCACACAGTGGAAGAATAACAATAAATTAGACATTTAGATCAATTGCAACACAAATTCTCATAATAGAATAATTGGATTTATATCCAACATGCCCGACTGTAAGGCCTTCCAAGTTATGGTCGAATACAAAACAATTACAATAAAAGTTCTGGAAGACCTTGCAAGATCCAAACCCCATCTAGCCTAGACCACAATCTAGTAGAAGCTCCAAGAAGAATCTAGACTTGTGCTCACAAGCCACCAAGAAACCTTCTTATTTCCCAAGACCACACTTAGCTACTAGCTCTACTAACTTTGCTCCTTTCAGCTACTCCATCTTCTCCATCCTAAAATTGGATGTTGAATGAATGTCTCCAAACTTTACAAGATCCTCTACTTAGACTAAACCAAGCCACAGGTCATCCTAGCAAGTTACATTAAATAAACACTCACATTAAATATACACTCAAGCCACAAGTTGTCCTGACAGACTAAATTAATAAATACTTAAGATATGCCCCAAGTTTATAGTGCATAACTAACTTATATGTCAACATAAAAGTACATGCCCTTAGACATAGGTCCATGTTCCATCCAATGATCCAAATCCCAAAGGTCGAAGCTAGCAAAAACAATCTCCAAGGTCTAATAGAAAATAGGAACCTATTACCAGTAGCCACCAAAAAGGCTCTAACTCCAATATGATCACTCCGATCATTATGTGCACATAGGATAAGGTCCACCAATATGCCTCAATCATAAACCTAACCACATGAAACATAAACTCCACAAATTCCAAGCCAAATTCTCTTGCATGATTTCTCACTACTATAGGATGCTCCTGCATCAAACATCCTATGTGCGAAGAAAAGATGTTCTTAATAGTTAGAAAAACATCTCATGGGATTCAACACATAAAATTAAATTGGTTGTTTTCATACATGTCCTCCAAGTTATCAACTTGTACACTCTTATCTTTGTTCTATTTAAACAAATCTTCTCCTACAACAAAAAAATGTTTACTCTGCTTGTTCACATCTTTCTAGGGTGTACCACAGGTCTATTTTCCAAATTAATATCCAACCCTTTGGGAATTCTTCAACTCAACTTGGCTACAAAAACTCAAGTTCCTCCTACTAATCTCTACATTATGTAAAGGAATTAATAAAAACTTTCTACCACCTTTCTCAATAGTAAACACATTCTTGAAACAATCATGTACTACCTTGCAATCATGCTACCAAGGTCTACCAAGTAAAATGTGGCAACTACTCATGTCCACAATATCATACAACACTTGATACACATACTTTCCAATCTAAAAATTAACAAGATATTTCTCCTTCACCTCCAAAGCATGTTCATATTACAACCAATTAAGCCTATAAGGTAAAGGATGTCTCACTCTCTTCAAATAAAGTTTTTGAACCATCTCCTCAATAAAAAGGCTATCGGTACTACCAACATCCACAATCACATTCTAGTATTTATTTGCAGACTTACAATGAGTCTTGCAAAAAATCCTCATTTAACAAAGTTCTGACATCCTCTTCCCAAATAATGCTTGCATAACTAGCAAGTTATCCTCCACCTGAGGCTCATTTACCGAAGCCTCATTCTCATTCACCATAATAACTCTTCTATCACAAACCTTTACATCAGTATTGGGAAATTTAAAAGATCTATGTCCTTCACCACATCTATAGAAAGTTCCATTAAATCTACCTCTACCTAATTTTCTCCTCTTTTCAATAAGTTGTAGTTCATCTTTAGTTACCGACTTATCCTTCACTGGGTGTTCCTTCTTTTCCTTCCTTTGATAATTACGTTGATGTCTTCTCAAATTATCTTCTGCTCTTAGATCATATTGATAAGAATCCTCAATTGAATCAATCTTCATCATATCAAACTCATCCTTAATATTGAACCTCAAATCATTAATATATCTAGCCACCTTTTCCTTAGAAATCTCTCTATGTCTAGACTGAACAGTCAACTTATAAAATTCCTCAGTATAATCCAAGTCACAACCATATCCTATTGTTTCAAATCTTGCAATATCTTAAACAACTCAAGGTCATAATCAATAGGAATGAATTTAGCCTTCAATTTTGTCACCAAAATCTCCACCTAGTGATCTCCATTTCACCTTCCTCTTCTCTATCTCCTTGCAATTATTTCCACCATAAAGAAGCATGCCCTTTCAACTTAGCCTATGTCAACCTCACTCTAAGTGGGTATTCACTATCCTCTTACTCAAAGTAGTTTTTTCATTCACCAAGCCAATCAACTAGGTCCTTTGGATTCAAAGTACCTAAGAAATTAGAAACCTCCATCTTATGATTTAATTTCAATTAAGTGTGAGAACTATCTAACCAACTAATCTTGTCTTTCACAAGCCTCTCCATTCGATCACCTCTACCTTCACCACTAGATCTAGCATCTTCAAAGTCTTCAAAAAATTCTTCATAACCATCCTCTGTACCCACATTCCATAATACACTAGCTATGGCTCTCATGATCTTAGGAACCATATCATTCTTCATTAGTCCCATCTAAAATCTAAAATCTAATCTAAATTTCTCTAAAATCTTAGTCTCTACAACATAATAGAGATCTAAAATTTCCCTAGGGTCCAGTCTTTTTGAAGGCATCTTCAAAACCAAAAGCCAAAAAATCCACAAGATTAACCATCTCTAATACCATTTGATATAGTGTAAGGAAGATGTATCCCCACAGGAAATGACCTAACCCCCTAAAAATAATCACACAATAGAAGAATAACAATAAATTAGAGATTTAGATCAATTGCAACACAAATTCTCATAATAGAATAATCAAATTTACATCCAACATGCCTAGTTGTAAGGGCTTCCAGGTTATGGCCAAATACAAAGCAATTACCATAAAAGTTCTACAAGATCTTGCAAGATCCAAACCCCATGTAGCCCAGACAACAATCTAGTATAAACCCCAAGAATAATCTAGATTTATGCTTGCAAGCCACTAAGAAACCTTCATTTTTCCCAAGCCCACAGTTAGCTACTAGCTTTGTCAACTTCACTCCTCTCAACTACTCCCTCTTCTCCATGCTACAACTAAATTCTGAATGAATGAACCAAGACTTTACAAGACCCTCTACTTATACTAAACCTAGCCACAAGTAATCCTACCAAGTTATATTAAATAAACACTCACATTAAATACATACTTAAGCTATAATAAATTAATAAATACTTGAGATAGGCCCCAAGTTTACAATGCATAACTAACTCATATGAAAACATAAAAGTGCATGCTCTTAGACATAAGTCCACTTGCCATCCAAAAATCCAAATCTAAGAATGTATAAGACAAATCCCACACATTGAAGCTCATGAAAATAATCTCCAAGGTCTTCCAAAAAATGGGAACTGCCAAAAAGTCTCTAACTCCAATACGACCACTCCAATCATTATGCGCACATAGGATAAGGTCCACTAATATGCTTCAAACATAACCCTAACCACACAAAACATAAAATCCAAAAAATCCAAGCCAAATGCTCCTTTAGGATTGCTCACTACTGCATGATGCTCCTTCATCAATTTATGTCTAGAAAGTTCTGAGAAAAGAGATCAAAATTTCTATCCTTCCATAGTGAGAATAAACTATTCATCCTAAAAAAATTCTAAATATAAGAAATTTTTTAGATTCAATGTAAATCACTTAGTAAATCCATGTTCCATGAAAATGTTTCTACTAAAAATGGCCTAAACAAGTCATGAATCTAGCTCCAATATTGTTGAGCTCTCTGATAAAACTAGAAAATACGGAGTGAAGTTTCTAGTTTCCCAAAAAAAGTGTATTTGGGATCTATAACCTTGAAATGTTTCAGTTTAGTACCCAAGGGAAGTCCTTGACAGAGAACACACCAAGAAAAGTGTAGAATTTTGGGTTTCATGGTGGCAGACCAAACAATAAGAAATCAAAGTCTTCAAGATTTCTTAGAAGATTGTAAATGTCACCACTAGTTGAGAATGGTGACCAGAGGAAAGTGTGGCACCAACTAGTGATAACCCATCTTGGTTAATAGTAACTAGAATTAGGAGTCCAAGGATTCCAATTTTGATCCTTAGACCAAGGTGATGGATTAAATGCTAGGATTATGTAGCACATGTGAAGGAAGAGATAAAACTAAAAAGTTATAAGTTTATTGATTTGGATGAGAAAGATGAAACTAGACCTAAAGGTTATCCCATAACTAGATATTTGTAGTGTCTTTGGAAAACAAATCCTTGGGAGTTCTAATGCAATGTTTGTGAAAATAAAGATCATTAATCCCTTAGAACTTTGGAAGTGTTAAACCCTTGAAAGATAAAAGTGAAGACCACTAAAGTGTTGGTATCTCTAACTATTGTTTCTTATTAGTGTCAACCACTTAGTCATTTACAAGGCATATTTAAATGATCATCACTACAACTAAGCTACTCTATAGAGTTTGAGTAATGTACATAAGTAAGTACGTACTGAGCTCTATAGGAGCTGAGTAAGTGTATGGTCATCGAGTAATTTCTATATGAGTTGAGCTCATTAGCTACTAAGCAAGTATCAAGCATACTAGTGCTGAGTTACATAGAGTGTGTCGAGCATAATACATGTTGAGCATCATAAGAGTAATATAGACTTAGTAACAAGTAGGAAATTATAAAGACTGAGCAATGCATAGTTCACATAAAAGTTAGGAATGGAAAATTTTTTGAGGCAAAATGATTATCAAGCCAACTTGGAAGGAGCATTTAAATTTTGTAGAGGTTGTTACTAAAAAACTAATACATGCAAAGGTTGTTACAGAACATTTACATGACGTGGATGTTGGAAATATAAGATAAGTAACTGAGAGGGGAGGGGTGAATTAGTTACTACTAAAATAAATCCTAGATCCCTTAGATGTTAGTACAAAATAAAGTCTGAACACTGATGCTCTATAAACATGTTGACATTCCAGTCATGTTTGTTATTAGTGACATACACTTATTCAGGTTGTGAGTTCATACCAAGAATATTGTATAGTTAACAATGTTAACCAAGCATTCCAATTGTTACTGAGTCCTATAGTTGCTACTGAGTCTTATGGATAGATTTTAGTTTGAACCGAGTAGTCACTATAGAGTTGATGAAAAATAGTGTAAATCAAGCATTTTAGTGTATGCCAAGTTTACCAGTGCAAACCAAATTGTGCAATGCTTATTGAGTTTGTAGTTAATATGATGCAAGTCTAGTGTTAACTAAGCTACTCAAGGTTAACCAAGTGGCTCAATTTATACTGAGCTCGAGGTGATAGTGTTTATCAAGCTATGTAGTGTGAATCAAATGATTCAGTTTATATGTTGAGTTTCATAGTATTCACCAAGTCACCAATGCAGACCAAGTTCAAGACTACTTAGAAGTGATTAGTATGGACCGAGCTTCTACATCTACTGATTGCATGATGATGCCAAGCATTGACAATGGATGTCAAGTATCCAAAGCTCATCGAGTTAGTCTTTTGAGCCCAAGTTTCTACACTTTGGCCAACTTCATAATATTTGTGTAAACTTGTATTGTGGCTAAATTTGTAATTATGTAGTTGGATTGATATATATATATATATATATATATATATATATATATATATATATATATATATATATATATATATATATATGTAATGTATTGTATCACATCCAAATATATTGAATCATGTAATGAAGTAATGTAATCATTAAAGAAGAGTAGAAGAGAAAATTACAAAGGCTACAACAATATAAGAAACAACAAAGATTCATCTATCACAGCAAGGTTATTTGTACACTCAAAGGAATCTCATTCAACAAACCAAGTTGCAGAGCAAATATTAGCTACTATTTCATTCTAACGGGTGGATTAGTCAAATCCTTAAACAAGGTAGACCTAATAGTCTTATGTAAATCTCTTTACAGAGTGCATACTTAATTGCATGTTTGTAAGTCCTTTTGCAAGGTGGACCTAGCAGTTCTTATCGCTCCTAACATGGTAGATCATCAAAAAATATCATTGTAAGCCTTAATAGGCCAACTTTATACTACAATACTAAAGATTGTGGGTATCATCCCCACCCCAATTTTACTTTCTATTTGGAAGGTTTTTGGGTCACCAAATCTTGTGTTAAAGTGTTGTGTATGCTTTCATGTTTTTCAATTTCTCATGCATGTAGTTTGATCAAAATTCATATAAAGGATTAATTGCTAATTGGGATAAAAGTTTTATAAGTTACTGATTCTCCCCTCCTCTCTTAGTACCTTAGCTTGTCATAAATATTTCCAACAAAACACACATAAAATGTTGCAACTTGGTAAATATTGATTATACTCAGTAAATTCTTAAACATGCAAGCTTTAGATGTTATCTATGATTACCATTACTTTAAATTAGTTACAAACACATAAAATAAAATAGCATGAACACATTTAGCACTAGGATTTAACATGGAAACCCAATTTGGAAAAAACCACCAGTTATAACTAGTTACTATTTTCACTCTTCTGAAGTGAGCCCTATTAAGAGCCAACCCCATTAAAAGTTACAATACACACTATTCGGTGTGACCCTATCAAAGGATTTAATCACCTATTAGGAGTGTCTTTGTTAGAGGTCTTACAAAAATTCAATAGAACTACCACCTTGTTAGAGGATTTACAAATAGCTATTAAGACAACTTTGTTAAGAGATTTAGATTACTGCTACAATGGTTAGAGAGTAACAATGAGATGACCTGATTTGAATGCAACTGAATTGCTTATTATAGATCTCTATTTTGGCTTGTACTTGATCCTTCCTAATTGAATATAAATTTTCTCCTCCATAAGAATATTCTGCTTATCCTTCAAATTTTCTTCCTCTCTTCATTATTCAATACATTCATCACATCTTCACTTTCTCACACTTTCAAATTCTCAACTTGACCTTGTACTTATATCTTTTATATTGTCAATTCAGCTCATATACAATTTGGAATAACTAATATTCATCACAATAGTTGGCTAAAATCAATAGATAAATCAATTAAGCTCAATATGCCAAAATAGGAAAATCTTTCGTTAGCCGACCCAACTCGGTAGACACTAACTCAGAAACAATTTCCTATGTTAACCAACAGAAGCTTGGTTAACATTGCAAAGATGATTTGGCAATCGAATGAGTGCGTTAACACTGGTTCCATCCAACTTTTCTTCATTTATCAAGTGAACTTGGTTAACACTCATCTTCTATAGACTTACCTTCAACACTCAAGTAAACTTGATAGACACTGTCATCTTAGCTTGATAAACACATGAATACTTGGTAGATACATAAAATTATCTTTATTGCCTGAGTGAGCTCGACATATGCTGATTGATAATGATATGACATTTGTGTAACATCAAAGACAATACACAATTAGTCAATTGTATCCAATAGTGGATTACAAATCCCTATGTTGTGTGTTCAACAATCAAGATAAAGAGACAAAACATGGAATCATCTAGAAAACTCTTTACAAAACTCTTTAAATAGCTATGATCTTAACCTAGATCATGTGGTCAGTGAGAGTGCAAATTAGAGTGTGAGTGAAAGCAAGAGAGGGAGATTACAAGTAAAGTAAAGGATTAAGAACATATAAGAAGTTAGTGAAGGGTTCTATTATTGCTTAACAAAGCAAGTGACCTATTCATAAGCAATAAAGTGAATGGGAAAGACAAGTAATATCATATTAGAGGAGAGGATTAGTTAGCAAGGACAAGACTCAAAATCAAATTATAGAACATATCGAGAGTCAAGTACTGAATCAATTTTAGTCAAATTGAACCAAGGTAAATCTCTTAATAGAGTGGTCTTAATAGATATTTGTAAATCTCCTAACAGAGTCCTTAATTTATTATAAGTGTTAAATCCTCTAAAAAGGTGAGACCTAAAAATTCTCTTAAGCCTTTAACAGGGTAGACTCCTCATAGGATAGATCATATTTTATGATCAAATAGTTTAATTTTATTACTACAGTAGTGAAGATTTGTGGGTGTCATTGCCACCCTAGTTTTACCTTCACCTTAGAGGGTTTCTGGGTAACAAATATTGTATTGTGTGCTTTATTTTCATGCATATGATAGATCAGATTTATATGTTACAATAAGTTATCATCACAAGTTTATTGATAGACATGAATGAATTGGTGAAAAGTTTAAAGTGTTAAAGACTATGACTCACCCCACTCTTAGTATGTTTTTTATCCTATTTATAACTCCATCAATCAACAATTGGTATCAATTGGTTATCTGAGAGAAGCTTAATAGATTAGAGATTAGATCTTGGAGATGGAGGCTTTTAAACTAGACAAGGTTATTGAAAATCAAGTGATTGACATCCAAATCACACTACAAAAAATTGAGAAGGCAAGACAAGATCTAAAGGATTCCCTAAAAAGGAGAAAGGAAATTTCCATCTAGATAAACAATTTTCCTATGAAGAAGTTGATACCAAAGGAATGTGAAATCAATCAATCCAAACAACAAATCATCTATAGATCTACTTGACAAGAATAAACTCCCGAATGAAGAAATAAGAGGACTAAAAAGAGAACATGTAATCCAATCAATAAGCCTATGCAAAATGAGTGAACAAAAGAAAAAAGTTGAAGAAGATAGAACTATGGCTGAAGAAGACAAAAGGGTAATGACTACCAGACTTAAAGAAAGGATATCATATGTGTAGAAGCTCACAAACACACAACTGTACATGATGAATAAACTAATGCATGAAAATCAAGAATTGAATCACAAGGATGTGGAAATTGCAAATCTCAAATCATAGAAGGACATACTAAAGAATGATCTAAAAAATGAGAAGAAATCTATGGAAAGATTCAACAAACCAAAAGAGACAATGAAGTACTTTGAAGAACTTATGAAGTCATCTAAATGTTCTAATGGGTCAGGTCATTCATGCACTAAGAAAGGAGAATTAGAATAATCTAGAAATGGAGAACTGATGAATGCAAAGTCAAAGGACAAAGAAACATGCTATCACTATGAAAAACTTGGTCATATTGCAAATATCTATCGAAGAAAACATCGTATGCAATATTCTAAACCTAAGTTTACTAGTTACCATTTTTATTGCAAGAAATAAGGACATCAAATACATGAGTGTAAGTCAAGACTAAGGAATATGTTAGAATATATAGTCCACTAATATAATTGAGAGGGGGTGGGGTGTGAGTCAGTTATCCATCTATCATCACAAACGTTAACCTTAAACAAACTTAACCATCTGAGTACCATAAACTAAAACCATAATGAGATACTCATACACAATTAACACTAGATATGTTAACTAGGGAAACCCTTGATTAGAGGGAAAACCCTAGTGGGGATGGTACCCAAAAGATTATGTACTAATATAAAAATTCCTTGTTAGAGGATAGACTTTGTTAGGAGTCTAATTTAACATTCAGTACATATGAGTCCCTATTAGGAGACTTTGAATCCTTGTTAGGAGATTCCAACCCTATTAGGAATTGTGCCAACCTTGTTAGGAGTTGTGGAAGACAGCTGGACCCACTACCCAAACAACTTCAAGGTTAATATCAAAGAACCCATTGTCCAAATGATCTTTGTATTATTACTTGTAGAATAATAGAACTAAAATGTACTTCCTTCCTCTATCTCTATCTTGTTAACCACACTTATTCTCCTTTAGATCTTGTATCTAGATCTCATACTACACATCCAGTGATCCCTTGGATTGCTTACATGCACTTAGCAAACATTCTACTCCTTCTTGCACTGCACACTAATACTCTACATTCCACTTGATCCTATAAATCTAAGTCTCTATACAAATAAGAAAAACAACTTTCCTTTATACCATATCTTCATAATAATTCCTTGAGTTGTCTATGAGCCTTTCTCAATTAATTAAAATAAGATAATTAATTAATTTACAATGACAACAACACTATCGACTCATAGTCTATACAAAACTTTACACGTGTGAAACCATGTCTTGCACACACACTTGTTGAAAATAATTGATTAATTGTATATTGTCTTTGATGTTACACAAAATTTCATATTATTTCTAGTTAGTGTATCCTGAGCTCACTCTAAGAAATGAAGATAGTTTCCTATGTCTGTCAAGCATTCCAGAGCTTGCCAAGTTCACGAGCCAACGTCTATCGAGTTCACTTGGGCATCAAAATAAGGTTTGTAGAAGTTGAGTGTTAACCAAGCTCACTTGGTTATGAAAGAAACTTTATGAATATGCAATGTTAATTGAGTTCACTTGGTTAACATAGGAAAATTATTTTTGAGTTAGTGTCTACCAAGCAGGGCCGACTAACAAAGGATTTTCTTGTTATGGCATATTGAGTTCAATTTATTTGATTGTTGGTTCTGGCCAACTAAGGAGACGAATATTAAGTATTTGAAGTTGTATTCAAGTCAACTTGACAATATGTAAGATATATATAAGTTCAAGTTGAGAATTGAATGTGTGGAACATAACAAAAGATTTGAAGATGCTTAGAGGAAGCAAACTAGAAGGATAAGAAGAATATCCTTATTGAGCTACAAAGATACATTCGATTAAGAAATATCAAGTATATAAGCCAGAATTGAGATCTATAATCAATAATTCAGTTGCATTAGAAATAAGGTCATCTCATTGTTACTTTCTAATCATTGTGGCAGTGATCTAAATCTCTTAATAGAGTTAGCTTAACAACTATTTGTAAATCCTCTAACAAGGTGGCATTTCTATTTGAAGTGTCTTAAAGACCTCTAACAAGGCCACTCCTAACACGGTGATCAAAACCTCTAATAAGGTCACACCTAATAGTGTGTTTTGTAACCTTTAATAGGTTTGGCTCTTAATAGGGCTCACTTCCAAAGAGTGAAAATTAGTAACTAGTTGCAATTGGTGGTTTTTCCTAAATTGAGTTTCCACATTAAATCTTGGTGTCACTTGTGTTCAAACTATTTATTTTATGTGTTTGAAACTAAGTTAAATAAAGATAATCACAAAAAATATCTTAAGATTTTTATTTTTCGAATAACTGCTACTATTTTAGTGTTTACCAAGTTACAACATTTGCTAGTGTAAACTAAGTGCATGTGTGTTTGTCAAGTTACTGCAGAATATTGTTTAATCATATTTTTGATTTGTATTGACATCTAAGGGATCTGGGAAATATTTTTGTGATAACTATTTCTCCCCTCCCCTCTCAATTACTCCTCTTTTATTTACAAAAATTGGTATTAGAGCTTTTAGTGCTTCTAGAGAAGGTTTCAAGGACCTAAGGTAAAAGTCAGGATGTCTTATAGAAGAGAGATTCTCAAGTTGAATAGAGACAACTTTGCAGCATGATAGGAACTTATGAAGTTGCATCTAGAAATCATCAGTGATTCAGGTTTGAAATACTTAAACATTGCTTATAAAGCTCCTACTGGTACAATGAATGTAGAAGAAATTGTTGAAAAGAAAAATCATAATATCGTGATGATTGACATAGAATTAGCTCTTAACTATGCTCAATTTGATGAAGTCAACGGATGTGCTACTGCTCATGTAATTTTACCTTTAGATTTTCCTTTGCCTTTGATTTTTATTTTTGGTCTTTTCTATTTCAATAAGGACTAGTAGATAGAGTGGTTACTATTTATGGGAACTTGCTATTTTTAGTAAGTTTGTCATACGAGCTTGGAATATTCTCATTTTCTACATGAAGGTTCATTTTAGAGTTATAAGCTTACCATACAAATCTCATTTCTTCAACTTATGTATCAGAGAAGTTATTACAAATTTTTGGTGGAAACATTTGTTAAAAAATCTTTAGGCTCACTATTGGAGGCCTTAGAGTGCCCAAATAAGGTCCAAAAACTCAATGGAAGGGAACTTGCACTATCTTGAGACTGTAGATCAAGAGCCTGTGTTTCTAAAAGTGGTTATAATAGCCAATCGGAGCTTGGGCTACCCAAAATTTCTAAAATAATTGTCAAAGATGTATTTGGCTGACTCTATATGTTTTGTTAGGGTTTGTCAGCCCTAGGTATTAAGTTTCAATGTCTAGAACCTTCTTGAGTGGCATAAAATTCCCTATTTAAGAAATGCCCAAATATTATCTAGAACAACTCTCGGTGATAGTTCATAATTTGTTTTGCAATTTATTATAATGAAGGTGCCCATGTGGGTTAACATACTATAATTGTGAATTCTATAATTCCAAATTTGTGAAGATAATAATAAGTCCATATTTTTTTTCTCGCATTTGCTGTTGTTTCTTTATTTTTGTTATGAGTTTATGGTATTAAGGGGAGCACCCTTTATCATTCTTTTTGTTGTTGACTATTCTAGAATGATGACTGCAATGTATCGAAAAGAAAAGTCTGAAGCATTTCAAAAATTTAAGTGGTATCTAGTAAGAGTAGAGAAAAAAATTGGAAATAAGATAAAATGTTTAAGATCAGATAGAGCTGGTGAATTCATTTCAAATGAGTTCAATGAATTTTGCATTGAAAGAGGAATTAAGAGATAAGTATCAACCCCTAGTACACCATATCAGAATGGTATAGCTGAAAGAAGGAACAAATCCATCATGGATTGTTGAAGAACCTTGATGATATAAAATAATGTTGCAATCAAATACTAGAAGGAAGCAATCGGTAGTATAGTGCATACCTTAAATAGAGTACAACTGAAGAAAGACTCAAATCAAACTCCTAATGAACTATGGTATGGCTACAAACCTAGTGTAAGTTACTTGAAAGTATTTGGCAACAAATGTTATATCTTAAAGAAATCTAAGAAAAGAAAATTTGAGTAGATATATATATGTATATACATATATATATATATATATATGTATATACATATGTATATATATATATATATGTATATGTATATGTATATATATATATATGTATATACATATGTATATATATATATATACATATATATATATATATGTATATGTATATGTATATGTATATATATACATATACATATACATATACATATATATATATACATATGTATATACATATAGATATATATATATGTATATATATATATATATATATATAGATATATATATGTATATGCATATATATCTATATACATATATGTATATGCATATATATCTATATACATATATATACATATATATATATATATGTATATGCATATATATCTATATACATATATATACATATATATATATATATATAAAAGGAAAAGTTGAGAATTGAATGTATGGAACATAACAGAAGATTTGAAGATGTTTAGAGGAAGCAAATTAGAAGAATAAGTAGAATATCCTTGTTGAGCTGTAAAGATACATTCGATAAAGAAGGATCAAGTATATAAGCCAGAATTGAGATATGTAATTAGCAATTAAGTTGCATCAGAAATAGGTTATCTCATTGTTACTTTCTAATCATTGTAGCAATGATCTAAATCTATTAATAGAGTTGTCTTAACAACTATTTGTAAATCCTCTAATGAGGTGGCATTTCTATTTGAAGTGTCTTAAAGACCTTTAACAAGGCCACTCCTAATAGGGTGATCAAAACCTCTAATAGGGTCACACCTAACAATGTGTTTTGTAACCTTTAACAGGGTTGGCTCCCAATAGGGCTCACTTTAGAAGAGTGAAAATTAGTAACTAGTTGCAATTGGTGGTTTTTCCCAAAGTTGGATTTCCACATTAAATCTTGGTGTCACTTGTCTTCATGTTATTTATTTTATGTGTTTGCAACTGAGTTAAATAAAGCTAATCACATCAAATATCTTAAGATTTTCATTTGCTGAGTAACTACATATATTTTAGTCTTTACCAAGTTACAACATTTGCTAGTGTAAATTGAGTGCATGTGTGTTTTTTGAGTTACTAAAGAATATAGTTTAATAAGATTTTTGATTTGTATTGACATCTAAGGGATTTGGGATTTATTTTTATGGTAACTGATTCACCCCTCCCCTCTTAGTTACTCTTATATTTTCAACAATGCTAGCACCACCAAATGATCATCCTCTATCATTGTTATTTGTGCATCACCTTCATTACATCTCAAATGAAAGATAGTGATAGATCATTAGAACTCTATTTTTCAATGCTCTATTTCTACATTGTTTCTAGTAAAACAAGTGTAACTTCCATAAAACATTGAATTAGACTTAGCCCTTTTAACCATATCATCAAGACAACCTTATGAATATGTCCTCCACTACACATCATTTGAAACTTCCTCAAATTTTGTGCATACTAAGATTACTGACTTCTATTGTCCCAGTCTTAGCATAATTACTACTATGTTGACATCAATGAAAAATACAATTATGAATGTAACATATCAATACTCTTCAATGCTTAGGATACTCCCCTAATGTAGTATCATCATGACACAATGCAAGGTAGGAGAATCCCCAAAGGATATGTCCTAGCCCCCAAAAAATAGCCACACAATGGAAACACAACAAGATACACAATCTTTTACCAAATGCAACTCTTTATTCATAAAATAACTATTTACATGCAATGTGCCAGGCTATAAGGCCTTCTCAGTTATGGCCAAATACAAAGCAAGTAATAGTCATACAAAATACCTAAAGATCCAATCCAAACAATAGGTTGTCCAAATCTACACTCTGGTAGAAACCTCCAAGGAAATCTCAACTTGTGCTCACAATCCCACCAAGTAACCTCCTTGTTTCTAAACCGCAACCACTAGCTCTTCTCACAAACTTGCAACTCTACCATAATTCTGCTGTAAACTGCCTCACATTTAGTGCTTTGTCCATAGAATCAAGAAAACTTGCCCTTTAGATACTCCACACTAAACTCAGAATCCACTCCCTCTAAATGAATTAATAACTCCATGAATTACTCCTATGACTCCACAAGACCCCCTAAGTATAACCAACCAAGTGACAAGTTAGCCTAGAAATTATAGAAATTAAAAATTAAAATAAAACCTTCATATTAAATATATGTTGAGCTACAAGTCATCCACAACACAAATTAAATACCCATACATAAATTAAATGTCAAAAGTCAACTTATAGACAACTTGACACTAACAAAAACTAAGACCAAGCCAAGCACCAGTAAAACCAAGCATCGCCAAGCCCCCATAAGCATTGCCAAGTTCCAATGCATGCTAAGTGTAATAGACTATGCTAAGCTCCTAGAGCATGCCAAGCACAATTCCTTCTTTGACCAAGTATCAGTCCAAGCACCCTCCAAAGCAACTACTGAGCCTCCTCCCATGAACTCCAAAGTAGTCACCAAGCAAACCCAAGATGCTCCTACATCAAACTCCCTAGGTAAATAGAAAAATGTGTCCCACAATTTGATGCCCAAAGATAGATTAACAACCATCTTCATCTTCACCAAAGGCTTCCACTCCAATAGGGACAAGAAAATAAATCTATACATCATCCACATCTACATTGTTCTGTCAAACACCCGAATCTCAACCATCCAATTAGCATGCTCACTCCTGAGAACAAACTAAACATAATGCTTCAACATCAAATCCTCATCCACATCAAAAACTAGGGAATCCACACCAACAACAAAAAACTCCACATCAACAACAATATGCATATCTCCATAACACATGCCAAACTCACAACACAAGCAATCTAATTGCTCACAACAAGATGCTCTGCAACATACAACTCTTCACCAGCAATAACCAAATTATCCACAACCAAGAGCTCTACAATCTCCATGTTAGACTCAACCAATTGATCATGAAAACCAACCTCCATCCCAAAATAAACAAGGTTAGGAATATCCTCAGCAAAAACCTCAAGTTTCTCTACAGGTTTTGCATTAGGCTCCACAAACTGATCAATAAAACCACCCTCTTCCACCTTGAACTTGCCATGCCATCTTCTCTCTCAAACATGTCTCTTCATCGACCAGACAACTTTCTTCCAGATTGGTAGAATCAAACTCCATAAACATCCACAAAATACCTTTCTCACCCCATCCTTAAGTCAATCAACCAAGCTAGCTTCAAACTAAGTAGACATCTTAGAAAACCTCCTCTCCACCACATCATGGAGATTTGCAATCATCTCAGGGTTCAATCCTATCAGAGCCATCTCCCAAGATCTTCATAAAACCTCTTCAAAAAATCCATCCCATGCTCCTTGTGATAAACCCAAATTGTTTGTAAGTCAGATCACAACCTGCCATCTTTTATGAACAATTAGGAACCACATCACAAGTCTAGGACCATGGATATGCAATTCGAAAACTCTTATGGAATCATGTCTCAACAAGATCAACCTTCCATCTTCACAACCATAGATCCATCTACTTGTCCTCCCAAGGTCCTAGTGCAAACTACCTCAACTTTGATGATCTGTCTACATACACATGAACAACTTTCACTCTGATACCACTCGACGTAGTGCAAGGTAGGAGAATCCCTAAAGGAGATGTCCTAACCCCTAGGAAATAACCACATAGTGGAAACACAACACAAGATACACAATCTAATACCAAATGCAACTCTTTATTCATAAAATAACTATTTACATGAAATGTGTTAGGCTATAAGGCTTTCCCAGTTATGACCAAATACAAAGCAAGTAATAGTCCTGCAAGATCCCTCAAGATCCAATCCAAACACTAGCTAGGCTAGATCCACACTCTAGTAGAAACTTCCAAGGAAATTTCAACTTGTGCTCGCAAGCCCACCAAGAAACCTGCTTGTTTCTATACCCCAGCCACTAGCTCTTCTCACAAACTCACAACTCCACAACAATCTTGCTGTAAACTACCTCACATTCGGTGCTCTATTCATAGACTTAATAAAACTTTCCCTTCATATACCCCACACTAAACCTAGGATCTACTCCCTTTGAATGAATTAATCATTCCATGAATTAATCCTAAAAGACTCCACAAGACCCCCTTATTATACCCAACAAAGCCACAAGTTGGTCTAGCAATTACAAATTAAAATAAACCCTTCATATTAAATATATGTTGAGCCACAAGTTGGCCACAATGTGCGGATTTATAATACATGAAGATAATCACACCATTTTATCTTAAGGATACTATATCTATTCTAAAGATTACCTATTCTATCATGAAATACACTTGAATTGTCAACCCAGGGACATAGGAATTGAAATGGGTAAGCACAATATGTGCATTAAGTTCCTTTAAGAGTCATAACACCTATGCTGCAAGAAAGTAAAATGCATGAAAATAATCTATAATACTGTTACAAAATAGTAAACACACTTGGGCTAACAATAGATAACTATAGAAAGCTTTGGAAAATGAACCTAAACTAGTTAACAACTCAAAACATCCACCATGATCATTTTATGCAAGTGCTGCAAGAAATTTCACAATAACAATGCTATAGGACTAATATAATAAATCTATCTTGAAAGTAAGAAATTACAAAGAATGAATCACTCTACCTAAATCTATTCCACCTCCCAAGTGGGCCCCCTTTTTTGGTTTCAAATAACTACAAACATAGCAAGTATTCTAAAATCACTCTTTCATTAAAATCCTTCTTGGATTACATCAATTGAATAATTCATGAAGAACATAAAAAGAGTAACTTCTGAATCTTAAACTAACATTGTCTATATTCTCCTTAGCTTACTAAGACAATCCAAATCCATTATATAGAGGATTAGATACTTATTAAAAATATGACATAAAATTCTTGAACAAACAATGCCAAAAAAGAAGGCATAAGATTAACCATGACATAATACATTTATTACTAAGAAATAGAATAACAACTTGTACGAAATATAGCAAGTTGTGTCTCCTGGATTTCTTGAAACAATAACTCCTCTATAGGTGTAGCTGATCCATAGGAACTAAATTGAACTTTCCCTTGCCATGATTAGTCTCCATTTTCCTCTTCCTTTAATATAGTAATCACCACCCTTTGTGTCACTCTTCATTTTCCTAAAATTTAGAAACATCTGGAACATATATGTAAGATAACACTCCTACTCTTATTAAGATTGTAAGAATTTTCCTTATGGAAAAATTCACCCAAGATCAAAGAACTCAAACACAAGCACAACAATCGACTAGAAAGAGTATGATCAAAATATTGATATATATTCAATTCAATGTAACAAAATTACACTAGGAGTACCTATATATAAAGGCCTCTGAGATGCATCTAGAATGCCTAGGAATTAGCAACATGATAAGTCATACAACTAGGCACATGTTAGTAGATATGGGTTATCCTCCATTAAGCACAGGAGTAAATGCGATGATGAGAGGATAAGCCTACAAAGGTGTAGGACATGAATTTATGTTGTAGACACCATGTGCTAAATTAGGAGTTCAAATAACTACATTTTCTACATGACAACTTAGTTAATGTTGCAAACTCCAGTGTTGTAGATACCATGTGCTGAATTAGAGTTTCTTACTTTTGTGTTGTCAATATGAAAACTCATGAAAGTACACAAAATCCTAAGTGTCTCACAAAATAAGTAATAAAATAATGCATTAACCAAAGTAAACTTAAGTAAAGTGTAAATGGTAAATATGTATTTACACCAACACCCCCCCTTAAGTGCAACTTAGGGGAATGTACTTAAGCTTATGAAAGCTAAGATGAAATGCATGATGGATCTTGACTACTAGGCCATGTTAGGTACCCATGTACATAATGAAATAAAATCTCTCCTAAAGTGGAGAAAGAGGGAAAACCTCATGGGAAAAACCCTCCCCTAAAAAGAGAGATGAAAAAAAAAAAGATGCATGGATGGATGGAGTAATCAAGACCCCCCCATTACAAGATACATCAAGTATATACAATAGTGAAGAATGATAAGAATAAGACCTCATAAGAGGAAAAAGTCCCCCCTCACCAAGAAAGAAGAGGAAGAGAGATAAGGTAGCCCCCCCACAAAGGAAGAATGCATATCAATAATAGTTGCTCCAAGGTAGAAGATGGTCCATGAGTGCAAAAGGATGTTCCTCTCATTTGGAAGAAACAATGGCAAAGGTACAATCCCAAAGATATATGGTAGCCCTAAAACCTATTCAAGTGTCCCTATGTTGATGCTGATGGTCACACCTTCTAGCAGTGCTAAAAAGAATGAGTGTAGATCTGGAAAGTATGTATGTAGAACATGTTCCAAAGAACCAACAGTCTCCTCAACTGATAAAGAGACCTCCTACAACTACTATTCATAAGGATCCATAATCATGTCAACCTGTAAAGATCGATCATGTAGAGAATGGACATGAGGGTCAGAGTGAGCCCTCACAACAACCATAGAAGGATCATCTTCATCAAAGAGAAGATGTAAATCATCAAGGATGTCTCCCAAGTTTTCTATGTGTGACTCCATGAACAAACTTGAAATGTGTGCTATGTAGTCATCCCTTTTTGCTGGAGCTGAAAGACAAGATGTACCTTGCTATGTTGGACCTATCACTGTGGCAATGTATGCATGTGTACTACACTAATACCATGACCTCTTGCTGCAATTGTCGATAGAACCCTACGTATCTGAATCTATTGAAGCACTATCATTGGTGTCACTATCAGTTTCCATAGTGTATGAAGTGTGGAGAGGATTAGAGGATAAGTTGGGTGAACTTTACTCAAAGTGTACATCCTTCTCCACAAAGATCTCATGAATCTTAGGATCCATAAGTCAATATTCCTTAACACTGTCTTCATATCTAATGAAAGTACAAGGCCTAGGTGGTTGTGTCTTGCATCCCCTGGAAGATATGTTTGCCCATGCTGGAGAACTAAAGACCTTGAAGTGACTCACAACTAGTTTTCTACTGTACCATGCCTCAAAAGGAGTCTTCTGATCTAGGGCATTATGAGGAGACCTATCAAGTATGTGAGTGGCACTATTGATAACTTTGACTTCTAGTGTAGGATCAAGAGACTTGGCTTGTAGCATGAAACTTGCCATGGACTTAAGAGTTCAAATCCTCAGTACTACAACATTCATCTTGTGTAGATTGAATGCTGGTGGGTTTTGAAGATTAATTCCCTCAAGTTTGCAAAAGTCTTTAAGTCTTCTATCCACATATTTGCTTTCATTGTCTATCCAAAGAACCTTGATGGATTTCCTTGATTTATGTTCAACATGAATCTTAAAGGCTTGGCACTTGTCAACCACTTAATTCTTATGATGAAGAAAGTAGACCCATGTGTAGCATGAAAAGTCATCAATGAAAGTAAGGATGTAACAACCTTGGCTAAAAGTGTCACTACAAAAGGACCTGCTAAAACCATGTGAACCAATTGGAGAACAACTGGTGCTCTAGAAGACTTTTCTTTATCATACTTCTCCTCGAGATGCATATCCACTAAACATTTTGAACACTCACCCTTAGAAAAGTTGATGTTAGGTAGACCTTTGACCATGTTTTTGAAGCAAAGTTGTTGAAGATAGCGGGAGGCAAGATGACCAAACCGCTCATGCCATAATTTGATTTGTGGATGTGATTGAGTTAACAAGGCATGAAAAGGAGACTTAGGCACAAAGTGGGAGAAGGAATAAAGCCTCTTGTCATGATTGAATTTCCCCACTACAACCAATGAATCATCTCTAAGATTGTGCACCATCACTAAATTTTGGAGGAACTCAACTTTGTTGCCATCTCCAAGGCGAGTGATTTGGTAAATTGAGAGGAGATTAGAACTAAGATTTGGAACATAGAGAATGTCTTTAAATTCTCCATTTTCCATCTCCACATGTCCTTTCCCTTCAACTTTCATTTTAGTATCATCTCCTATAAAGATGTACCATACATGTGACTTCTTCAATGAAGAAAAGTCTCCCTTTGAAGAACCCATGTGATATGAGGCACCTGAGTCAAGAATCCATTCTGATGAAGAACTTGTGTTTGCCATAAGTGCTTTCCCTTTTCCCTTTGAAGTGGGTGGAGTTGAATCCTTGGAAGTACCTAGCACTTGAATTTTTTTCTTCTTGAGTACGTTTTCTAACTTATCAATTCTCTTAATCTTTCAATGATGCTCGTCATGATTCAATTTCTTTCAATATGCACACAAAAAGTTTATCCTTCTTTTCATTACTTCCCTTCTTGTTGGAAGAAGAATTACCTTGTTGTGAGGAGGATTGTTGTGTCTCAAATTGTGATTTTTGCTTCCACTACTTTTTCTTGTTGTTGTTAGAACCTTTTCCTCCTTGACTTGATTGGTTCTCATCACTAGCCACTAATGCTTTGGTCTTTGATGACATGAGAAGTCCCAAATCTATCAAGTGAGATTGTTCAAGAATCAAAATCTCTAGAAAAGCATCAAACATAGGATTCTGGAAAGCACTTCCCATGGTTAACTTGTGAATATTATAACTTGAAACAAAGGGAGCATACTCTAAAGGTAGCCTCTTCAAGATGTGATGAATCAACTTTTCATCCTTCATGAGATTTCCACAATCCTTAAGTAGCATCCTATACTCATTGAATTTGTTGATGTAATCTTGAATTGTGTCAAAGTTCTTTCGATCCAATAGAAGTAGATCGTACTCAACCTAGAATCCCTTTTCCTCATCCACCTTATCATACATTGCTTCAAGTTTGTCCCATGTAGGTTTGGATTCCTTCAAACTAGAAATGTGGAAGAAGAGATCTCTATGTACACAATTCTTGATAATTCTTAAAGCCTGTTGGTCTTGTTTTTTCCAATCAACGAGTGTTGTAGTATCAGTGGGTTTGGGAATTGTACCATCAACATAAAGACTTAAACCTTTTTCCATTAATCTACTCCATGCAATATCTTTCCATGTAGAATAATTGCATGAAGTTAGAAGTGGACATTTAGGTGAACCCATGATGTAGAAAAGTAAAAGATCACAAAAGAGAGACACAAGAACACAATACATGCCCCCCTCCCCCCCCGCCCTTTCACTCAATCAAAAGACCCCCATAAAAAAGATGATTTTGGCACTTTATATGTAGTACATGTACAATAGGCCACTTGTCAAAATGAACAAAGTGGACTTCTGATTTTTCTTTTTACAACTGCCTTTTGAGGTCTAATTCTATCACTAAGCATTATAGCTTAGATGTACAACAATTTTGAAAAGTAATCAAAGCATTACAATGTAGAAAAGGCCCTTAGTCTAAAAGTGAGATTTTTGTCCACACAACCCTATAATTTGATTGTAGATTTGGAAGGTAGAGAAAAATAACACACTTAAAAAAAAGGAACTTGAAAATGTGTCCAAATGAGCTAGTACAGAGTGTATCAAGTTGCAAAATGTAGGATTGAATAGGTATAGTCACCAAAAAATGCAATTTCTAACAAATCCTTACACCAAACCAGAAAAGAGCACCACCATTAAAAAGTTCAAGAAATTCTACCCAAAATTAAAAAATTGCACTTGATTTGGAGTTCGGATGAATGAGCTATGGCCTCTCAAAGTCTAGCTATCAAATAAAAAATGCATCTGGAGAGAGGTTTGGGAAAAAAATTGTGAGCTTAAATTTGATGGTCAAATGGACGTTGTAGTAGATATAAAATGCCTGAGAATGATGATCATATGACCATCAAATTTAACTTCATGTCTAGCTCATGTTAGGAGAAAAATAGCTTCCTAGTTGATGTGGTAGTATAGATAATTGACTAGATGACATGTGTCATATGGTACAATATGATAACAACAAGTGGATATGACGTGTCCTTTTTTGATGTACCAGTAGTGATGGGTCACCTGCATGGAGGTCTATTGATGTGGCATTGAAAGGGATGCCTATGTGGCAATCTATGTGAGTGCTTGCATGTCAATGTGCTTCAACTGACGTGGCTATTCCTCTTGTTGACACATGGCTTGGCATGCAGGGTGTTGCAGGAATGCCACATGAACTAGTCTTCAATGCATAGTGCAAGTGCTATTATGGATTGGTGCTACATCACAAAGAAGCTTATGTGGGTGTACATGTGGGCCAGAAGATTTAAATGGTGGTTGGTATCAGTGAACAGGCAGGAAGTAAGCGGGCCAAAAAACTCTGTCCAATACTAGGAAGATGTTCAATGTGGGCTAGATGGAGTTAAAATAGTGGCCAAAGTTTTTAATATTCATTCCACATTGATGGGAAAATAGAGATGAACTCTGTTAAAAGAGACAAAGCTGCGGGTTCCAAACAAAGATGAGGCTACCTGAGTTTTGCCATGAGAAAACTGCCATTGCCAGAATTTAAAGAGTTGCCAGAAAAACTTGCCCACAGTTTAGAATAGGACCAAAAATTGTTGAGCCGAACCAAATGGAATATGTCACCTAGTAAAGGAATATTCTATGAAATATTTTGCATAGGGTCTGGGTGTGACTGTTCGGTACCTATACCAATTTTTTTTTTTCAAAAATTCTATCTAAAAAAGAAAAGAAGAATTAAATTACAGATCCAAAAAATAAATTAAATAGATCTAAAAATGACCATACCCAAATTGCAAATTGGAGCCTTTGTGTGTCGATTTGCAATTTTTTTTGCCTCATGATCAACTTTGGGCAAGGGTAGAAAAATTTATAGCCAATTTTCATTGGATCAATGTTTCAGACACAATGGCAAGGTCGGTTCAAGCTCTAGACACTCCCAATGATAGCGATACTCTAGATTTGGGTCAAGGTGCTGAAGCAACGATGGTCTCGAATGGTTATGTGAAGAGAAATTCTCCAAGCTCTAATACCATGTAAGAATTTTCCTTAGGGAAAAATTCACCCAAGATCAAAGAACTCAAACACAAGCACAATAGTAGACCAGAAAGAGTATGATTAGAATATCGCATGTATTTGATTCAATGTAATGAAAGTACATGAGGAGTGCCTATATATAGAGGCCTCTAAGATGCATCTAGAATTCTTAGGAATCAACAAAATGATAAGTCTTACAACCAAGCACATGTCCACCATATATGGGTTATCCTCCATTAAGCATAGGAGTAAGTGCGATGATGAGAGGATAAGCCTACAAAGGTGTAGCACACAAATTTATGTTGTAGACACCATGTACTAAATGAAGAGTGCAAATAATTGTGTTGTCTACATGAAAACTCAGTTAATGCTACAAACTCCAGTGTTGTAGACACCATGTGTTGAATTAGAGTTGCTTACTTCTGTGTTGTCAACATGACAACTCATGAAAGTACGTAAACTCCTAAGTGTCTCACAAAATAAATAATAAAATAATGCATTGACCTAAGTAAACTTAAGTAAAGTGTAAATAGTAAATATGTATTTACACCAACAAAAATATTAGAACATAGCTTAAAATCTTTATATGAAATACTGCATTCTATGTATAATATTAAGAAAAGTATGTCATACACACTACCCATAGGTTTACTAAGTTCTAGCTATCTTTGGCATAAGTTCACAAGATATTTACACAAATGTTTTGGAAATATTTTTGACAAAGCACAAAGAGTAAATCCAAATTATGAAAACTATATCAAAATTGAGACATTAATATGCCTCATCATCCACCCCCCACTATTCAAATGCTTGTCCTCAAGAATTATACTTCCTTGCCATAGCTCTGAAGTCTCCCACTATAGTTTTCCCTTCCTTCCCATTTTTGAAAGTTTAGAAGAATCCTCTGGTGTTCTTTCAATGTTCACCCATGTGTTCCTCAACCAATGGATCTAGTATGGTAGAATCACTACCATAAAGAGGCCAAAGAAGGGTAAGAGGCTAGCAAGTCAATGGCATGCATAGTTCCTTTTTGATTTGTCTTCCTAGTTGTATATACTTGGCCACCCTATTAACAACTGCCTCATAATTGATAGGGCTATGTGGTTCTACCTTTTTGAAAGCTTCTAGTAGTCAGTTTTGTCAGTTTGTAAGCCTTGTAATAGCTCTTTGCTATGTAAAGTTTGGAAGTGTCTAGTAATCTCTATAAAACTTTTCTCTTTCTGCAAACACTTTCTCCCCGATCTCTAGTTTTGGTCTCCCATAGGTTAGTCTAAACTAGTCTCTTAGAAGGTCATTAGGCTTGCATGATTGAAGTCATAGTGGTAATGGTTCAGATTTCTTAAGATCTTTATAGGTATTTAACCACCTATCATAGTTTGTCTCATTGTGCATCTAGGACTTTAAAGCTCTGAGGTGAACATCCCCTATGTAAAGTAGAGGGTTCCACTATGTCTCATGTGGAATTATGAAATTATATAAATAAAGTTCACACAACAAATTCTTCTTCCACGAAGGCAAAGTCTGATGCACATTGTAGAAATCTTGAGCATTTTTAAATTCACAATCAAAATCCCTTATTATCATCATCAGTTGAAATAGCAAAAATTGCTCCTTTAGAAAAATGGAATACACCCTTGGTGGTGGCCTATAGGCCATTACCTAGTCAACTAACTTTAAATCCTTATTCATTCACTGTTTCTATTTGTCAAGTTGCTCTTTTAGTGACTCAATTTCCTCATCTTTGTCAAATTTTACTTTTTTCATTTGGTCTCTTTCTTGCCTCCACAAGGTCTTTTGAAAAATGAAGTGATTGTATAGACCAAATAATATAGATTGAATTATAGATGAAGGGAATTCTTGAGCCATAGATTTCTTCTTTTGTTCCTTAGCAACTTGTTGGAAGTAATGGGTGTACTAGGAGGATCTATAAGGCATGATAGAAACATTAGAATATACAAGGATTAGTGGCGAAGTAGGTTGATCACTTTCAGGGGATTTTTTTGAGATAACAACAAGGTTTAACTCTCACATTTCCTAATTTCCCTATGGCATTTCATTAACAAAATTGTTTTCATATGTTTCCAAATTTTGGGGTTCCAACCATACAAGAGAGTAATTTGGAATATTCTCAACAATTGATTTTGTATAAGATTTTGAAATTGAAGCATTTAGATTTTCAGTGGAAATTAGGAATACTTGACCTCACATACAAGGGCTTTTATGCACATGAAATTATTTAACTTTTCTTTGGTTTAGGTGCTATTGGGGTAGACACTACAAGAGTGCTTATTGTAGGAATAGACCTTTTTCTCTTTATCACTGTAACAAAAGAGTTTTGGGATTCCTTTTCAAGATTAGGGCTCTCTTTACCAACCTTATGCTTGCCTTTGTCTCTCAAAGAGCTAGGTATATCACCCTCTAAAATAGGCTCAACAAGTTTATCAAGAGAGGGTAATGTTGGTTCTTTTTCTATTTCAACTGAATTTTGACTAGGCTCTACAATTTCCTCCTCATTCCCTAAATTTTTTGCAACAAGGTTGGCTTGAGGCTACAAGGTTTTAAATTCAAAAAATTCTACCCATGATACATGGGAGGAATCCCTAAGAGACCTTTCAACTAAAATTTTAATGAGGGCATGATTAGAAATAGAATTTTCATTTCATTTCTGAGTTTCTTTAGCACTAATACACAACATGTTATAAAGGAAATTGGGGACATTAACTTCAATGATATGTCTTACACAAATGAGCAGCTTAAAATAGCGAGCATGCAAGTTTGAAAACCTTCCTTCATAGGTCTAATACCTGATGATATGGGTTGCAAATTCTGATTGTGGAGTTGGGAGAGAGAGTCTTTTACACCCTTTCTTTATAATTTCTAGTAGAGGGTCACTCGATAGAGAACTCTGCTCGCGATGACCTGGCATCATGTTTATTTGGATAATGCTCCCCATTAGCTAGTAGTCTTGTGACTTCTACTATCTACTCCTCAATAGCAATTATTGTTAACCTCCATACTATGGCTCCCCTTCATCAAATGTGCTCATAAACTCCATTGCTACTTCTTCATTAAGCTTAGTTAACTATAGGAAGTAGCCAATCCATCCAAAGGCATTAAATCATTGGACTACTTCCACGTTCACAAGTAGAATACTATGAACATCCAACTCATGTCTCAACAACTATCCTCTCATCTTCAAAATGCGTAGCCTCAAATTTCTCTATTCTCACCACCCTAATAAGTTTTACCCCTTTAACACTTCTACAAATACCCTCTTCTTAAAATTTCAAATTGATCGTCGATACCAAATTCACTTAACAAGACTCCATTATGTTTGGCATGTAAAATAATGATGCAATTAATTATGAAGGACATCAATGTTTAACTAGAAGAGTTCTCATAATAAATCATAATCCTTTTCAATCATGTCAAACATAGGAGATCTTTCCCAAAATCAAAATGAAAAGGTATGATAGATACAAAAAGATTTTAAAATTAAAATTAGACCACCACCAAAGTACAACCTATAATGTGGACAATACTAAGGTGATGTGCAAATGACATTTGGAAATTAATACACTTTCTTAGCTCCCCAGTAAATTTTGACAAGTGTCCACACTTAAAATTTTTGGCATAGGAATGAGAAATTGGCTTAAGACTTATAATTTACATTTAATTTTGTATTATATAAATATCGAAACCTATGCACTAAAAATAAATAAAGAGTAAAAATGTTGTACCAAAAAATTTTAGAGTGTACTTCCACATGCAAATTGATTAGGTGGAAAAGTCTGGTGATAGCAAAAAAAGGTGCTAATGGTATGTTTTATTGAAAGCGGTAAAAATATAATTTGTGGGTGACATGGAGTGTGAGTGGATGATAGATAAAGAAATGAGATGAGTTGATTTGAAGAAAAAGAAAAAGAAATGTAAGAATGGACCTTAAATTAAATGAGGTTTTATTATGAGTGTTCATTGAAGGTTTGTCATGGTACAACTGCAGGAAGAAGGTTTGCACCCTCTGCTGCAGGAACTGTGTCTATAGAAGTTGGTAAACTATTTAGTTGGAATACTATAGTAACCCATCTTTGGTCTATGGTTTATGATTGAAGTGCAATTTATGGCCATTTACAAGCAATTTGAACTGGACAGGATCAATGGTTGTTAGCTAGACTACTCCATTGTTGAATACATATTGAATTTCATAAGGCCCTAGCCATCAAGTCTGCAACTTTCCTGGATTCTCTTTGAAATGAGAATCATATAGGAGAGCCCAATCTCCCACTTCAAATTTTTTATTACTGATATGTGCTTCATGCCACTTTTTTTTCTTTTGTTGAATGATCTCTATTCTTTTCAAAGCTATCTTTCTCATTTCATCAAGTGAGTTCAAGTGGAGAAGTCTCTCTTCTTGTGCTGTAGGAAGATTGATGTTCAATTCCAAAGTAGTTCGTAGTGTTTTATGTTCAAATTCAATATGCAAAATTTCTGCTTTGCCATACACAAGTTGAAATGGAGTGAATCCATTTGTTTTCTTCCATGTAGTTTGGTATGCCCAAAAAAGTTTAGTTAACTTGTTGCTCCAATCCTTCCTATGTGCTTGCACTATATTGGTAAGAATGGCCCTAATTTCTTTGTCGGTGATCTTTACTTTCCCATTTTCTTGAAGGTGATAAGGACTAGATTTTTAGTGCATTATTTTGTATTCTTTCATAAGTTTAGTGATCAAGTTTGATGTGAATTGGGTGCCTTGATTTGTGACAAGTTCTCTAGGAACTCCGTATCGTGTGAATATTTCCTCATATAAGAATTTAGCTACTTTCTCATCTCTTACATTTTTCATTGCCCCGACTTCCACCTATTTAGTTTAATAATCCATGCATACTAAGATGTAGGATTTTCCATTTGATGGTGGGTCAATTGGACCTATGAAGTCCATACCCCACTTGTCAAAGGGTGTTACTACAATCTATGGATTGGGTGGTATCTCATCTGTCTTGATTGGGTGGCCCATCCTCTAGCATTTGTCATACTTGGTTGTATAATTTTCTACATCCTTATGTAATGTTGGCCAATAATATCTAGTTGTAACTACCATTAGTGCTATTCTTTTTCCTACAAAATGGCCTCTACATGGTTCATCATGATAGACATGTAGTATGTCATATATCTCATCCTCCCTGACACATCTCCTCATGATTTGATTTGGTCTAGTATAGAAGAGATTGTTATCTATCCATGAATAATGAAAAATTTTCTCTGCTAGATTCCTCTTGTCTTTGTGAGAGAAGTGTGGGGGAATTCTATTTGTAGCAAGATAGTTTGCTATGTCTGCATACTATGGTGTATGAGTTGCTATGTGGAAGAAATGCTCATCTAGAAAGGTATCTTCAATTAGAGCTAGATCTTCATCAACAATGTGCAGTTTGGACAAATAATCAAAATTTATGTTGGACATGCCTTGCTTATCAACAATGGTAATATCAAACTCTTACAACAACAAGAGACATCTTTCTAACCTACTAGTTACAACAGGTTTTCTCATTAAGTACTTTATATTTGAGTGGTCAGCATGAACAAAAATAGGATATCCAATTACATAATGTCTGAATTTGTTCAATGCATAAACTATAGCTAAAAGTTCTTTGTTAGTTACTATGTAGTTTAGTTCAGGACCATGGAGACTTTTACTAATTTAGTAGATTGCATTTTCAAGGTTAGCATGCTTTAATCCTAATACAACACCTATAACATAGTCTGATGCATTAGTATGGATATGAAATGGAATTGATTAATCTAGTCCCTTCAGAACTGGTGTTGTGGTGAGGAGTTTCTTAAGCTACCAAAAGGCTTCATTACATGTGGGTGTCCAAATGAATTCAACCTCTTTAGTCAACTATGTATAGAAAGGACTAGATATTTTATTGAATCTTTAATGAAATGCCTATAATAGCTAGCATGACCTAAAAAAAAGATTTTACATCCTTTGGTTTTGTAGGTATGGGAAATGTTAGAATTACCTCTATCTTAGTCGGGTCCACTTGTATCCCTGCAGTTGATATAAAATGACAAGCACCACTCCTTCCTGCATGAGCATGAAACATTTCTCACTATTGAGTGATAGATTATGTTCTTTGCATCAAAAAAGAACCTTTTCAAGACTCATCAAGGCTTCCTCAAAGGTGACTCCAAATTTTGTGAAACCATCCATGTACATTTCCATGCAGTCATGTGATATATCAGCAAAAATGCTGATTGTAGTTCTTTGAAATATTGGAGGAGCATTACATAGGCCAAATGGAAAGGAAAAATATACAAAAGTACCCTATGGGCATGTAAATATGGTTTTATCCTAATCTTCTAGAGCTATACTTATCTGATTATAACCACTGTACCCATCAAGAAAAGAACAATATTACTTACTAGCTAGAGTGTCTAGAACTTGATTAATAAATGGTATAGGAATGCGATCTTTCTTGGTTGCCTTATTCAATTCTCTATAATCTACACAAATCTACCATTTCCCTCCCTTTTTAGGTATTATAACCAAAGGTGAGACCCATCTACTATTAGATACCAGGTATATAAAACCAACATCAAGAAACTTTTGTAGTTCAATTTTAACTATTTCTCTAAGTGTTGGATTAATCCTCCTTTGGGGTTGACGAAGTGGCAGGCACCCTTCATTGATATATATTCTATGAGTGCATAATATAGGACTTAACCCTTTCATATCCCCATAGTCCCATGTAAAAGTCTTTTCATGTTTTTGAAGAAGCTCTATTAACTATTTCATCTATTTGGGAGACAATTTGTTATTAACATGGAGATTATGACCTTTTGATAACTGAACAGTAGTTGTGAGATCAACCATAGTTGCTTTAGAGATTGGAATTGTATCTAGCTCACATGGTAAAATTTGATGGATAATGTCTAGCTTTTTGGGCAGAAAATAATTTTCATTACATTCCTCATATGTAGTTAGTTCCAACACATAATTGTTAGATACATCCTTTTCTACCAGACAAGTATTATTAAGAATACTTTGAATTACTGAATCCTCCTCCTGCAACTTTAGAAAAGACTGTCTATGTAACATCATAAGCTATGCTATAGAGTTTAACTCTTCCTCTCCATCCCCTAAATTTGGCCACATAGGTGTGCTTAAATCTGGTTGGGGTTGTGTTGGAGGATACATAAAAAAATTCTTTATTGCCTGTCCATCTGATATGGTCATACTCCTTGACGTGCAACTTATATTTGCATCAGCTCTAGGTAACCATGGTCATCCTAACATGAAAAGGTAAGTAGCTAAGTTAATTTTTGGGGATAGAACCATGAAATTTGTAGGGTACTCTTGAGAGTCTAGGGTTACTATATGTCTTATCATCCCATCAAGAGTGACAGTAGAACTATCTACAAGTTGCAGAATTGTTGGGGTAGCCCTTAATCCTTCTATATTTAGCTTTTTCATAATATTCTTGGTCATAATATTTATAGCAACACCAAGATCAATCAAGAAATTTTTAATAGATTGACCATTTATAATCACATTCACAACTAGACTTCCTGGATCAAAATATTTAGGAATAACCAATTTTCCTAACATAATATCAGCCAATTGTCCTATAACATGGATTGTGGTTGGGTCCTTTTTCTTTCTCCCAGGATTTTTTAGATAGACTTCTTTGATTAATTTTCCATAAATAGGAACATCTTTAATAGCTTGGAACAAAGGAATCTAGACATACATGTTCTTTAACTAATCAATGATGTCAAAGGATTGTTCCTCTATTTGTGCAGGTTTACTTTGTATGAGATTTTGTGGAAAAGGAGGTTCAACTACTATTTGAGTTTGAACTGAGCTAGTTAAATTGGTTGGGTCAACCATTTGTGGTAGAGAAGTTTTTGGTACTAATGCCATAGGAGTATCTGGTATTTTAGTTATGAGAGGTGGTTTAGGTGCTAGTAGGGTTGTACTAGATCTCAAATGTATATCTACACCATTTAGAGAATAAGTAGGATATTTTTGAGTATCAACATAATACATGGGTTGTTGTGGCTATTGGTTATTTAGATTTTGCTAAGGTTGTGTAGGCAACTAAGTATGCTTTTGAGGTCTAGAAATTTTAGGTGGTGGAATTAGTGCAAATTGTTAGATTGGAGGTGGTAGTTATGGGTTACCAGGATTTTGGTTAAGCCATTGTTGAGGTCCTCTCTATTTCTTTGTAGACTGTCAATTCCATTGGGGTGGTTACCACTAGTTCTACTAAATTTTCCATTGCCACTGGTTTTTTTATTGGTTTTTCCAGGAAGGTTGGGAATACTGAGGCCATTTAGGTTGTTGTGGTTATTTTGCCAAGCACTATTCCAATTAGGTTGATTATATTGTGGAAGATCTTGGACACTATGGTTTTTCCATTGATGACCATATGGATTTGAAGTTTCTAAAGGGTCTTGAGGCATACCTTGATGTGGGGCCCATAGTTGGCTTTGAGCAATGAAGAATACTTGCTCTTCCTCTCCTATCTTAAGGTACTCAGTTGGAAGATGCTAGTTCTCCACACTAGTGACCAATTTGTATTGACAATCTTTCTTCTACTTTTGATAGTGTGGATAATACTCAACTAATTACACCTCAACCTCAACATGCTTCTTCTTTGTAGTCATTATGTCAAGATGTGTAGTGACATCATTTATGATGTCCTGCTTGAAATCTGAGAGTAGATTAGATATTTTGAGCTTTGAAATACCTTGACTAATCCCTTTGGTGACTGTGGGATGATGTCCTTTGCCTTTCTTCATAGTTGACCTTGAGTAGTTAAGAAATATTTTCTTAAGGTCATCTCAAGAGGATTGATATACATCACCACTAGCCATTAGGTCTAGTGCCTCTAGAAAATTATCATTTACCCCTCTCAAGAAGACTAGTCTTTGTGAATTCTCCACCAGTACATGCTGGGGGTTCTTCTATAGTGTATACAAGAAATGTGAAATAGAGTCTTCCAATGTTTCATCCTCCTTTTTGTGATATTCTAAAGATATCATCTCCTCTTGGATCATTCTCCTTATAATACTCTTTGTATTTCTCTAGAAACAAAGTTTGCATTTCATCCCAAGTACCTACTACATTAGCTCCTACACCCATGAAGCATCATAAGGTTGATGCTTTCAATGTTGTTGGAAACAATTTGATCTTATGGGCATTAGTGTTATACGAAAAGGTACAATAGATATTGCTAAAATCAAATAAGAAAGTATTAGGATCCTTAGTTACAAGGCCATAAAACTTTGGAAGGGCATCTATAGGTATATTTTTGAGATTAGCATTGGTTATGAGGCTTGGGAGAGGAAGTTGAAAAGTAGGTTGAACCATTATTGGAGGTATTTGATTATGGGGTTGTTGCTGAAAAGGAGTGTTGGCTACAAGATTTTTAACAATAGGTCGATTTGGACCAAAACTACCAAGAAAGCTGGCCAAAATTTCAGAAAAAGGTTGAAGACCACTTGTGTCAAAGGTTTCTACTCTAGAGGAAGATCTTGAAGGAAAATTAGGGCTTGCGTCCTCAAAAGGAAACTCAACTTTTTCATTCAAATTAACAGACTCTCATGGAAGAAATCTTCCATATTCATCTCATTGTCTTCCTCTTCGATGCATGCTATTGAATTGGTGACTTGTTTATCAAGCCCACAACTTTATGATTTTTAGCTAACAAACTAATCTAAAAATAAAGGACTCATAAAGGTTCCTAGTTTGACACCATCCCCAATAATGATGCCAAAAAATGTATGGTTTCATAATAGATGAAGATAATCACACCATTGTCTCTCAAGGATACTATATCCATTCTCAAGACTACCTATTCCATCATGAAATAAACTTGAATTGTCAACCCAGGGATGTAGGACTTGAAATGGATTAGCACAATATGCGCACTAAGTTCCTTTAAGAGTCTTAACACCTATGCTATAGGAAAGTAAAATACATGAAAATAATCTATACTATATATGTGTAAATGTTGCCTCTATTTAACACACACACTTCAACATGGTCTTTATATGTGGATTCATCTTAGAATGAACATGAGGTTGTTCACCCAAGAGGAGTCCTACAAGGTGACCTGTTACCTTCCATCTAGGTGGATTTTGCCTGCTTATGCTCTTAGATTCGAGGTACAGGAAATTAGACCATGCTAAAATGAAGGTTTTAAAATGATTAATCTAAATGTTATGCAAGCATTTATCTAAATAATAAAAGAAATTAAGCTATATGTAATGCATTGTTTAATCTAAATGAATACTAATATGTTTAAGAAAAAGCACATATAAAGCTATGAAAGTGGGTATGCAATCCAACAACAATTCAATAGCATAAAAATCCAAACTCTATAATGAGGAATTATGAGTCCCTTAAATAGAATCCAAGAATGAATCAACGGTTAGGATCAACCTTGATGAACGGTTAGGATTAGATAGAAGATTTAGTTAAGATGGAAACTTCCTTGTGCAAGTAGAGTTAACTATTTTAGATCTGACTGTGATGAGTAGTTAAGTAAACTTGACATGGGTGTGAGATCAAGTTAACTAGATTGATTCCAATTCGAGAGATAGTTCACTCAAAGTTTCTATTTAGAACTGAAGAGAAGATTTTGTAGATATTATTTAATTTAATAAGTGAGATAAGAGCTCATAAATTCCTTTTTCTTTTAATTGAATAATCACATTCAATTAATTAAAATAAGCATAATTATTAAATTAAATAAATTTAACCCCTTAGTACATTAGCCTTAGGATATAATTAAATTAAATTAAATTATAAATACTTCAAATTAAATTAAATCTCAATCAAATAGGTTTAATGTGACTAATAGAAGTCAATACTTAGGAATTAAATAAAGAGTATGATGAATGCAATTTAGGGTTTTCTACATTTGACAATTAAGTCAAGTAGCAATAGCAGAATAGGAATTGCCTAGTGACATAGTACTTTAGAATTGATCAAATAGACCAGAATTGGTGATCATGGCAATGAGCCAATTTTGGGGTATTACATATAATACTATTAAAAAATAGTAAACACACTTGGGCTAATAATAGATAACTATAGAAAGCTTGAGAAAATTAACCTAAACTAGTTAACAACTCAAAACATCCACCATGATCATTTTCTACAAGTGCTGCAACAACTTTCACAATAAGAATACTATAGGACTATTATAATAAATCTATCTTGAAAATAGGAAATTGCAAAGAATTAATCTACTCTACCTAAATCTATTCCACCTTCCAAGTGGGCCCCCTTCATTGGTTTCAAATAACTATGAACACAACAAGTATTCAAAAATCACTCTTTCATTAAAATCCTTCTTTGATTACATCAACTAAATAATTCATGTAGAACAGAGAAAGAGTAAATTTTGAATCTTAAACTAGCATTGTTTATATTCTCCTTAGCTTACTAAGATGATCCAAATCCATTATATAGAGGATTGGATACTTGTTAAAAACATGACATAAAAGTCTTGAACAAACATCGCCAAAAAAGAAGGAAAAAGATAAACCATGATATAGTACATTTATTACTAAGCAACATAATAAAAAATTTCAAGAAATATAGTAAGTTGTGTCTTCTAGATTTGATGGAATAGTAACTCCTCTATAGATGTGGCTGATCCAGAGGAACTAAACTATTCTTTCCCTTTCCAAATCAGTCTCCATCATCCTCTTCCTTTAATGTAGTAATCACCACCCTTTGCGTCGCTCTTCATTTTCCTACAAGTTAGAAATATCTAGAACATATATGCAAGATAATACTCCTACTCTTATTCTAATATTAGAACATAGCTTAAGATATTTATATGAAATACTGCATTCTATGTATAATATTAAGAAAATTATGTCATACACACTACCCATAGATTTAGTAAGTTCTAGCTATCTCTGGCATAAGTTCATAAAATATTTACACAAATGTTTTGGAAATATTTTTGACAAAGCATAAAGATTAAGTCCAAACTATGAAAACTCTATCAAAATTAAGACATTAATGTGTCATCGCAAAACACAAATTAAATACCCATAAATAAATTAAATGTCAAAAATTAGCTCATAGACAACTCAACACCAACACAAACCAAGACCAAGCCGAGCACTAGTAAAACCAAGGATTGCTGAGTTCCCACAAGCATTGTTGAGTTCCAACACATTTTGAGTGCAATAGACCATGTTGAGCTCCCAGACCATGTCGAGCTCCTAGAGCATGCCGAGCACCAGTCCTTATTGAACGTAGTATCTATCCAAGCACCCTCCAAAGAAACTACTAAGCCTCCTCCCGTGAACACCAAAGTAGTCATTGAGAAAACCCAAGATGCTCCTACATCACATCAACCTTCATGCTAATAGAATACATCTACTACACCTATATTTAAAGGATATTTCTATAACTATTAGAATTATGGGCATAGAGAATATGAATATAGATCATAGACAAAACCCTATTGAAAAAATAAAATGAATAATTATGCACCTAACAATGCATGTTCCAAATGTCATACGTTTGGACATCTAAGAAATAATTGTAGGACTTAAGTACATCCAACAAATTAGACAAAAGAAAAATGAATAGACAAAGTGGATATTGAGAAAATTAGGAATAAAATGAACAAAAAATGGAAAAGGATAGAAAAAAATGGAAACAATGGAGCTAATAGAGTTGAGTTCACCCAATCCAATGGAGAAGGTGATCATGTCATCTCAAACTAAGAAAAAAAGTGATTTATCATACATCAATTCCTTACATTTAAATGTGCAAAAAGTTTATATTTGCATATATAAGATGCATAAGAATAAATCTATGAAAGATGACCAAGGGTCAATAGAATTGTATATGTTGAGCAAGTGTTGCAACATAGACCAAGAACTTAAAAAATGGAATGATAGAGACTGAATAGAAAGCTAGAGACCAAATGACATGGAAGAGATTGAGTTGTAATACAAAGACCTAGTTGAAAGGCATCTATGTCAACTGAGACAACTAGCTTCCACTTACTTGAGTACACAACATTAATGTAGACCCTAAATCAATAAAAGAAGGTATATATCAAATTTTGAAGACATTATCACATAACTTATGTAACAAAAAAATCTTGTTAACAAAAAATAAAGGAACTAAAATATGTTTTTAAGTAGGAATGAAAGTAATACTTCAATTAACTTCTGAAACATGTCATCTTATTATCCATTTCATGGGATATTAACTAAAATAATGATTAACTAGAATAATGATTAATTGAAATAAAAATTAACTAAAATAATGATTAACTATAATAACTACTAACTAAAATAACCATTTTCTAATCATTCTTTGTCTACAAGTAAAGAAAATTATTGCCATTTTACTATGATGCAAGAGGAGACAAATGCATAGTAGGGATATAGAAAGAACATACAAAAGAGTAATTAGTGAGTCTTTAAATGGTCATGCAAGCCTTGACTTTTGAATAAGAGGAGAAGAATTGACTTAGTCTTAACCTCCCAACTACAGACCATATCCATCCTTGCTCAATATTTTGAAAAGAAAGGCCCTTCCTACCCCGAGGCTAGGTTGGGGTCACTACTATCCAGCCATCCAAGAAATACCAATGTTTAGAATTATCACAAAGTTATGGATAGACATGTCTGAATAACTAGTGCTACTAACATCATATGATCTTTAGAAGGAAAAGATGCCTTTAACGACCTTGATCAAGGTTACTAGATGGGTTTTTAATACCAAATCACCATCACTCAACTTGACAATAGGAAAACAATATAAATGGACATGCATGAGCTATTAAATGATTCCTTTTAAAATAATATATATTATTGCATCACATCTAATTCTATTTCATGTTCTTGCAGATTTTTCTCTCACCTCTTCACCCTCCTCCTTGGCCATACAACTGGGTGATTCCTAGGTGTTCAAATCCTAGAGTAATCTAACTCTTTTTGGTGAACCTTAGCTAGTGTAAAGAATATTATAAAATTTTAGTATGTCATATCAAAGTCTTTAAGACTTGAGAATCGATCTTAATGGACTTGCAAGGAATATAATTTGATTATGAAATCCATCAGTAAATAGAGATGTATGAACATATCATGTACATTAGATCTTGACTCAAAATGGGAAGAGTGGACTCATCGAATATCTATTCAATATTGCAATACAACAATAATTTGCAAAATTCATGGACACATTTCCTACCACTATAAATTCAAATGCAATTATAAATATATAACAATGTATGATTGGAAAAGCTGATCACATAATTTGGTCTAGAAAATGTGGGCTTGGATTGAAACTTTGTAGCTAGTTCTTCTTGACATGAACAACCAAAATACAAAGCTTGGGGTAAAAATGAATATGACTTATCCTTGATCATTCAAAAAAGAAGTAGAATGAAGAAAATTTAGGAGAGAAGAGGTATAATGTGCAAAAGAATGGTGTTTTGGTTCTCCTAACTTGCATAAATTAAGGAGGCATTCAAAATCATAAAAGCTTCCAAGAAGTTGTGACTCTATGACCAATTATAAGAGAAGAAGAATCATCTTCTTGAATCACTAGTGAAATTGTCTAGTGTACATTCTTGGCTTATTAGAGGAAGAAAAATAAAAATGAAAGAGAACTTAAAGGTTACATAATCAAAAGGATAATTTATAAAGTTATATACATAATTATATATTTGCACATACACAAACACATATATATTATATGATGGCATCATATTTAATATTTATCCAAGGTTATACCTATTGAGATATGTATATCTAGATATGTGTATAAGCTAGAAGATTATTTTATTTCCATATCTTCTCGTGGTGTATGCACATTTAGATATACATATTTGAATAGATATAATCTTGTGTAAATTAATACTATGGTGTCAGCTTATTTTTATATCTATGTGCACATGCATAAATATGTATTATATTGAAGTGATGAGAATGTCAACCATAAGCCATTAAAGGTATGAACTTGAATTAAGTTAAAATGTTTAATGTTTTAATTTTTATCTAATAGCTCACATGTGTCCAATGAATCTTGTTATACAAGTTGAAAGGTCCTTACCAAGATAATTAGAGGTCATACCTTTTGATCAGATAAATGGACTAAGGTAGTATCCCATTCCATAGATTCTGTTAAGAAATGCTTCTTCCCTTTTTCTACTCTTGCAATCAGCCGTACAACATTTTTCACAATAATAACAAGTTCCATGATAAATTCATAATAACAATTAACATAGATATTAGTAATGAATTTGGTTAATAACCATAATTTCAAAACCAAGAAATTGCTAACTATTATCATCATCATATGACAAATAATAGATAATGACCATCATCATTAAACAATTATACAAAATGATTGATGACAACCAATTTCATAGGATACAATGGTCATATTTAACTACCCTTTTTACATGAATAGGATACAATGGTTATATTAGTAAGGAATCTGGTTAATAACCATAATTTCAAAACCAAGAAATTGCTAACTACTATTGTCATCATATGAAAAATAATAGATAATGACAATCATCATTAAACAATTATACAAAATAATTGATGACAACAAATTTCATAGGATACAATGGTTATATTTAACTACCCCTTTTACATGAATAGGAAAGATAAATCCATTCAACTCAATGACTATAATAATTTAGATTAGGTCAAAATTTGGGATGTAACATACCCTTCCCCTTATGTTTTCATCACTCTTGATGAATATCACAAAAAAAGTTAAAAATAATATCTACCCAAATCATTACAGCTAAAAAACAAGAACTAAAAATAAAAAGTTCAGGCTCTAGCCTTGGAGAAAAGATGGGGGTATTGCTGGAAAATCTCATTGTAGTCTTCCCAAATAACATTATCCTCTACATATTGATCCCATTGGACCTTGCATTGATTAACATCTCAATTTTGTAAGTGTAGCTTATACACATAAAGTATTCTGAGTGGTTCTATTTTCACCACCCTTGAATCTCAAACCTGCAACAGGTTTTGATCAATTATATGATCATTATGAGTGATATATGTCTTATGATATGACACATAAAATAAATCATGCCTCCTAGCAAGAGCTAGAGGTAGGAAAATTTTGTATGCCACCGGGTTCATGATTTCCTATAATTCAAAGGGTCTCACATACCTTAGGGCCAACTTGGCATTCTTTTTTTTGATAGGTAATATTTGTATTATATTGATAAAAAGAGATACAATGTTATGGTATGGCTAAAAAACTTTCAGCGTATACTACCCTTTCCTTGCCCATACGTATGACATTATGCCATTAGACAACAAAATGTTAGATTATAAACAATCTAATAAAGACAAAATTTCCCAACCCAAACACTAAACTAATCAAAACAAAAAAAATAGAGCCATCACCATCTCCACTATCTACTACTCCTTGAACCATCACACCTCTTCCTCAAGAGTGAAAGTTAGAGTTGAGTGGTCTTCCATCACCAAATTCCCTTGTCTCCCCTGGTGGCACTTTTCACTACCCTCCCCCTCTTTGACTAGCAACAAGGCATCAGCCTAGACTCCCTATGACATGGAGAAACCCTCCTTAAGGTGGCATTTCTTCATAATTTGGTGGAAAATTTTTTGTCTAGGAGTGAGCATGCTCTTCCTCAGCATGGCATTTATAAAGTCTCATTCATGATCCTTCAGTGACCAAATATGCTTAGTCAAGAAATCCACTATCATTTTTTGCCCATGTTCTACTTTGGGGATATGAATGCCTTATAGATTTGAGGATAGCCACACCACCAGTGGTTGAATAAAAGAGTCCCCTCCAACAATTAGCCTCTAAGGCTCAGTACCCATCTTAATTCCAACACCCAAAATAACTCTCTCAGTTATGTCCTCCAACCTAGAAGCCATTACCTATTCACATATGAAACCACAATCCAATAAACCTCTTCTTTTTATTACCCCACCATCAATATGAGTGAAAAAAATAGCAACACCACATCTAGATTTGATTTCCTCTTCTAGAATGCATCCAGATATTCTAGCCCTAGCATCTATAGTACACCCTCTAGAAAGGCTAGGTCATTAAAAACAAAAATATGTTTAAGATGCCGTGTAGAAATCTAGGATTTGTAGGTATGTATCTGAGAATCTAAGCTAAGAGTGAAGTTTGTCTCCATTTCTATCTTAGTGAAAAAAAAAATAAACTTGACCTACCTTCAACTTGAATATATCTACCTCAAAACTCTCCAAAATGAAGTACCAAAGAAAACCAACACTCCATTTGGCACACATGAGGGATACATTGGTAGATTGGAAATATTTGCTTACTGTGGAATGATTTAATGTCATCAAAATTTAGACTCATGATTCCTTTCCCTTAAAACCTCCTATTTCAATTAACATGAGTGAATTATTGTTTCTAATAGTCGAACAATAGTGCTCTCTTTATTCAAATCTGAGATGATGAAAGTCTCAAAGATTTCATATTATGGACCCAATGTTGAATTGGCACCTAAATTGGCTAGCAAATTATCCACTTTGTTTGCTTCCCAAAATGAATGTGAAAAATTAAAATCATCAAAATCTAGAAGCAATTCTTTGATTTTCTATATACTTTGATATAGGTGATATGCCTCCATCTTTCCTCTCTTAATGCCATTTATGATGATATCTGAGTCACCTTTTAGATGTATTCATTTACATCCAATTTTTACTCCTAAGCCCAAAGCCTCCCTACCTACAAAACATTCTATAGTATTGTTTGTTCCATCCTAGCTACAAATGTGAGTATGTTACTCTTTTGGTCTCTTTCCATAAACCCACACCTTTAAACACCTAGGTTTCCCTTGGCCACCCTATCAAAGTTAATTTAATCCAACCATCCTCTGCAAGTGTCCATAACGCCTTTTCCTTCTTCAAAGTTGGATTAACCCCAATAAGCCCATGAATGGGTGCCAACTTGGCATTCTTACCAAACTTGATTGTACTCTTTTGAGGTTTTACTTTTAATAGAACCTTTTCTCCCACTGAGAATTCTCTATGTGTCCTTTTTGGATTTGCATAACATTTCTGTCTATCATTGGCTTCTTTCAATCTTTGACATATTTGTATTACCTGTTCGGCCATCTCCTTGAGCATTTTGGGTCCAACAATTATTATATTCTCTACTCAATTCCAACTTACAAAAGTTATACATTTGCAACCATATAAAGCCTCAAAGGGGGCCATTTTAATGGTGGATTGATAGGAATTATTATAAGAAAATTCCACCAAAGGTAGATACATTTCCCCTTAGTACTATTGATCCATACAATAAATTCTTAAAAGATTCGCCAAAACTTGGTTTTCTCTTTATGTTTGATCATCAGTCTTAGGATGATAAGTTGAGTTAATATTTAGCTTAGTTCTAAATGCTAAAAATAATGTTTTCCAAAATCTAGAGTTTATCCTAGCATTCCTATCTAAGATAATTTTCTCTAGAATTCTATGTAGTCTAAAAATCTCCTTTATGAATTTGTAAGCAATTTTCAGTGCTCCATTGGTTAGGTTTCCTAGTATGAAGTGAGGAACCTTAGCAACTTATCCACCACTACTAAGATGGTGTTATGTCTATTCCATGTCATAGGTAATCCTTGTACAAAATCCATAGAAATTATCTACCATTTCCATTTTGATACTTCGTTTGGGTGCAAAAGGCCAACTGGGTAACAATGTTCTTCTTTTACTCTTTGGCATTATAGGCATCTTGTCACAAAATCTATTATTTCTCTTTTCATTCCCTTCCAAAAATATAGTGGTTTTATATTTGACAACATTTTAGTCACTCTAGGTTATCTTGACTAAGGAGTTGAATGAGATTCCTCTAGAATCACTCTTCAAAGTTTAGGTTTGTTGGGTATATAAATACTGTCAAGATATCTTAATAATCCATTTTCTTCTATTATAAATTTTGAATACCTGGGATCATATGGGTCTTTGATGAGAGCTTGGTTGATCTCTACATAAAATTCATCATGTTCTAGATGTTGCAGTACTCGATCTCTTAATCTAAAATCTATGACAACCATTGCGAAAATATGTCTCCTTTTACTTAAGGCATTTTCTACCTTGTTTTCCTTACCCTTAATATAGTTAATATCAAATTTTTAATTTTCTAGAAATTATAGCCATATCCTTGGTCTAGCATTAAGGTTGGGTTGAGTAAAGATATATTTTAGATCATGGTGATTAGATTGAAGATTGAAAGGTTTCCCAATCAAGTAGTGTCTACAAATTTTGGAGGGCATGTACTATAGCTGCTAGTTCTAGATCATGATGAGCATAATTCTTCAACATCCTTGATTCATATGAAATCACCTATTCATCCTAATTAGCACACCTCCTACTTTTTCTGCTGATGCATCAGTTATGACTACACATTTCTTCTGTGGGTTAGGCACACTTAGTATAGAAGAAATAGTTAATTTTTATTTCAAATACTCAAAGGTTGATTGATAGTTTTTAGTCCATAAAAATTTCTTTCCCTTCCTCTAAAGTGAAGTGATTAGGTGTGCTATCTTGGAGAAATTTTTGACAAACTTGCTATAGAATCTTGCCAGTCCCATGAAAATACTAACTTCTCTCACATTCTTAGGTGTAGGCCATTCCTTACTTGCTTTGATTTTTGATGGATCTACAACTATTCCTTGGGCTGATATAATATGTCCTAAATACTAGATTTCTTTATGATAAAAAGTCTCATATAGTTCATGTTCTTTCAGCCTTTGTAGGTCTTTTTCTGGATGCTCTTGATGTTCTTTTTCATTTTTGGAATAATTAGGATATCATCTATGAAGACGAGTACAAACTTATCTAAAGATTCCTAAAATATGCTATTCATCAAATTCATAAAAGTTGCCAGAGCATTGGTTAATCTAACAGGTAATACTATGAACTCATAATGCCCATATATAGTTGTGAATGTAGTTTTGTGAATGTCTTCATCCTTGATGTAGATCTAGTGATATCATAACCTTAAATCAATCTTTGAAAATACTGTATCACCTTGCATTTGATCAAAGAGGTTGTCTATTCTAGGAAATGGGTATTGGTTCTTGATGGTGACCTTATTGAGCATCCTATAAGCTATACACAACCTCATAGTTCCATCCTTCTTTCTAAATAATAATACTAGGGCTCCCCATGGTGAAGTGTTGGGCCAAATAAGTTTCTTTTTTAACATATCCTACAATTGCAATTGCAACTCCATTAATTTTGTGGTGGTCATCCAATAAGGGGCTTGAGAAATTGGTTCTACTCTTGGTATGAAATCTTTGGTAAAATCAAAAACTTGGGATGGAGGTAATCTGAGAAGTTCTTTAGAAAACACATCTTGATATTTTTTTAGGTAAGGATACTTCTCTTCAAAATATTCTTTCAATTTTTCCCCTTTTTCTTCATTTCCATGCATCACATCCATTGTTTCTCTCAAATCTTCAATCCTTACTACAAAGATCTCACAACCTTTTCTTCCACATTTCTTGAGTTGCATAGTAGATATCTAGCTTAATTTAATTTCATATATAACCCCCTTAATTCTTACAAGTTTTCCTTGGTCATCCAAATAGTCTACAGTCATAGCAAGACAATCAACCTTGGCCTTATTCTCATTGAGCTAGTTAATGCCTATAATAATGTCATAAGACCCAAGAGGTGCTACAAAAAAGTTCATTTCAATGGATGAATTTGGAAAACCAACCCAAGCCTTAAACATACATTGCTCTACCTTAGCCCTTAACTAGTTTGCATACTCGATTGTCCATGGTTTTACCATAAAACTAGATCTCTTTGGAAATCTACTTAGTAATCTAGGTGATATAAAGCATTCCGAAGCTCTAGTATCAATTAATATAGAAACAAGCTCCCCATACATCTTACCCAAAGTTTTTATTGGGCCTATCTATTGTTTTTCTTACTTATTGTCAAGTGTCGAGTGAATCTTTTACTGATAAACATGCTATTGTGGTGGAAGGGGTGGCTGGGGTAGCTGATTGGTGTTAATCTTAACATGGCATTTATTAGCATAGTGATCTCCTCTGAAAGTGTAGCATCTTGAAGATGGCCCCTTCTTTTCACTACCCTTTCTATTATTATTTGTAGTGGGATTACCTTTAAAATCCTTGATACCATTCCCTTTTGGTTCTGGCTTGTTAAATTTATAATCATTAAACTTTTTCTTTTGGGATCTAGTATTTGCACCTTCTGTATTCCAGTTAATTTTCCTTTTGTTATCCCAAATGGAATCATCTCTCTTGATTTTATATTCATAACAAACAACCTTATCTATGAAATTTCCTCACTTTTAGGTTCTGATCCTATTGATATAGTGGTACATATTTTAGTAGTTGGTGAATTTCTCCCAATACTTATGTATGGTCATATCTCCTTGTTTGAGTTGGGGTAACCAACAGTTACTAAAGATGGTTATAATCTTCTCCCAAGTAATCTAAGTTGTTTTAATATTAATTCAACCTTTGTGTTTCCCCACCATGTAGCAAATTCTCTGGTAAAGTGGTATATTCCCCAAACTACTTTGAGGTGTTTGAAAAATTCCTAATTTCAAAGTACTATTCCATTTTCATTAACCAAGCCTCTACATCCTCTCCAAATTCAAAACCAAAAAACTTGGGTGGTTTGATCTTCTTAATGTCTGCAAAAAGGTTGCTTACTATTTCAAGTTTCTTTTATTTTTTGATTTGGGTAGGTGGAGATTGAGGGGTTTTCTCATTGTGTTCAAATATTTCTATTTCTATTTTGGGAGGGGGTGAAGATTCAATTTCTTCTTGGTTCTACCCCATATGGGCTGCCATTTCATTCATTCATTTTTCCATATTGTCTAACTTTAGTTGCATTTCTTGCAAAATTTGAAGTAGCAAACTAGTGGAAGATTGTGGGTTATTTTCATGGACCATGTCATGGCCTACAACGTTCTCATCATTGTTCATATTTCTAATGGGTTTGACTTGAAAATTTGCATGATTCTTATGTCAATTTTTTTTTGAACATATTTTAAACAAAATAAAAGAGATTGTGAGTAGATAAAACACATGAATAAACTAATTTATTTAATCAAATTTAATACTTCTATGCTGCATTTACAACAACCTTTATTTACAAAAAAATCCTCCTTAGAGGATGTTTACATTATGGATTTAGTTATTCTGAATTTTCTTTATTTTTAGCTTTTAGTTCAGTTTCAGACTTGTACATATCTCACACTATCCAAGATCTATGGAAGTGCATAAGGGAATTAGCCTAGCAAGCATTCCAAATTTGAATTAGTTTTTTTCTATAGGCTTCTTTACCGATAGGAGTCCACCTAACTCTTTCCTTCCTCATTCGCTGCAAATATTTTTTTAGGGTTTCATTGTCCCAAGGCATGGAACAAGTGTAATCATAGTTTGACATGTTCCTACCCAAGTATGAAAAGATGGGATGTCATGCTTTCTTGTGAAGTATTTTACGTACTTGCATCTTGTACATTTAATCTAAGAAAAATATTAGGTTTACTAATCCTTACTTAAGTAGTGTGTCCAAGGTTTAGTGTCAAACCCAATACTTTGATACCATATGTAACAAATGAATTTTATTAACAAAAAAGAAAGGAACTATTTTTTTTTAAAGTAGGAATGAAAGTAATAGTTCAACTAAGTTTTGAAACATGTCATCTTATTATCCATTTCATGGGATACTAACGGAAATAAAGATTAATTGAAATAACAATTAATTAAAATAATGATTAACTGAAATAACAATGAACTAAAATAATGGTTAGATAGAATATCATTCAACTGAAATAACTACTAATAGAAATAACCATTTCCTAATCATTCTTTACATACAAGTAAAGTAAATTACTGCCATTTTTACCATGATGCAAGAGGAAAAAAATGCATAATCGGGATATAGAAAGAACATACAAAAAGGTAACTGATGAGTCTTTAAATGGTTGTGCAAGCCTTGACTTTTAGATAAGAGGAGAAGCATTGAATTAGGCTTAACCTCCCAATAGTGGACCATATCCATCCCCACATAATATTTTGAAAAGAAAGACCCTACCTACCTTGGAGCTATGCTTGGGTTATTATTAGTCCAACCATTCAAGCAATATCGGTGTTTAGAATGTCCACAAAGTTATGGACATACATGTTTGAATAAATAGTGCTACCAACATTATATAACCTTTAGAAGGCAAGAACACCTTTAATGAACTTGGCCAAGGTTTTTGGATGGGTTTCTAGTACTCGATCACCACCACTCAACTTGACAATAGAAAAACAATATAAATGGACATGCATGAGCTATTAAATGATTCCTTTTAAAATAATATATATATTATTGTATCACATCTAATACTATTTCACATTCTTATAGATTTTTCTCTCACCTCTTCAACCTCTTCCTTGAACATATAGCTGGGTGAGTCCTAGGTGTTCAAATCCTAGAGTAATCCAACTCTTTTTGGTGAACCTCAACTGGTGTAAAGAATATTATAAAATTTTAGTATGTTATAACATAATCTTTAAGACTTAACAAATGATCTTAATGGAATTTCAAGGAGTAAAATTTGATTATGAAATCCATCAGTAAACAAAGATGTATGAATGTATCATGTACATTTGATCTTGACTCAACATGGGAATAATGGACTCATCGAATATCTATTCGATATTGCAATAAAATAATAATGTACAAAATTGATGTATACATTTCCTACTACTATATATTTGAATGAAATTATAAATATATAACAATGTATAATTGGAATAGCTGACCACATAACCTAGTTTGGAAAACATGGGCTTGGCTTGACTCTATGCAGCTAGTTCTTCTTGATGTGAGCAATAAAAATGCAAAGCTTAGGGAAAAAATGAATACAACTTGTCTTTGATCATTTGTAGCAAAAGTAGGATGAAGAAAATGTAGGAGAGTAGAGGTATAACATGCAAATGAATGGTGTTTATGTTCTCCCAACTTGCATAAATAAAGGAGGCATTTGGAATCATAAAGGCTTCCAAGAAGCCATGACTCTATGATTGGTTATAAGAGAAGAAGAACCATCTTCTTGAATCACTGGTAAAATTTCCAAGCATACATTCTTGCCTAATAAGAGGAAGAAAAATAAATATAAAAGAAAACTTGAAGGTTATGTAATCAAAAGATAATTTGTAAAGTTATATACATACTTACATATTTGTGCACACACACACACACACACACACACACACACACACATATTATGATGACATCATATTTAATATCTATCCAAGGTTGAACCTACTAAGGTATGTATATCTAGATATGTGTATCACCTGGAAGATTATTTTATTTTTGTATCTTCTCGTGGTGTATACACATTTAGATATAAATATTTTAATAGATATAATCTTGAATAAATTAATACTTCGGTGTCACCTTATTTTTATATCTATGTGCACGTGCATAAATATGTATTATATTGAAGTGATGAGAATTTCAGCCATAATCCATTAAAGGTATGGACTTTAATTAAGTTAAAACATTTAATATTTTAATGTTTATCTAATAGGCCATGCATTACCAATGATTGTATCCTATTATACAAGTCGCTAGGTCTTTACCAAGATAATTAGAGGTCATACTTGTTGATTAGATAAATAGGTTAAGGTAGTATCCCATTTTGTAGATCTTGTTAAGAAATGATTCTCCCATTTGTCTACTCCTGCAATCACTTATGCAACATTTTCCACAATAAGAACAAGTTCCATGATAAATCCAGAATAACAATTATCATAGATATTAGTAAAGAATTTAGTTAATAATTATAATTCTAAAACCAAGAAACTACTAACTACTATCATCATCATATGACAAATAATAGATAATGACCATCATCATTAAATAGTTATACAAAATAATTAATGACAACCAATTTCATAGGATACAACAGTTATATTGGACTACCCTTTTACATGAATAGGAAAGAAAAATCCATTCAACTCAATGGCTATAATAATATAAATTAGGTCAAAATTTGGGAGGTAACACTTTGCATACAAATTTTAAGCAATTTGAATGAAGAATCTTGAATGAGTACAGATTAGAACTGTGTCAAGTAATTCAAAGAGGAAAGAACTTCAAACCCTAGCTATGATCATGGTAGCTTCATCAATCACTAGAATGAGTCAAGAGTTTAGTAGAATCCAACTAGTGAAGAGTGATGCTTGTCCTCCACCAAAATTTTGTGTTATTCTAGAGATTGCTATAAAAGGAGACTCAAAGGATGTGATAATGCACCTAAAGTGATTATGATCGATGATGTTAGAAACCGTTACATGTGTAAAATTGGAGAAGTAGGAGATTATGAAATCAAAGAATCTTATGTGAAGCTGTACAATTAAGGAATCTTGAAGGAAAAATTCAAAATTGTTGAAAGGAAAGGGTTAACTTGTGCCCTCAAATTTCTAACAAATTTTAAGATTGAGTAAATTAAATTTATTTTAAGTAGAATTCATGAAATGAAGTATTGGCTATAGAATGGACCAAAAAAATTAACAAAGAAAACCATGCGATGTTTGAACCAAGAGGAAATTAAGGTGAATATAGGAGCTAAGTGGAATGAAAATGGTCTATCCATTACAAACATTTTTGATCCACTAATTGAATTTACAGTAAGAGTCATTTCTCACAAATTCAATCAAGAAGATTGTATAGTGTGCCTTATATGGCTATGGATCAAGCATGGAAAATAGTGATAAAAGATCATTAGTATGATCTTGCCAAGTTACAAAGACTATAAATTGCAGAGAATCTGTCACCATAGGAAAAGTAATGAATTCAATGTGTAAGTTTGGATCCCTCATTATGTGTATTTTATTTTATATCTAGAAGTATTTTCTTGGTATTGAAAATGTTGTATGGGAGAAAGACAAACTAGTGACAAGGAAAATAAATGAGTATATTACTCAATTGAGAAAAGTTTTGAAAATGTAATGGCTGCTTATTTTGATGAATTTAAGAAAAGGATGAAAAGGAGAATGAGGATACCTAAAGAATTGGTCACAAAATATTGAAGTGACATATGTCTTCTTGTGGATATGGACAACACATTTGTACATACAGTAAAGTTGAGGAAGGCTTGGTCACAAAGTTTTGAATATGAAATAGTTAGTGTTGTAGTAAGTGAAAACATTGAAGCACTATGGAAAGAAGAGGTAGATTTTGAGGCTAAACCTTTTGGTAGATATGAGGAAGCCAAAGCAAGAATAACTATAAATATAAAGATTGATTCTAATGAGAAGAAGAGGAAGAGAATGATAGAAGATTTAGAAGCTAAATTGGGCACCCTAGGCAAGGGAGAAGGACAATTATAGATAACACAAGTTCTTGGAAAAGATGAAGAAAAAGATAGCGGTGATGAGGAAGAGGAAGAAGAAGGTGACAAGGGAAAATCCCTAGTTTTTGTCATGCTTTCTAACAAAAAGGCTCAAGGAAAAAAGAAGAAGCCAACAGTGATACCTCTACCACCAAACAAGACAAGACCAAGGCAACTGCTAGTGCTGAGCAATCTACAAAGTAGAGAGTAGCAAAGACTATCAAGCCTAGTGCCCCTAGAACTAGAATATAGAGATTGATCAGAGGACCACCTATAAGGAAGGCTAAGTCAATTGATGTGGTATGTGCATACATAAGGAGTTCCCTAGGTTTATCTAGTTTCATATTTGTAAAGTATGATACACTAGATAATGATGATAGAAAGAAAATTGAGCGGGCTATGGTAGAAATTATCTCAAATTTTAAACTAGCTCCTAGTGAAATAGAGAAGCATATACCTCAAGATCTATATGATATATTGAAGAGAATATGGGAACATGAAAAGAAGGAAGAGAATTTTATAATGACTAACACATTAGTCAAAGTAATTCCTAATTTATCCAAGGAGCAACATGATGCATTTTTGGAGCAGTATAGGAGTATATTTGTTCAAAAATATAGAACATTTTTGATCTTACAAAATAAAGAGGAAGTTGTGGAACAAAAAAGTGAGTTTCTTTGGAAAAGCATTTTTGGGTTATCAACAAAGAGAGAAGGGACAAACACTGTAAACATCAATGATGATTACAATAGTGGAGAAAGTTTAGTTGTGCCAAGTCTACAAAAAAAACATGTCACTAGTACATGCTAACACCCTTGATACTCTAGAGGTTGAGCAGTCAAGGCTCACAACTACAAAGGCAGATGGTGAAGAGAAAGAAAAACAAATAATAAGATTGTAGTTACCTCAAATTGAGGAAAGAAAAAAGTCAAATAAAGATGAACCAAGTGCGACTATTGTTATCTTGATCATAGATGCACAAGAAAGACCAACTATTAACACCATTATTAGCCTTAAAAAAACTTAACCATATGAGCCATATAAAATAAAACCATAACAAGATACTTATTTATAGTAACATTAGATATGTTAACTAGGGTAATCCTTGAATAAAGGGAAACCATGGTGAGGATGGTACCCAAAAAATGATGCATTAATATAAATATTCCTTGTTAGAGGATGGACCTTGCTAGGAGTCTATAAATATATTAGTACATTTGAGTTCCTATTAGGAGATTCCAACCCTATTAGGAGTTGCACCAACCTTGTTAGGAGTTGTGGAAGATAGTTGGACCCACTACCTAAACAGCTTTGAGGGAAAGACCAATGAATCCATTGTCCAAATGATCTCTATATTATTCCTTGTAAAATAATAGAAATGAAATTTACTTAATTCATCTCCCCCTCTATCCTATCAACTAGACCTCTTCTCCTTCTGATATTGTAACTAGATCACAATTCTTGCATCCAATAATCCCTTGGATCACTTACATTCAGTAAACACTCTGCTCCTTTTCGCACTTCACACTTCAATAGATTTTCCACACACTTATGCTCTCTACTAAAAACAAGGAAAACATCTTTCTTTTATAACATATCTTTATTGTAATTCACTAAGTTGGCCTTTAGGTTTTCCTAATTAATTATAATAAGATAATTAATTAATTACAATTACAATAGCACTATCAGCTCATAGTCTATACAAAAATTCACACGTGCAATAATGGGGCTTGTGCACTTACTGACATCATCAATAGACTATTCTCTATCACTTCCTAACTATGAATCTTCTTACTTCATTTTAGATGTAATATAGCAAACAAACATCAAAAACTACTTTCCCAATACTTTGTCTCTGAACTTCTCTTTGTAAATAAGGTACAACTTTTGTCTGTCTTTGAATTAGACTCTGTGCACTAAACCACATCATGAGGACATTGTATTAAACATGTCGATAACTACACATCACTAGAAAATCAAACCATTGTCCATACCATTAAGATATATATCTACTACTAAGCCAATCTTTATAAAAATCATGCTATGTTGACATCCATGAAAAACATAGTAATGAATGCAACATGTCAATGCTCTCAAATGCTTAGGATACTCCCCCAAAGTAGTATCATCAAAATTCATGCTAAAAATATCCTTTTTGACATTTATGGCAACATAGATGAAAAAACATCTAAGTTCCAAGAACACCAAACAATGTTCTACTATTGCTATTGACTAGCATCAGTTGTCCACACACTAAAAAGTCTCAATAAAATAGGTGCATACTCCTACTTCTTAGAAATCAATTTTTTATGTCACACTAAAAAATTCACTATACATTAGGTGCATATTCCTTCTTCCTTTCATGAATCTTTTATCTCTCCTTCATGCAATTTTTCTCCCCTATACTTCGGAGTTGTTCTCTCCCCCAAACCTTAGGAGTTTTTCTCTTCCCCACACCTTAGGAGATTTTTTTCATGCATACTCTCCCCCATTGACACCAATGTCACATGCCTCAATCTTAGTGTTACAACATACCAATTGTTAAATACTAATTTATAATGTGTTGCTCCAAGTCTTCAACCAGCTTGAGTGTCCAAAGACACTATTCAAAACCAAATACCAAGAGTCCTCAATAACTCTTCTCATCATAGATACTCCCCCATATGGAAAGAATCAACATTCAATCCAGTCTAACAATAGTACTTTGTACCACTAGACTGGTGCACTCTTTGCAACATCTACTCAGAAGTAGGTAGGGGCATAACCCCAAGCATACCTCTCAAGTACTCAAATGTATCTTTAGGAAAAGGCTTTGTAAAGATATCTACAATCTGATCTTTAGTACTCACATATTCCAATTTTATCTACATTTTTTTCTACTTTCTCTCTTAGTACATGATATTTAATAGATATATTCTTAGTCTTAGAATGCAATACAAGATTCTTAGACATACTCACTATAATTGTTCTATCACAGTAAATGATAAAAGGTTCTTCAAAATCAATTCTAATATCCTTCAACATCTCCTTTATCCACATAACTTGATTATAGTTATTTGCTAGTGCAACATACTCTGCCTCAGTTGTACTTTGAGAAATGCAATTTTATTTCTTGCTTAGCCAAGAAACCAATCTTCCTCCAAGAAAGAATGCTCTGCCATTAGTATTCTTTATTTCGTTCATACTACCTACCCAATCCACATCAGTATATGTACATAAAGTGAAATCACTTGATCTATCATACCAAATTCCATAGTTAGATGTCCCTTTCAAATATTTGAATATTCTCTTCATTACTACAAAATGACACTCTTTAGGATCAACTTGAAATCTAGATACAATCCCAACTATATTTTCTATATCTAGTCTAATGTGAGTTAGTTATTGTGAACCTCCAATCATAGATATGTTAGGAAATAATAGTCCACTAAGATAACTGGAGGGGGGGGGGGGGGGGGGGGGGGGGTGAATTAGTTATCCAACAATTAAAACATTTATCTTCTTTAAAAAAATTTAACCATTCAACTAAAGTAAACAATAACCATAATAAAATGCACATAGATAATTACACTAGATATGTTGACTAGGGAAACCCTTGATCAGAGGGAAAACCCTGATGGGAATGATACCCACAAGATGATGTACTAATATAAATATTCCTTATTAGAGGATGAACCCTGTTAGGAGTCAATTACAAAATTTAGTACACAGAGTCCCTATTAGGAGACTTTGAATCCTTGTTAGGAGATTCCAACCCTGTTAGGAGTTGTGGTACAATGCATACAAGATGAGCCCACTGCCCAAACATGCAATTTCAACTACAAGAAGAGATCCCTGCTCAAACATGCAATTTATTGTTATGTTTTTTTTTTTCCCTTTGTTCTATCAACCAAAAAAATCCCTGTTAGACCTTTTAGATTAGGTCACAAACCTTAGATCCAAATATCAAACCTTGGATCACTTAGTAAAAACCTCGATAATGAAGTTTCCTTCACTTTCACACTGCTTTGCTCAACTTTGCATTCCACTCTTATTTCTACTTATCATCAATCATAAAACCATATAATTCATACCATGCTTGATAAAGAAAAATTTCCTTCCTTTATACCATGTCCTTAAGGAAATTCCTTGGGTCAGCTGTTAGAACTTCTCAATTAATTATTATAGGACCACATTAAGAGCACATTACACTTAAGCAATAACATTAATCTTATGCCCTGCAACTTGAATATCTTTCTGTACATGCAATATTATGATGAGTGATCTTAGCCACATCATCATCAACATGTCTTCTTCATGTCCTCAACCTTGATTCTCAAAATATCAACATTGCTAAGAGATATAAGAAGTTTACTAGAACATGCCTCTGTAAGCTCTATCTCATAATAGACATCACAAAAACTTACATAACTTCTTCTAGACTTATCATTTCTTATTTAAATGTTAACTACATATACTAGATACTCAAAAGTATCTCCCACAACCTTGAATAGTTAGAATACTCAACTAGGTATCTGCACCAACTTGATCTTTCTACTCTTCTTTTGTCAGAAACTACAAAAAATTGCTATGTTGACATCAAATACAAACTCAGTCATGAATGTAACATATCTACAATACTCCCCCATAGGAATATCATTAGCATTCATGCTTCCAAAAATCTTGCAACAATCTCCCCCTTTGGCATTGATGGAAGCATAGATAAAAAACATCTAGTTCCAAGAATACCAACAAAAGACTTATCATCTTATCAAATCCTCTTCATCAATCATTCTCCCCCATTGATATACCTCAATGTGCTTCCTGTCAAACTATCATTTCATGCTATACTTCTTTCAAACATACTGTATTTATGCCAAATTTCTCCAACTATCATGCATACTACTTTACCATGCTATTTTTCATGGCAAACATCTCCCCCATTGACATCAATGTCAAAGGTTTCAACAACCAACTTTACTACATCAATCTTTGCAACTACTAATTCTTACTTAGTTCTAGTGTCGAAAGAAACTATTCAAAACAACATCCAACAAGAGTTGTAGATGAATCTATCCATCATAGATACTCCCCCATATAGGAAGCATCAACATTTAGTCCAAATAAAACTGGTGCTCTGTTACACTAGACTAATGCACTCTTGCATCTTCTACTCTAATGCAAGAAGGGGTATAACCCCAAGTATATCTCACAAATACTCAAAAGTCTCTTTGGGAAGAGGCTTAGTGAATATATATGCAATCTACTCTTTAGTGGTCACATACTCCAATTTGATTTCTTTTTCTGTAACTTTCTCTCTCAACATATCATACTTAATATAAATGTGCTTGGTCTTAGAATGCAACACTAGATTCTTAGAAATATTTATCATGCTTGTGTTGTCACAATGTATAACAACAAGTTCATTGATTTCTATCCTTATGTCCTTCAACATTTGCTTAATCGAAATGATTTGATTGTCATTTTTTGCTACTATACATTGTGATGTAAAATCCTATTTCTTGCTTAACTAAGAAACCAATCTTCCTCCAAGAAAGAAGGTTCCATCGCTGGTGCTCTTCTTGTCATCCATACTACCGACCCAATCTGCATTAATATAAGCACTTAGAGTAAAATCATTCAACCTGTCATACCACAATCTAAACTTAGATGTTTCCTTTAGATATCTAAAAATCCTTTTGACTACTGCATAATGTGCTTCTCTGGGATTAGCTTGGAATCTTGCAACAATTCCAACTGCATTTGCTATATCTAGCCTTCTATGAGTTAGATATTGCAATCCTCTGATCATAGATCTATACTTTTTTTGCTCAATAGTAAGTATTTCATCCTTTGTGGATAACTTTTGTCCAATTACCATAGGTTTTTTAATAGGTTTTCATGTCTCCAAACCAAACCTTTTTAGTAAATTCATCAAGTACTTTGAGAAATAAAGATTCCTTCTCTATTCTGTACAATCTATAATCCTAGGAAATATTTCATCTCTCCTATCATTTCTCATTTCAAATTCTTTCTTCACAGAAAACTTCTCACTTTCTTCATCATTTCCTCCAAATATGATATCATCAAAAAATATTATCAAAATCATCAAACCAATATTAATTTCTTTCCAATAAAGATTATTGTTTGCCATACCTTTGCTATATCAAAGCTTTGTTGAATGTTTGTCCAACCTTACATACTAGGTTCTGGGTGCTTGCTTCAAACCATATTATGCTTTTCTTAATATGCATACTATATCCTTATCATTTGCCAAAGGACATCCTTCAGGCTGCTCAATGTACACTTCTTCTTCAACTTCTCCATTCAGAAATGCTAACTTGACATTCATCTAATACACTTTGAATTTCTTCTATGCTGTGTAGGCTAAGAATAATATTACTACTTCTATTCTAGCCATTGGAGCATAAGTCTCATAATCTATCCCTTCTTGCTGGGAGTAACCTTTACATACCAATATTGCTTTGTTCCTTACAACTTTTCCTTGTTTACTCATCTTGTTTCTAAAAAACCCATTTAGTTCCTATCACATTCTTGTCTGCTGGTCTAGAGACCAATTCCCATGTTTCATTCTTTACTATCTGATCCAATTCCTCTTTCATGGCTTGTTTCCAATAATTATCTTTGCATTCTTCATCTACATTCTTAGGCTCAATTTGAGATATCAAGCATACTTCTTCATTGACTCTACTTCTGGTCATCATGTCTTTGTCTTTGCTTCCAATGATCTACTCAGATGGTTGTTCTTTATCATATTATTTCCTAAAGTAGGAGTTGCTATCTCTTAGCTCTACTGAAGGTTCTAAGCTTTGTTCCTTCCTTGGCTCTCCTTCATTCCAAAAATCATTGTTAGTCTCAAGAAATGCCTCATCATTCCTTGGCTTAGTAATATCATCATCTGAATTGTAATCAACTATTCTCTCTTGTATTCTACATTTCTCATCAATTCTCACATTTTCACTATCCATCATAGTCTTAGTTATTTGATTATAAAATTTATAAGCCTTTCTTTTCAATGAATAGCCAAGAAACATACCTTCATCACTTCTAACATTAAACTTACTAATATCATCACCTCTTCTGATATAACTCTTACTCCCAAAAATTCTAGAATACTTAACTATAGGTGAATGACCAAACCATAGTTCATAAGGGGTCTTGTTTGCATCTTTCTTGACTTGCACTCTATTCATAGTGTAAACTATTGTATCTTCTCTCCAAAAAATCTTGAAAACATCATTCTCTTCTAGCATAGCTCTTGCAACTTCTGTAATTGACTTGTTCCTTCTCTCTGCAATGCCATTCTATTCATGGGTTCTCGGAGTTGATAACTATCTTTTAATTCCATTTTATTCAAAAAATATGTTAAACTAATTTGAAGTAAATTATCCTCCTTGATCTGATCTTAAACATTTAATAATCATACCAGATTCATTTTCAATCTTATTCTTGAATATTTTGAACTTATCAAATGCCTTAGATTTCTCTTTAAGAAATACAACCCACATCATTCTAGAAAAATCATCAATTAGAATCATAAAATAAATTTCACCATAGAATCCTTTAGTCTTTGTAGGACCACTATGGTTTGTGTATACAATCTCTAACTTTTCTATAGTGGTAAACTTCTTGCTGGGAAAAGAAGTTCTATTATTCTTAGCCAAAACACACTCCTTGCAAATTGTGTTAGTAGGCTTTACAATCTTCGGCAAATCTCTAACTAAAAACATTGTACTAGTCTCCACAATATTGTCAAATTTTATATGAGAAAATATCTTATGCCATAACCAATTGTGATCTACCTTTGCAACCAAATAGGTCATTTTAGTAGGATTCAACTAAAATACATTACCTCTAGATCTAGTTCTATTCCAATTACCATTCCATATTTATCTTTGATCATGCATGTATTCTCTATGAACTGAAATTGATAACCTTTGTCCACTAATTGTCAACACTCAAAAGATTGTGCTTTAAACCATCAAGAAAATATACATCCTCAGTCTTAGTTTTACCATCAAGAGTTATAGATCCAATACCTTTAACTTGGCATGCTGCATTGTTTCCAACTCTGACAATGCCTTCATCTTGATTTTTGAAGTTAAAAAACTTCTTCATATCACTATTCATATGATGTGAAAAACCACTATTAATTATCCAATTAGATCTCTTCTCAACCTGTAACACCAAAGCTACTTTCTCTAGACTTTCTTCTTTATTTCCACAAATCCTATTTCATCATCACTAGCACTTACTACTTGTTCATCAGAATCATTATCTTCATTTGCATACAAACATTCTCTGTCTTTTTTGGATTTATAATTTTCCTTATACTTTTTCTCTCTTTTAGGACACATAGATGCATAATGACCATATTCATCACAAGTCCAACATTTAAAGATTTTCTTACCTCCTTTTTCTCTATTTACTAGAAGGGCTACTACTTCTTCACTCTTTCTGTCCTCCTTAGATTTGCTGTTGCTAGTAGAATCTCCTCTAGCACTTGTGCTCCTTGATAGACTAGGTCACATATTTAGGGCATTGAAAGTTGTCTCTATTTTGGTCAATTCTCTAGATTGTGTGAGATCATTCTCAATTGCTTCAAGTCTTCCAAGAAATGACTCCTTTGTGAAATCTTTAGTATAGGATACCAACAACTATATCATCTAAATTGCTAACTTAAATGGTGTTAAAGTCTCCAATATCTTCCATATAACCTCATCATCTTCTTTGGTGCCCCCTTGAGCTTTGATACTTGTAGTAAGTTCTGATATCCTACCTATATATGTTCTTATAGATTCATCTTCTATCATTTTTGCATCCTAAAATGCACAAATCCAACTTCGTAGCCTCAACTTCTTAGAATGTGCATCACCTTCAAAACTATTTTTCAAAGCTTTACAAATCAAATGTGAAGTAGCAAGTGATTTTACCTGATTGTACTCAATTTCAGGAAGTGTAGTCAATAGTATTTCTTGCTCTCATGTTGCACATAAAAAGATCTCTTTCTACCTCAGTACAAGTTTCCAAATCCTTTTTAGAAATAATTATCTTCGCTGATTTTTTCAAGATCCAATATCCCAGATGAATACACAATAGATGTGTCTTCATCTTTTCCTTCTAGCTATCATAATTTTTTCCATCAAACTTTGAACTATCTTTCCTAAACATGTTTGCCATGGATCTCCCAAAGTTGTTGAACTTTATATTCAAGGACCTGATGCTTTGATTCCAATTGTTAGAAACAATAGTCCACCAAGATAACTAAGAGGGTGGGGGAGTGAATCAGTTATCCAATAATTAAAACATTTATCTTCTTAAAACAATTTTAACCATTCAACTAGAGTAAACAACAACCATAATAAAATGCACATGGATAATTACACCATATATATTGAGTAGGGAAACCTTGTGGAAATATAAGAGGAGTAACTGAGAGAGGAGAGGTGAATCAATTACTACTAAAATAAATCCCAGATCCCTTAGATGTTAGTATGAAAATACAATCTAAAAAATGAATACTACTAATGGTCAGTAAACACACATAAAATACTATAACTCAATAATTACTAAGTATGCTTAATAAATGCAAACTTTAGATGTTATCTGTGATTACCATTAGTTTAACTTAGTTGCAAACACATAAAAAAAAAAAAACATGAACACATTTGACACTAGGATTTAACGTGAAAATCAAATTTGGAAAAACTCACCAATTGCAACTAGTTACTATTTTCACTCTTCTGAAGTGATCTCTATTAGAAGCCAACCCTATTAAAGGTTACAAAAAAATTTGTTAGATGTGACCCTATTAAAGGAGTTAATCACCTTGTTAGGAGTGGCCTTGTTAGAGGTCTTGAGACAATTCAATAGAACTACCACCTTGTTAGAGGATTTACAAATAGCTCTTAAGCCAACTCTATTAGGAGATTTAGATTACTGCTACAATGATTAAAGAGTAACAATGAGATGACATAATTTGAATGCAACTAAATTTTCTGATTACAGATCTTTGTTCTAGCTTGTACATGATACTTCCTGATTGAATATAGCTTTTCTACTCCACAAGGATATTCTAATTATCCTTTAAATTCACTTCCTCTCTTCATCATTAAATCTTCAAATATATTCATCACATCTTCTTGGTTTTTTTGAATTCACAACTTGACCTTATATATCTTTCATATTGTCAAGTCTGCTCATATACAACTTAGAATAATTAATATTCATCACATAAGTTGGCTAGAACCAATAGATAAATAAATTAAGCTTAATAAACCAAAATAAATAAATTCTTTTGATAGCCGAACCAACTCGGTAAAAACTAACTCAAAAATGATTTCATGTGTTAACCAACAGAAGCTTAGTTAACACTGTAAACATGCAACAATCCTTTGGAAACCAAGTGAGCTTGGTTAACATTGGTTCCATCCAACTTTTCTTTATTAACTAAGTGAGCTTAGTTAACACCCATCTTCTATAGTCTTTCCTTTGATGCCTAAGTGAACTCAATAGACACTACCTTCTAAATTAGGCAATCACAGGAATGCTCAGTAGACACAAAAAACTATCTTTGCTGCCTAAGTGAGCTTGACATACATTGACTGATAATGATATAAAATTTATGTAACATCAAAGACAATACACAATTAATAAATTGTATCCAACAATCTCCCTCTTTAGCATTGATGAAAACATAATATTTCATAACATAATGAAATTTTAGATTTATTCTTGAGAATGCCCTTTGTTAGTGTGAGCTCTTCCTTTCACTGGATTCTTTTTTTATTTGAAACAACTTCTACCAAGTTCACTCATATAACTTTCTCCCTCTTAAAACAAACTTCTCCTTCTTTGGAATGATAAAAATTTCTATGAGATATATCAGTAAACTTCTTCTCCTTGAAAACACATGCCAAAGACAACTCCATTAATATCAATGTACCTTAAGTACTAATTCATTTGCAATATGCCCTTGTCAATTCTGCATCAATTGATTGATCTTCAACTTAGCTCTTGTTGATTCATCACTAAGCTTTATTTAGTGAGCTTCAGGTAGGGTAACGACCCCTAGCTTGCCTCTTAGATACATAAATGCATCCTTAGGTAATGGCTTGGTGAATATGTCTGCAATTTGTTCTTTTGAATCTATATATTCCAATCTAACTTCTCTATTCTACACCAACTCTTTTAAGAAGTGATATTTTATAGCAATGTGCCTTGTTTTGGTATGCATCACTAGATTCTTTGATATATTGATTGCACTAGTATTATCATAGTATATGACTATTGGATCCTTGATCTCTATCTTCATTCCTTCCAAGAATTGTTTGAACAAAACAATGCTAGAACAATTAACTATTGTTGCCACATATTTACCTTTTCTATGGATTGAAAGATGCAATTTTGTTTCTTGCTTGTCCAAGACACTAGTCTTTTATGAAGAAAGAATGGTCCACCAAAAATGATTTTTCTACATCAAGACTTCCTACCCAATCAACACCAGTAAATAACTTCAAGTCCAAATTTCCTCCAAGTTTATACCATAAGCCATAGTCTTCAGTACCTTTTAGATATCTCATGATTCTCTTAATTTCCATCATGTGATTTTCTCTAATCTTGCCACCATTCCAATTGCTAGAGCAATATCAAGACTTGTACATGTAGACACCTAAATTTGATTACACTATTTTAGTAATCCTATTTAGTTATCTAAAAAGGGCATTATTAATTAAATTTCTATTTAATTAATCCTTTGTCATCCCCTAGTTGATTAATTTAATCATCTATAGTCCTAATTGATAAATCAAATAATCTATTATTTATCAATTAAATCCTATTCTTCTATCTAATTCCAAAAATCCCCATTTATTAAATAAATCTATTTGATAAATAAAATCCTCAAATTCAAAAACCCCTAACCTATCTCTAATCCTCCATTTAGCCTAATCCACCCCATCCACCCATACTAACCAAGCTTAGCCACTAACTCACCCACCCTCATTAATGCCATCCACTTGCACATCTCTAACATCCCTAAGCTAATCCTAAACCCAAGCCTAATCCACCCCCTAATGTTGTCACATTCCTTAAACAAGTTTAAGACTTTCCTAATCCAAACCAAAGTCTCCCCTCAAAAAACCCAACCACTAAGTCATGAGTGCTCTTACAAAACATAAAAGACTCTTACATCCATCTTACACACTCTTCCCTCTTCCACACTCATTCCTCTTACATCCCTCTTACATACTCAACCCCACTCATCATGACTTTAACCAACCCTTTACCCTACCCTCTCACACTCATCCTCCTTGTGACAAGTGTCACCTTCCCATTGGTGCTAAACAAGCACAATCCATGTGCTCTCCTTTGAGTGCATCCTAGCCCTCCTTAAGCCTTCATCCATCCTTGCATCTAAGCCCTCCATCCCTCTACCCCTTAGCCTATAAATTGAATCCCATCCCAAGCCATTTCATCAACAATCTTTGAGCTAAAGTTACCATGCTATTTTGAGAACCAAAGCCATCAATATTACCCTTATAATGCCAAATTGAGAGCTCACAAAGCTACCAATTTGCCATTACCCATCTCCATTGAAGCAAATTTTGAGCATCTTGAGCATACATCCACAGCAAAAGGACACATCTACAGAATCAAGAAAGCATGGATTGTTTTCTCTTGTGAGGTTTGCACTTCTTGTTTGCTTTCTTTGTCTAAGCATATATGTGAATTTAGTTTTTGGTTTGTGAATGTTTACTTTATTTGTTAATGTTCTTTGCACACTGATTCTGGTTCTACAGTACATACTACATACTACAATTTTCCAATCATTTATCTATATGTGGTTTGATCTACTTCTTTGGAATCATTATTCTTGGAAAGCTTATGTCTAGTAGACATAGGGGTTCCAATTGGTCTTGAATCTTCCATTCCAAACTTTTTCAGTATTTCCTTGACATACTTAGATTGAGTGACGTAGATACCATTATTGTTTTGCTATATTTGCAACCCAATAAAGAATTTTATGTCACCAAACATGGATGTCTCAAATTCTTTACTTATATCTTCTGAAAATTCTTTGCATATGTCATCATTTCCTGTGACTAAGGTATCGTCAACAAATATTTCTACCAAAACAATCTTCTTGTCTGGTCCTTCTTTGATATATAGACTACTATTATCATTTGTTTTTTGAAAGCCAATTTAAACCAAGTAATTATGAAGTCTTTCATACCAAGCTCTAGGAGCTTTCTTGAGACCATATAATGCTTTGTGTAACTTGCAAACTATGTCTCTTTTACTAGGAACTATACAACCTTTTGGTTCAATTTAGACTTCCTCATCAAAAATTCCATTCAAGAATGTGGATTTAACATCTATTTGATATAATTTAAATCCTCTCGGTGCTTCATATGCTAGTAAAGTTTGAACACCTTCTAATCTTTGCATAGGAGAAAAAGTCTAACCATAATCAATACCTTCTTCTTTAGAATAACCTTTACATATAGTGTTGCCTTGTTTCTTGAAACTTTTCCATCTTCATTCTACTTATTTCTAAATACCCACTTTGTGCCAATTACATTTTTATCTTTGAATCTAGGAACAAGGGTCCAATTTTTGTTCTTTTCTATCTATTCTATCTCTTCATTCATTGCTTCAATCCAACTTGCATTTTCCAAAGCATCTTTAACATTTCTAGGTTCAAATTCAACAAGTAAACATGTATCTTTTAATTTTCTTCTTGTCATTAATCCATCTAATTTATCTCTAATGATCTGATCAGGTCCATGATGCCTTTTGACATATCTTGCTAACATAGGCTCTTTGGGATTTTAATGACTTCCACTATCTTCATCATAGATTTTAGTTTCAAGCTTAGGTTCCACTATCTGTGACTCAAGTCCTTTAGACTGAGACTCGGGTTGCACTATCTATAACTCAGTAACTATTAGAGATTTTAGGGACTCGGGGGATGAAGCTTCATTTCTTTTAGATAGACTTGGCAGAGTATTAGGTTCATAGTAAATGAATCTTCTATAATCCTCTAGCTCCTTGTTGCTTTCTTCTTCACTCTTTTTTACAAATTCATCAATTCTAACATGTGCACTTTCTATTATTTAATGAGTAGAAAAATTCAAATATTGGTATGCTTTACTTCTGTAGGAGTATCCTAAGATATAACATTTACTGCCAAATACTTTCGAGTAACTTACATTAGGTTTGAGCCATACCATAGTTGATAAGGAGTTTTGTTTGAATATTTCTTCAATTGTACTTTGTTCAAGGTATGAACTGCAATGCTGATAGCTTCCTTCTAGTATTTGATAGCAACATTATTTTTAATCATTAATGTTCTTGCATAATCCATTATGGATATGTTTCTTCTTTCAGCTATATCATTCTATTGTAGTGTACCAAGGGCCGATACTTGTCTTTTAATTCCTCTTTCAATGCATAAATTATGAATTTATTTGAGATGAATTCACAACCTCTATTTGATCTTAAAAATTTCAACCTCTTTCTAGTTTCTTTTTCTACTTTTGCTAGATACCACTTGAACTTTTGAAAATAATCTAATTTTTCTTTTAGATACATTATAATCATCATTCTTGAATAGTCATAAAAAAAAAGAATGAAAAACTTTTCTCCACTGTAACTGTCTATCCTAATAGGTCCACATAAGTCTGTATGAACAATTTCTAAGACATCTTCTGACTAATAGTTTTTGGTTTTGAAACTAGTCTTTCCCATTGTACCAATTTGGCAATTATTGCATAAACTCATATCAGGTTTCTTCAAACTAGGAATATGTCTTACTCTTCTATGTTTTCTTATTTTAACCAAATTATCAAATTTTACATGACATATCCTTTTGTTCCATAACTAGCTTTCTTCTACTTGAGTAATAAAACATGAACATTCACTTAGATCAAGATAAAATAGATTAGCTTTTGTTTGCTTTCCAGATCCAACCAAATTTCCTTTTCCATTAAGTAGTTTGGCCTATCCATTCATGAATTCTACCTTGAATCAATGTTGTTCAACTATACCACACTTAGTGTATTATGCTTTCATCCTTCAACCCAATAAGAATTGTCACATATAAATTATTTAGTCAATGAAATGCATCCTTTTTCTTTTATGTTACAAGGTTCATTTTTTTCAAATCTCACACTACCTCCATTATAATATTCCATGTGCTCAAATTTTATTTTATCTCCAGTCATATGATGTGAATAGCCACTGTCAATAATCCATATATCATTTTTGCTAACATTAGAGATAAGTGCCATCTTATCTCCATCATCATCAGATTCATCTTTCACAACAATATAGACCAATTCATTTCATTGTTATTAGTATCTTTAGCTATAAAATAAGATTTTTTTACCTTTTCCCTTATAGTTCTTGTAGTTCTTGGAATCCTTCTTTCCTTTGTGCTTATTTCTTTTCTTTTCATCTTTTATTTCTTTATTGTGACACCTTGCAACAATGTGACCAACTTCTTCACAAGAAAAGAAAATTAGAGGAACTTTACCTTTGTACTTTCCTTTGCCTTTGAAATATTTTCTTGCAAGTAGGGCTTCAACAACTTCAAGATCACTATTTGAACTTTCTTCTATTTCTTTTTCTTGACTTCTTAATTGACTAGACTATGATTTATCACCCTTTTCTTTGAGTGAGAGTTTAGCTTTGAAAGAAGACTCAATAACTTTTGAACTAGGAACATAGTTATTAAAGTTATCTAACTCAAAAGCTATTAATCTTCCAACTAGAGCATCCAAAGATATGTTATTATTTAGATCACATCTCATTTCTTAAATAGTAGATTCTCCAATTGCATAAATAGGAAGAAGAGTTATAGGTACCTTGCTTACAACTATTTTCTCTTCAATGTCTCCTCCAGATGCTTTGATTGCACTTACATTTTTGTTGATTCTTTCCACATATTTTGCAATATTCTCATCTTCTCTCATTGTCATCTGATCAAAATGATCTCTAAGACTTTCAACCTTAGCTCTTCTTATATTGTAATCTCCTCAATATATGTCTTTTAGTTTGATCCACATCTCATGAGCTATTTTGCAATTTTTGACTTCATCAAATTCAACATAACTAAGAGTAGATGCAATATCAATCATCATGATGTTATGATTCTTTTTTTCAGCAATATCTTCAACTGATAATGTTACAGTGGGAGTCTTGTATTCAATACCAAGGTATTTGTACCTTGAGTCACTGATGATAGCCAAGTGTAACCTCATAAGTTCTTTCCATGATACAAAATTATCTCTATTTAGGTTGGGGATTTCTCTTCTATAAGAAATTCTAATCTTTAGCTTAGGTCCTTGAAACCTTCTCTACAAGAACCAAAAGCTCTGATACCTGTTGGTGTTTTATTTTGATGTTAACAGTACTAAAACTACTAGGCGACAAAAGGCTTAGTACCTAGATATCAGTACATACACAACCTAAAGAATAGCCAATTCTCATTATCACTTGCATATGCAAAGTACTAGGGCCCAACTTCAACAAAACCTTAGACGGTTTTCTACTCTTTTGGCTCTGTAAAACCAGGGCGGGTGCACCCGGGGATGGTTCAAAGATGGAATAATTGTATGAGAATTATCCTTAGTTTCATTTTGATTCTCATCTCTACATCCTCAAAAATATAGGTAAATAACTGATAAACACATCCCTTGAACAGATATGGCCAAGAAATCTTCTATAGCTCTGCAGATGTTTCCAACAGCAATGGCTAAATGAAGCTAAAACAATCCATGCAGGCAAGTGCTGGCCAACTTTGAAAATCTTACAGGAAAGATAAATGAAAATTGATTTTATGATGTATTTTGAAAAAGCTAGTTATAATATACTTCTCTTTTGGCTGAAATACTTTCGATCAGTGCCTAATCCATTGGGAATTTAGAGTCAAGTAAATTCTTAGATCTAATTTGTTGCCTTGCAACGAATTTTCATCAGCAATTCTTACTAGAATTTATCATTCAAAAATCCTTATTAACACCCGAGCAACCTCATCACATTCATCAAAGCCTTTAGTTAATCCATTGAATTAACAACAATAACAAATGGATGTACAGTCTTACTAAATTGCAATCAATTGCATAAGCTTTTACTCACACAACATCAAGGTAGTTCAGTATTAAAAAGGAGACAAAATTCAGAGAAGAACAGATATGGGGACAGTTCATAATTTGTATTCATTTCCTTTGAAAATGATATGTCCTTTACAAAAGACCCAGAAAAACCTTCAGAGAAGAAGCACAGTTCTTTCTACATTCATCCATATCTCAGAAATTTTGACAGAAAAAGTATACTATAAATTTCTTTCCCAAAATGTTTGGACCAAAAAAGAACTAAGCACAATACTTAGTGACAACCAAATTCGGGCCCATCTTTAGCCTTGGGATCTCACTTAAATAATGTGAGATGCAACAAGCTTCAGGCTACAGTAGGTGACAGGTGTCCTTCTTTTGAAAAACAAAAAATAAGAATAACAGAAAGGTTGATTACAACAACATTTCTTGGCGGGTCCCTTTCTGTTATGCTTCTTGGTTGTTATGATCTGCTCTCGCAATCATTCCTCATCTTCAGAGTACATACCCATAAGGTCTGCAAGTGATGTATCATCTTCTGTTACATGCAAAATCACTTTAACCTGGGGATTTTCTATGTCATCATTGCTGACTACAAGAGTAACTATTACTCTTACATCTTCCTCGTCATCTTCTCCTGATATCTGTTCACTAAACTGATCTTTCCATCTGTTGAAAGTATCATCATCTGGCCAATCAAAACTTAGGGTTTCTCTTTGTATTTTTATTAAAGAATTGGCATTTTCTTCTAAATCATCGAATTCTTTTCTTATATCAGTATAATATAATTGTATTTTTACCAGCTCTTCATTTGTCTTTGCCCAAAACCAATAGCCAGTCTCACTGATGATGTTTGTTATTCTGTTATCAAATAATTCATCCATTTCCTTTTTCCATTTGTCCTTTTCCTTTACTGCATCAACAGATTCTACGGCACAAGGAAATAGGGAGAATTTTTTAGCAAGATATCTTGAAAAACAGAGTATCAATTTCCTCTGTAAAGAATCTCTTTTATTTTCAAAATTATCCAATTGATTCAATAAATCAAAAATTCTTTCAACCTGATGATAAGGCATTTGAACTGTAGATATACAAATAATTGTAACATCATTATTCCTCTGTCTCCACTTCTGTGCAAGAGAATCTAGTCCATTCTTTTCTTTATTTAACTCATCTATGAGGGTTACAATCCTTGTCAACTGATCATAAAAATTTGACCATTGTATTTTATCCCTCAAGTATGTCACACCCTGCCTCCATTTCTCTTCCTGCTGATTTTTAAATTCTATCTGCCACTCATGCAATTTAGTTTTTTCTGCTTCAAATTCCTTTGCAGTATAGAATTGAGGTCTTTCAGGGGTGTTAGGTATCTCAATAATAGGGGTTAATCCCACAGATGACTGTGGGGGATATGCAATTCTTAGTGTACTGGATTCTCCCACTTTTCTCTTTCCAAGTACCTTTTCTAATTGAGATACCCTATTTTTTAACTCAATTCTCCTTTTTACCTCTTGATTATAGGCTTCCACCATTATGCATATCAATCATTTCCCTCTCTTCTCTTTCCGCAGTAGCCAGGGAAAATTTAGAATAATCCACATTCATGTGGGCTGCCTGTACATTTGAAGTGTCAGCAACTCTTCTTACAATGATATTCCCTGTTAATCCTGAATCATCAGGCTGTGATGAAGTAACTCTGGATCCTCTTCTCAGGGACCACATAACAAGGGCAGCTTGATCATTGCTGAATGTTGTACCCAAGAATTCCTCTTTATTTGGATCCTAGAGTCCTAAATTATTTGAAACAGAATTAAAAATTAATGCGTCAGCAATGTCCCAATTGGGCAATAATAAAACATTAGCATTTTTTACCATTTGTCTTCCCTCATCAGGGGTTATATTTTGGAACTCTTGAACCATTTGTTACTTTATTAGATTTTGAATGGAGGTCTCATCCATTTCTGGATGTTCTGCTCTCATATTATTGCACCTTTGCTCAAAAATGTGCATGTTTACTCTCCACGCAAACTGATGGAAAGCCCTAGATCTTACAAAATTGTTATCGGACAAAAAATGCTAACTGGCTTGTTCCAAAATAGGGTCCAATTACCTTCCTCTGAAATTTGCTATAGTTAATTCAAAACTTGGTACAGGGGGTTCCTGAGGGTTCCCTTCATCAATCTCTGCTTGTGTAACAAAAATTTCTCCTTGTGACCCCATTTGTTCGAATTGCTCATTGGTGAGCTGTTCTTCCTCAATTCTTATTGGGGTTTGAGAAGGTGAGCCACTTTCATCAGGGGATACTTCCTCCCTTATTATTCTCCTTCTTTTGGGGGAAGGTTTAGGGGGTCTTTCTTCTAGGACAGTGCTGGTGGATCCAACTATCTGTTTTTCTTTATGCTCAATGGGCACCTGCTGTCGGACAATAGTATATCCTGTTTTCTTCCGTACCACTAGTGGACCTATTCCAATGTTGGGGGTGAAACCCAATTTCCTCATAATTTCTCTGGCTTTATCTGGAAAAGAATTAATAAAATGTTGTTTCTTCTCATTCATTACTTCCATTATCTCAGAGAAAGTACTCATGAGCTTATGTATTTTATCTGCATTGTTTGCAGCATTACTAAGAGGACTGAAATCTTTATCAAAACAATTAATGAATTCCAAAACTTTTGAATAGACTCTCCATTTTTCTTTCTTTATTTCTTGCTCATGGAGAGAGTATTCATTTCTTATTATATCTTCAGGAAAATAGAATTCATGCTGAACTGGACGAAGCTTGATTCTCAATCTAAGGGCAGAGTTAAAGAAACCTTCTGTATCACAAAAACGAGAGTGAGACACTGCCATTTTATATTGATCCAAAAATTTATGGAGAAATACCCACCCTTCTTTAGTTATCACAAACTGGTGGGCTATAGTACAAGTAGGAAAAATTGATCCTGTCCCCCTTTTGTGCAAAAAGGCCTCCTCCACTCCTCCCAACTGCCACAAAAATTCAGCTATCCCTACCTTTAAAGGTACCTGATAGGGTAACACATGGGGTGTTCCTTTGAAACCATAGACCTTGATGACCGTTGAGACTGAATATGGGATAATATCTCCCCAATTATGTGAAACTTTTAGATTATGGGTTTTGTCCATAGGCCTGACAAGGTGCATTAATGCCTTAGGGATTCTGGGATTATCACTCAATAAGAGGCACCTTAGTTTGGAGGCAAAGTGCCTATCAAATCTAACGAAGCTAGCATTTTCTGCTTCCCAGGTCATGTCTGCACTCCATAATTGGACTGGCAGTGCTTCCCCTTCTTGTTCTCTATTTAAAACCATTTCTTTACCAAAATAAGTGGCCCCTTTAAAAAGAAACATATGCATCAGTAAGGAATACTGACCCTAAACCTTTTCCACCTTGCTCTATGCAATCCCCACCAATCCATGATGAATCTCATTTGCCAAGTAAGATGCAAAATCAAAAATTATTTCCACACCAAAAGAAGAGATTTGGGTGATCATATACATGAAGCTCACCGGAATAAATTCTTCTTCGCCCTCTCCGAAGACTCTGCACAGGGTCCTATATATCTCCACTGCCCTGGCATTAAAACATGATTTCTTGAAGGGCTCTTTAGAAGATGATGTTATGGTTGGGAGGCCTCCAATCCGGCCTATGTGAGCTTTCAGTGCACCCTGTCTAACTACATCCCTCTTGGATATATATTCTTTTTCTAAATCTATCAGATTAATGAGCACATGATACATGGTGAGGGGTCCCAGACTGAAAACCTTCCTAATCTCCTCGGGACTGATGGTAACTAAAGCCTCACCATCTATTCTCCTCACTACCTTAGTGGCTTGGTCATAGTTTTTTGCTATGGCTTCAAGCAGGTCAAAATCCATAAACACGCTGGGGACAACAAGCTTCCCAAGATCAAAATTCCATACATTGGCATGAGGTGCATATAACTTCCTCTCTGCAAACCATTTTTTGAATAAACTCAAACCAGTTTGAGAAGTTTGAGCATCCCGGACCCAATTACCCTTATCATACAATCCATCAGCTACCCTAAGCCTAGGGTTGAGTGAGGTTAACCTCTTAACTTGCACCGTTTCTACAGTGGACTCAAGAAGTAACTCAAGCAAATCATCATGCACATTTCTATCCAGGTAGTTTACTGCACCTGTAAATCCCTTCTTAGGAGGCATCTTGGGCTATCCTTTTTAAAACTTAAAAGCTCACAAAGATGATGGCAGTTTTACTTACTTGAATTCTGTCTCAATTCTCCTTTGTATTCCTGCAAAATTTCAGCGAATAGATAATTTGACAATTTTTTATCAACCTTGGCACGCTTTTCTTTCAGTAATGGCTTCTGCACAAGAATGGCTTCAAATCTTTTCTCGCGTGAAATGAAACTGATGCAATCTCTCTGTATTATACTCTGTTTTTCCTCACGGACAAAGCTTTCTTGTCTAATTAATACAGAGAGTGGCACTACATTTTTTATTTAAAACTACGCCGTTGATCTTCAAAGATCCTACGATCATGCAGTACAAAGAGAACAACTAGGAGTTATACTTGCCATGTCAGTTATATTACCCAATGAGAGCTTTCCACGTACATAATTCTTTCTTTTGATGGCGCTTACACTTAGACCCACTGACGACGGAGAACACGTGTCAGCATGTCGCTACTTCGTTATGCATAAAGAACAAGCACCTTGCCATAACGAGGAGGCGACAACCGTTGATCGGATCAAGAAATGATCAAAAGATATGCTATAGGACTTCTTAAGAAAGAAGGCGGCGGGCCCAACTCGCTATATCACTGAAATTATCTTCCTTGCAACTCTTCATAGCGAGATAGCGAGCTCCGTTGATCCACTTCAAGCTAACGTTCCAGATTTCTTGTACATTTAGTCAGATAGGTATTAATGAGAATAGGATCTCTGCATAGCTGGCACATGTTAAAATTTATCACAGTCATCTGTCGTTACACATCATCAAAGATCTTGCCGATCTTTTGCCTTTTTACGGGGCCTCGCTAACTCGCTAACGGTGAAGCACCTCAATTTTCCGATAGCGAGGTAGCGAGCTTCGACACTTTAAAGGATTTCGTGCCGGAAAATGCAAGGGGTACCTAGTAATTACTTCTGTTAATTAAAACTGATTTTGACAACGGTATTTATGACTGGTCATGCCACCTGGTGTAATTATGATACAAGCAAGATGCAATGTCATCATTTTTAGATTTTCACGTGGCCTCGCTACTTCGCTAACGGTGAAATGCCTGAATTTTCCGATAGCGAGGTGGTGGAACTTCCGGAAAGATCAACATTCCGGCTCCGATGTCAAATATTCTTGTGGGTCCCTCTCCCCCCTTTTTATGGCAAATTGCAAAGTGTACCTGCACAATAAAGCATTTAATAAGCAAATCTCCGATCGCCGCACCTTCACTTCATGGTCCCACCGCTTAAAAACTCAACACTCGCTATCTCGCTATACTTAATGAGCATGCGACTCTCAATAGCGAGGTAACGCCAGCGGTAGATCTAATCGGATCTGACGGTTGGGACAAATAGGAAGAAAGGTAACCCGGGAGAAAGGAAAAGGAATACGAAAGCATATTCGCTTCTTTTGAAATTTGAAAATTTCGCGCTCGACCATTTATGAATAGGGATGAATATAGGGCTTATATGGCGAATATTTCTTATAGATGGTTTATCCAAAACCTTATACTTCACTTAGACATAGAACATCTGACTTTTCTATGGTTTAACTGAAAATTTTTTTACTGCAGAAAAAGTCAGACCAACAGTGGCTCTGTCTGGGGATGATAGACTACTTGAGTCTATGCAAGGATTCAGAATCTATGGGAGAGCAGACCACACATCCGAGAAATGACAACTTCTTCAGAGAGCATAGAGCAACACACAAAAACAAAAACTTAGACTGTACAAGGATTTACAGAAAACAGGACGCTAGGAAAACCTAGAACTATTGTTCATGGAAGAAAATAAGTATTTTTTCAAGAAAAATACCTCTTCAAGAGCTATCCATGAACTGGAAATTCAAGAATATTATCAAACATATCTTTGATTATGTAAGAATCTTCACCCCAAGAATTCTCAATGAGATATGGGCCTAACCAAATGGGATCAAATTTGCCATGTTTTCCTTTATCTTCAATTCTGGCACTCCACATTAAGACTAGGTCTCCATTTTCAAATTTCTTGTTTACAGTTCTTTTATCATAGAGTGTTTTGACTTGTAACTGCAATTTTTGGTTTCTCAGAGATGCTTCTCTTCTGGCTTCGGTCAATCCTACCAATTCATTCATTCTTTCTTTCATTTCATCAGTAGTATCTTCATCATATGACTGGATGTAATTGTATAATCCCATCAAATTGTTCTGGGGCATTCTAGCTTGAATTCCATACACTAAATCAAATGGAGCCACCCCAATTGCCTTCTTTACAGTTACTCTGTCAGCCCATATTGCCAACTGTAACTTGGAATCCCATGCCCTTTTATTATCGTCCAAGGTTCTCTTAATGATTTTCAATAGGCTTTTATTTGTGGACTCAGCTTGTCCATTCCCTTGTGGATGATATGGGGCAGATGTTGTTCTTGTCATTCCATATTTATCACAAAACTTGATGAATTCCTCAGACCTAAAACACATAGCATTATCTGTGACAACTTTCTGTGGACATCCAAATCTGGAAATGATATTATTCAATAAGAAATTATTTACCACTTTACTTGTTGCATTTCTGGTAGGGATAGCCTCTACCCATTTTGTAAAGTAGTCAGTAGCAACCAGAATCCAAGAATAGCCAGTACTGGACTTGGGAAAAATTTCTCCTATGAAGTCCAGACCCCATTGTTGAAAAGGTGCTTTAGTTTCAACTGGCTTCAGTGGAGTATTTCCTGAGAATTTCAGCTTTCCAGCAAATCTCTGACAAGGATCACATTTTTTAACCATAACTTGAGCATCTTTGAACAAAGTAGGCCACCAGAAACCAGCTCTCATTATCTTATGCGCAGTAGTCTTGGCCATGTAATGTCCTCCACATACTCCATCATGCATTTCTTTCAAAATCTCTTTTGCCCTTTCTTTGTCAACACATTTCAACAGAACTCCTTCAAAGTTTCTCCACCATAAGTTATTTTGAACAATTACATACCTGATGGCTTGCAATTTAATATTCCTTTTTTCATTATCAGGCAGATGGGGAGGGACTTCCATATGTTGCAAATAATGTATAACATTAATGTACCAGTCACACTGGTCCATGTCGCATAAATCAGTTCTGAAATCATCATTTACCAGGTTTATCTGATTAGCTTCCAGGTTAGTTTCGGCCATAAGTTTGGCCAAACCTTGACCTCTTACTAACTTAGTTATCTGCATATCAATGTTAAATTCTCGGATTCTATTGATCCATCTGCATCTCCTTCCTGACACTTCCTGCTGAGAGAAAATATCTTTAACTGCAGCACTAGGTACAAAGGCAATAATAGTAGCACCTACCAAATAACTTCTGAATGCTTTTACAGCCTTTACCAAAACATATGCTTGTTTTTCATTTATTTCATACTTCAGTTCAGCATGCTGCAGGGATTTGCTAAAAAAGGCAATAGGCTGTTCATACCCTTCTTGGTTTTTCTGTAACAAAACTGCAGCCACAGTATGGAATGATGCAAAAGAAAAAATATGCATGGGTTTTGTATAATCTGGGGTCCTCAACACTGGAGCATTTTTTATCGCAGTTTTTATATCCTGGAATGCCTGTGAAGGTTCACCATTCCAATCTATAACAACTCCTTTCTTGAGCATTTTTGAAATGGGTCTACTGATTTCAGCAAAATTTGTAACAAACCTCCTCAGAAAATTAATCTGGCCAAAAAAGGACTGTACACCTTTCACGTTTTTAGGTTTAGGGACTTTATCAATAGCTATTACCCTTTCTGGGTCTATTTTTACCCTATCCTTGGACACTATGTGTCCTAATAACTTTCCTTCTGTGACCCCAAACGAGCATTTCTTTGGGTTTAGGGATACCCCATATTCCAGGGCTTTTATAAATTTTTTTTCCAAATGTTTGCAGTGATCTTCAGCCTTGTTAGAATACGCTGTAAGATCATCCTGGTACACAACCATAAATTTGTCAATATATTCATGAAATGCTACATCCATGGCTCTTTGGAAAGTAGCTCCTGCATTAATCAAGCCAAAAGGCATCCTCACATACACATACGTTCCCCAAGGGGTTGTGAAGGCTGTTTTGAACTGTTCACTTTCTTTTACCAAAACTTGATTATATCCAAAAAAGCCATCCATCATTGACATCAATTCAGAGCCGGTCACTTGTTGCAACATGGCTTCCATATTAGGTAAGCCATAATTATCTTTTAGAGATGCAATGTTTAGATTTCTAAAATCCACACAAAGCCTAATATCTCCATTCTTTTTTCTTACAGGAACAAGGTTTGAAACCCAAGTGGAATGCCTAATTGGTTTGATTATTCCACCATCTCTCAGTTTTGTCAGTTCTTCCTGCATTTTTGGGGCAAGGGTAGGATTGATTGGCCTCTATTTTTGCCTAAAAGGTTTTACATTTTCCTTCAACAGTATGACATGTTGGAAAAGGTCCTCCCTATAAGCTTTAAGGTCATCATATGACCAAGCAAAAACATGCCTGTATTTTCTAAGTAAGTCAATCAATGCTTTTCTGATTTGAACTGGCAGATCTTGGCCGATGTAAACCTTTTTAGGGAATTCATCCGTTCCCAAATTCATTTCTTCTAGCTCCTGTAGTTTGAGGTCCTTTATTCCCGATTTTACTCTGTCTTGGTTATCAAAAATATTCTCCAAGACTACCAACCCCTTAGGCATCTTATTTGTTTTTAATTGCATGATTTCTTGACCAAAAATGGTTTCCTTCCCATTTATGGTTTCAATCAGTCCATTGCAGTCCACCTCCTACCCATGGTATTTGTCTTCATTTAGCAAAAAATTTGTGCTATCTTTGTCATCTTCAAACACCTGCCAATTGTCAATGTTGTCAGGTATAGAAGGTCTGTTTTGAACCTCAATCTGGGAGATTCCTGCAAATGATATTTCTTTTGGTTTGATAGCTACATTGGCCAGAAGATCAGCCATTTTATTCTGGGTTCTATCTCTCCATGAGATCCCAAATGCATCAAAGAATTCTATTTGATCCCAGACCGCGTTTCTATATTGTTTTAATCTCCTATTTTTTGAGGAGTATGTTCCCTTAATCTGAGAGATGATCAATTCAGAATCCCCTATGACACACAATTTCTTAATTTTGTGGTGTGTGGCCACTTTGAGACCTAGCAGCAATGCTTCATATTCAGCAATGTTATTTGTGCAAGCAAACTTCAAGGTGAATGAATACCTGAAGGTGTTATTTTCAGGGGACACAAAGACTACACCTGCCCCTGCACCTTCTTTAGAACTAGCCCCATCAAAGAACATTGTCCACAATTTTGGTGAATTCGTGTAACATTCAACCTCATTTTCAATGATATCAGGTAAGTTTTCCACTTCCTGAATAATTAATTCAGCCCTGAAAGCATTAATCCCAGTGTCTAGGAAACAGGTGGTATCTTTGTCAATTTCTTCACCTAAGATGTGGTTAACCCTTGGTTCCCTATTTACCCTGACAGCTTTGTCCCCTATATGGAAAGTGGCATAAGTAAGGTCACATTGTAGGCTTCCCCCCATGGCAGCACTCCATTTTCTGGAAAGTAGCATCCCGTAGTGTGGGGGTATATCCACTACAAGGACAGACATGGTTAATTCCACCTCAGGAAATGCATCCAGTTTGAATGGTAAGGCATTTATAGTACCTATTACTGGAACCTCTCTAGCATCCATCCCTCGGCATCTACCTTGCTTAGTATCCACCTTCAATCCTAGGGCTTCCATTACTTTAAAAGGCATTATAGTGTTGGAAGCTCCAGAATCTATCATACAATTTTTCAAGGTTTTCCCTTTTATGATTAAACTAAGGAAAAAAGGATCAATATCTTGTATGAACGCAACTGATGAATCATCTAAGAACATCTAAGGAATCTGGGATATAATACCATTGTCCTCTATTATTAATGGGGTCTGTTGGGCTACAACTTGCTTATCAATACTATTGTTGTTTGCTATTCCACCCAACCATGACAAAGCCTTATTTTTATGCTCTTCAATTCTAAAAAGCTCAGACAAGGGTACTTTCACAGTAATTTGAGATAACATGGCAATCATATCAACAGGTTCAACCACAGTAGGTTTTACAATAGTACCTAGAATCGAAGTCTTTTGAGTAGTGGGTACCACTTTTTGCTTGACAACATCCGGTTCTGATTTCTCTGGTTGCACTACGGTCTTTGTTGCTTCACCTTTCTGAAATTGAACCTTCTTTTTTGGTTCCCATTTCTGACCCTTGTTCTCCTTGATCTTAGACACATCTATACTGGCTTTCTTGTGTAGATCATCTGTCTTATGAGTGGTGTCTTTGATGAACATACTAGATGGCCTTCCTGCCTCATTATTTATTGCTCTATTTCTCAAATTGTAATTACTGTGGACTTGTGAAATCATCTCGGCTGTAATTCTATCAATTTCCTCCTTGGAGGGGATTCTTAGGTTTGTGAAACCTACTTCAGAAAAAGTATTGCACACCTTATCTGTATCATTCTTTTCATCATCTGAAAATATTTGCTGATGATGTAACTGGTAAGCAATTCTCTGGCTGGTAACATCATTCTCAGGTTCTTCTGAATCAGAATCTATCAAATCATTAGATGTGTTCGCCATATTGTAGCTTATATCATCATGGTTTTTTTCTTCTGTTTCTTCTTCTGCTTGCACTCCTTGAGCTTGGGCGAACGACTGGGCAACAGCACAATAATCAGCAGAATGAGGTGGTTGGCATATAATGCACCAAGATACATCATCATTCATATTTACAGTGTTCCTTTGCAGGGGGTCTGGGGTACCCTTATCTTTCATATTTTGGATCTGGTTGGGAACTGGTTTACCATCTTTCCATTGGGTGGTGTAAGGGTAATTCTGCATCCTAGGCTGTCTATTGAAACTGTTGTTATTCACAGGGGTTCTCTCAGTAATATTTGTCTTATTGAAAATAGTGGGATTCATCTTCTTAAGCATTTCTAAAACATGGCCTATAGTAGGTTCTTCAGGCCTTTTTCCTATGGGAGTTTTGTCACCTTCCCTTTTATTATTATTCTTAGGGTTGAAAAGCTTAGGATCATCCCTCCTCCCTAATTTTTCAGAGGCCTTTCTATTATTTTCTATATTTACTGCAACTCTATAGGCATCTCTCAAAGTTTTAGGATCCTTATCTCTCAGTTGGTAGGCCATTTTGCTATCAAAGGCATTGAAATAGGTTGTAAGACAGACGTCTTCATTTAACCGCATAAACTGAAATAGTTTGTACATCCCTTTCTGAAATCTCACATTGAAATCAAATGTGGATTCATTTGGATTCTTCTTGATATTGTTGAACTCATTCAACATGAATCCTGCATTAGTATTGTCCCCATATTGTTCTTTGAACAATTTCTCCAAATCACTCCATGAAGTAATACTATCATCAGGCAACCTCCTGAACCAATCCCTTGCATCCTCTGTGAGTGAATGCACAAATAATTTCATCACCATGTCCTCATGTTCAACTTCATAATCATTGAGCATGTCAATGAAAATTCTCAAATGTTCTTCACCAGTAACAGCATTATTTCCAGAAAACTTAACCACTTTATCCCTTAAATCAAAAGATATGGGATGGGGGGCACCAGGAATACCGGCAAATGATATTTGTCTATATTTTTCGAGGTATATAGGCTTCTTCTGGAAACCAGGAGCGTTAGAGATACTAGCTGCATTAGCTTGAGTTAGGAGAGCAGCTTGGGATAGCTGTGGTGGGACAAATGGGACTTGAGTGCCAATATTGGAAGATGAGGTAGGAGCAGATTGGGGTGCTTTCTGAGTCGGGATTATGGGAGCATTAACTGGTGCAGATTTGTAGGTGGGATAGACAAACTAGGCCATGAATTCAATGCAGAATTAGACTTTATGAATTGGATTTTCCTTCTGGTTTCTGCGGCCTGAGCTTCATTTTCAACCTTCTCAAGTTCTTTTGCAAGGTCTTCCCTCTCCTTTCGAGCCTTCTCTAGTTCTAGATCTAATTTTGATATGGAGGGTTGTATAGGTTTGCTTGGTATGGCTTGAGGCTCATTTATTTGGATTCCTATAGCCTTTCCTTTCCCTTTATCTAGAACTGTTCCAGTGGGCTCTATTGGATTAACTTGAATGGGTTTATAAGCTTGAACTTGAGAAATAATTGGTTCTTGCCTTTGATTTAGGAGTTTTTCCTATTGTTGAACTTTAGCTCTTAGATTATCAACATTTCCAAAGACGTCCTGATGGAGAGTGGGGGTATTGTCTTCTAATTTTTTATTTTGCTCTTTCAAAGCAGCCATCCTTCTTAGCAAATTATCTCTTTCTATTATTGCATCCAAAGTGGCTCGCTCCCTTTCCTTTTCAAGACGGATGCGCTTAGCTTCTTCCTCAGCAATCCATTTCTTCAAAAATCCTATTTCAGATTGCACTTCTTTAGAATCAGCAGAGGTTGCCTCGGAATCAGTAGGATCATCTAGATCTATAAGGTTTGGTTCCATATATGGGGCTACTCTGGGATTAAAAAGGGTATCAGATGAACTCCTGAATCCTAGCCTACAATTTATATCCGCTACAGGCCCTGGTCTTGGTGAAGCAATTCCCATAGTAGATACATCTTTATCTTGAAAAACTCTCTGATCTGGTAATGGGGTACTGAAAATACCTCCTAAAAGTCTTGTATTTTCGGATTCAGAACTAAGCGAAGATGATTCTCTTGCTATTATCGGTTGATAATGGGAATTTACGGAGGCATTACCTCTAGGCTTCCAAGTAGGATTTGGATCTATTCTTTTCTTATTTTGGTTCTTCCTACCACCTTGGGGTAAATCAGTATACATTGATACATCGGGATTGGCTCTCATGTAAGCCCTTGTGTTTTTTCTCTTGTCAGCCATATTCTCCTTTTGTTACAATAAGCACTAGCTTCAAAACCTTGACTAAGTCACCACCCTTTTTCGGGAAAATATAATAACACTTCTTACTAAAGAAAGAGAACAATACACAAGTGGGAACAGAAATACGGCACAAAGAGATCAATAACTGATGTTGTAAGACTGCAACTCTTGCTTGTTAGATAAGACACTCGGATAAGCTAGATGCGTCAGTGTGTTGCAATGGTACTTGGGTTTATATCTTCTTTAAATTCTCAAGTTTTGACACTAAATATTCCCCTATAGCTACGGGCAAAATAAAGATCACACGACACAAACTTACTTAGTAAGACTAAAGACAACTGCAGTACTTTTTACAGATGCGTTAGACATTCCCCAGCAGAGTCGCCATTTTGTTGGTGTTTTATTTTGATGTTAATAGTACTAAAACTACTAGGCGACAAAAGGCTTAGTACCTAGATATCAGTACATACACAACCTAAAGAATAGCCAATTCTCATTATCACTTGCATATGCAAAGTACTAGGGCCCAACTTCAACAAAACCTTAGACGGTTTTCTACTCTTTTGGCTCTGTAAAACCAGGGCGGGTGCACCCGGGGATGGTTCAAAGATGGAATAATTGTATGAGAATTATCCTTAGCTTCATTTTGATTCTCATCTCTACATCCTCAAACATATAGGTAAATAACTGATAAACACATCCCTTGAACAGATATGGCCAAGAAATCTTCTATAGCTCTGCAGATGTTTCCAACAGCAATGGCTAAATGAAGCTAAAACAATCCATGCAGGCAAGTGCTGGCCAACTTTGAAAATCTTACAGGAAAGATAAATGAAAATTGATTTTATGATGTATTTTGAAAAAGCTAGTTATAATATACTTCTCTTTTGGCTGAAATACTTTCAATCAGTGCCTAATCCATTGGGAATTTAGAGTCAAGTAAATTCTTAGATCTAATTTGTTGCCTTGCAACGAATTTTCATCAGCAATTCTTACCAGAATTTATCATTCAAAAATCCTTATTAACACCCGAGCAACCTCATCACATTCATCAAAGCCTTTACTTAATCCATTGAATTAACAGCAATAACAAATGGATGTACAGTCTTACTAAATTGCAATCAATTGCATAAGCTTTTACTCACACAACATCAAGGTAGTTCAGTATTAAAAAGGAGACAAAATTCAGAGAAGAACAGATATGGGGACAGTTCATAATTTGTATTCATTTCCTTTGAAAATGATATGTCCTTTACAAAAGACCCAGAAAAACCTTCAGAGAAGAAGCACAGTTCTTTCTACATTCATCCATATCTCAGAAATTTTGACAGAAAAAGTATACTATAAATTTCTTTCCCAAAATGTTTGGACCAAAAAAGAACTAAGCACAATACTTAGTGAAAACCAAATTCGGGCCCATCTTTAGCCTTGGGATCTCACTTAAATAATGTGAGATGCAACAAGCTTCAGGCTACAGTAGGTGATAGGTGTCCTTCTTTTGAAAAGCAAAAAACAAGAATAACAGAAAGGTTGATTACAACAGCATTTCTTGGCGGGTCCCTTTCTGTTATGCTTCTTGGTTGTTATGATCTGCTCTCACAATCATTCCTCATCTTCAGAGTACATACCCATAAGGTCTGCAAGTGATGTATCATCTTCTGTTACATGCAAAATTACTTTAACCTGGGGATTTTCTATCTCATCATTGCTGACTACAAGAGTAACTATTACTCTTACATCTTCCTCGTCATCTTCTCCTGACATCTGTTCACTAAACTGATCTTTCCATCTGTTGAAAGTATCATCATCTGGCCAATCAAAACTTAGGGTTTCTCTTTGTATTTTTATTAAAGAATTGGCATTTTCTTCTAAATCATCGAATTCTTTTCTTATATCAGTATAATATAATTGTACATTTAGTCACTTCAAGCTGACGTTCCAGATTTCTTGTACATTTAGTCAGATAGGTATTAATGAGAATCGGATCTCTGCATAGCTGGCACATGTCAAAATTTATCACAGTCATCTATCGTTACACGTCATCAAAGATCTTGCCGATCTTTTGCCTTTTTACGGGGCCTCGCTAACTCGCTAACGGTGAAGCACCTCAATTTTCCGATAGCAAGGTAGCGAGCTTCGGTACTTTAAAGGATTCCATGCCGAAAAATGCAAGGGGTACCTAGTAATTACTTCTGTTAATTAAAACTGATTCTGACAACGGTATTTATGACTGGTCATGCCACCTGGTGTAATTATGATACAAGCAAGATGCAATGTCATCATTTTTAGATTTTCACGTGGCCTCGCTACTTCGCTAATGGTGAAGTGCTTGAATTTTCCGATAGCGAGGTGGCGGAACTTTCGGAAAGATCAACATTCCGGCTCTGATGTCAAATATTCTTGTGGGTCCCTCTCCCCCCTTTTTATGGCGAATTGCAAAGTGTACCTGCACAATAAAGCATTTAATAAGAAAATCTCCAATCGACGCACCTTCACTTCATGGTCCCACCGCTTAAAAACTCAACACTCGCTATCTCGCTATACTTAATGAGCATGCAACTCTCAATAGCGAGGTAACGCCATCAGTAGATCTAATCGGATCTGACGGTTGGGACAAATAGGAAGAAAGGTAACCCGGGAGAAAGGAAAAGGAATACGAAAGCATATTCGCTTCTTTTGAAATTTGAAAATTTCGCGCCCGACCATTTATGAATAGGGATGAATATAGGGCTTATATGGCGAATATTTCTTATAGATGGTTTATCCAAAACCTTATACTTCACTTAGACATAGAACATCTGACTTTTCTATGGTTTAACTGAAAAATTTTTTACTGCAGAAAAAGTCAGACCAACAATACCAACTATTGAAAATATAAGAGGAGTAATTGATAGGGGAGGAGTGAATCATTTACTACTAAAATACATCTCACATCCCTTAGATGTCAGTACAAAAATACAATCTAAAAAATGAATACTACTGATGGTTGGTAAACACACATAAAATGCTATAACTCGGTAATTACTGAGTATGATAGTTGAATGCAAACTTTAGATGTTATGAGTGATTAGCATTACTTTAACTTAGTTGCAAACACATAAAGAAAATAGCATGACAACATTTGACACTAGGACTTAATGTGGAAACCCAATTTGGGAAGAACCACCAATTGCAACTAGTTATTGTTTTCACTCTTTTGAAGTGAGCCCTATTAGGAGCCAACCCTATCAAAAGTTACAAAACATACTATTAGGTGTGACCCTATTAGAGGATTTAATCACTCTATTAGGAGTGGCCTTGTTAGAAGTCTTGAGACAATTCAATAGAACTGCCACCTTGTTAGAGGATTTACAAATAGCTATTAAGCCAACTCTGTTAGCAAATTTAGATCAGTACTACAATGGTTAGAAAGTAACAATGAGATGACTTGATTTGAATGCAATTGAATTATTGATTACAGATATATGTTCTAGCTTGTACTTGATCCTTCCTAATCGAATATAGCCTTTCTGCTCCACAAGGATATATTGCTTATCTTTTAAATTCACTTCCTCTCTTCATCATTAAATCTTCAAACATATTCGTCACATCTTCTTAATTTTTTTTTGAATCCACAACTTGACCTTATATATTTTTCATATTTTCAAGTTAGCTCATATACAACTTAGAATAATTAATATTCATCACTTAAGTCATCTACAACCAATAGATAAATCAATTAAGCTTAATATGCCCAAAATAAGAAATTCCTTTGTTAGTCAACCCAACTTGGTAGAAACTAACTCAAAAATGATTTCTTGTGTTAACCAATAGAAGCTTGGTTAACACTACAAACTTGCAAAGATCCTTTGGCAACCAAGTGAGCTTGGTTAACACTGGTTCCATCCAACTTTTCTTTATTAATTGAGTGAGCTTGGTTAACACTCATCTTCTACAATCTTTCCTTTGACGCCTGAGTGAACTCAATAGACACTGCTTTATTAGAGGTCTTGAGACAATTCAATAGAACTGCCACCTTGTTAGAGGATTTACAAATAGTTGTTAAGCCAACTCTATTAGGAGATTTAGATTACTACTACAATGATTAAAGAGAAACAATGAGATGACCTAATTTGAATGCAACTAAATTTGTTGATTACAGATCTCTGTTCTAGCTTGTACTTGATTCTTCCTGATTGAATATAGCTTTTCTACTCCACAAGGATATTCTGATTATCCTTTAAATTCACTTCCTCTCTTCATCATTGAATCTTCAAATATATTCATCACATCTTCTTAGTTTTTTTGAATTCACAACTTGACCTTTTATATCTTTCATATTGTCAAGTCTACTCATATACAACTTAGAATAATTAATATTCATCACCTAAGTCAGCTAGAACCAATAGATAAATAAATTAAGCTTAATATACCAAAAAAAAGAAATTCCTTTGCTAGTCGACCCAACTCGGTAGAAACTAACTCATAAATGATTTCTTATGTTAACCAACAGAAGCTCGGTTAACACTACAAACTTGCAAAGATCCTTTGGCAACCAAGTAAGCTCGGTTAACACTAGTTCCATCCAAATTTTCTTTATTAACTAAGTTAGCTTGGTTAACACTCATCTTCTACAATCTTTCCTTCGATGCTTAAGTGAACTTAGTAGACACTACCTTCTAAGCTAGGCAATCACGGGAACACTTGATAGATAAAAAACTATCTTCATTACCAGAGTGAGCTTGATATATACTAATTGATAATGATATGACATTTGTGTAACATCAAAGATAAGACACAATTAATCAATTTTATCCAACAAACCCTTGATTAGAGGGAAAACCCTAGTGGGAATGATGCCCACAAGATGATTTACTAATATAAATACTCCTTGTTAGAGGATGGACCTTGTTAGGAGTCTATTACAACATTTAGTACATAGAGTCCCTGTTAGGAGACTTTGAATTCTTTTAGGAGATTCCAATCATGCTAGGAGTTGTGCCAACCCTATTAGGAGTTGTAGTATAATGTATGCAAGATGAGCCCATTTCACAAACATGCAATTTCAACTACAAGAAGAGCTTGATACTCAAACATGCAATTTACTATTATGTTCTTCTTTCCTTTATTTTTTCAATAATAGAAATCACTATTAGACCTTATAGACTCGGTCAAAAACCTCCGATCCAAATATCAAACCTCAAATCACTCAGCAAAAACCTCGATAACGAAGTTTCCTTCACTTCCACACTACTCTGCTCAACTTTGCATTCTGCTCTTACTGCTACTTATCATCAATCATAAAACCATATAATTATACCATGCTTAATAAAGAAAAATGTCTTTCCTTTATACTGTGTCCTTAAAAAAATTCCTTATTTGGCTAGTAGACCTTATCAATTAATTGTTGTAGGACCACATTAAGAACATGTTACACTTTAGGGATAACATTAATCTTCCACCTTACAACTTAAATATATTTCTATACACATAATATTATGAAGAGCTATCTTAGCCACACCATCATCAACATGTCTTCGTCATGTCATCAACCTTGATTCTCAGAATATCAAGTCTGCTAAGAAATATAACAAGTTTACCAAAACATGGCTCTAAAAAATCTATCTCAAAATAGCCATCACCAAAACTTACATAACTTCTTATAGACTTATCATTTCTTCTTCCAATGTTAACTACATATACCATATACTCAGAAGTATCTCCCATAACCTTAGATAGTTAGAATGGTTAACTAGCCATTTGTACCAACTTGATCTTTCTGCTCTTCTTTTGTTAAATACCATAGATAACTACTATGTTGACATCACTGATACACTTAGTCATGAATGTAACATATCATCATAGTAAGATATCTACAATACTCCCCCATAGGAATATCATTAGCATTCATACTTCAAACAATCTTGCAATAGGATCTATACTTCTTCTGCTCTACTGCAGGTGTCTCACCTTTGCTAGATAACTTGTGACCAGTTATCATAGGTATACCAACAAGTTTAAAAATCTCTAAACCAAACCTTTTCAACAATTCATTCAGATATTTATCTTGTAAAATAAAAATACCATCACTATTCTGTATAATCTACAATCCTAGGAAAAACTTCATTTCTACTATCATGCTCATTTCAAACCCATTCTTCATTTATTTAGAAAAACTATCACTTGCTTCATCATCACCTTGGAAAAATGATGTCATCAAAAAATATTACTATTATCAATAAACAATTCTCAACTTCTTTCAAATACATTTTATTATCTACCATACCTTTAGAAAATCCAAGCTTTTCCAAATAATTGTCCTTGCTTCAGACCATATAGATATTTCTTTAGTCTACATACCATATATTTGTGTTTTGATAAAGGAAAAAATCTAAGCTACTCAATATATACCTCTTCTTCAGGTTCTCCATTCAGAAAGACTGATTTAACATCCATCTAATAAACTTGAACTTCTTATTTTTTGCGTAAGACAAGAACATCCTTATTGCTTCCATTCTAGCTACAAGTGCATATGTCTCCTCATAGTCTATGCCTTCTTGATGTGAATATCCCTTGCATAAAAGTCTACACTTGTTCCTCACAACTTCACCTTGTTTATTCATCTTGTTTCTGAATACCCATTTGGTTCCTATCACATTCTTGTCTTTAGGTCTAGGAACTAACTCCCATGTCTCATTCTTCATGATATGATATACTTCTTCCTTCATTTTTTGAATCCAATTATCATCTTTACATGCTTCATCTATGCTCTTAGGTTCAACTTGAGATATCAAACATAGCTCCTCATTTACTTTGTTTCTTATCAACACACTTTTGTCTTTGCTTCCAATTATTTTCTTAGGAGGGTGATTCTTTATCAGAATCTTGATAGAGGTAGGAGTTGACATATCAACTCTTATCTCTTCTCTAGGCTTAGATCTCTACTCTCTTTTTTGCTCAATAATTAGCATGTCATTCCAAAAATCATTGTTAGTCTCAAACAAAACTTTAGCATTCTATCTAATAATTCTAGAATTATCTTCCTCTTGATTTGAATTATAATCTACCATATTTTTCTTGTATATGAGCAATGTTAGTATGCTAACCAAATTTAAATAAAACTTCTACAAACTAAACAAAATTCATAAACTTCAAGATAGACTAAGATGAGCTCTCAATTGAGAATATGAGCCATTAATGGGCTCTCTCAATGAGAAGCTCTCTTGTTGAGTGGCTTTGTCTAAATAGATAGGATGTATGCTCAAGCTTATGCTTCAAAAAGAGCTTCAAATGGAGTTGGAATTTGGGTGTGAGTGTATGGTTTTGATGTAAAATGGCTTCTTAAAATGGCATTATGACTTTACTTCATGGATTGTGTTCTTTTGCAAAGGGGAAGGATCCAATTTATAGGCAAGAGGCTTGAGGGATTGAGGGCTAAGACGCAAGGATGGGAAAAAGCTCATGGAGGGCTCAGATTGCATGAGAGGAGAGCACATGGATTGTGCTTCCTTACAACCAATCAGGGAGTGACACATGTCACAAGGTGAGAGGATGGAGGAAAGGGGAAGGATGCGTCAAAAAAGGAGGCTCAAGGGATAAAATCTTCATAAAGACCCTCATAATGGCTTGTAAGAGAAATGAAAGGGCTTGCAAGAGTCATTTATGGCCTAGTGGGCTTCATAAAGTTTTATGGTTGGGATATTTTGAGGGGATAGAATTTGGCTTGTCTTAGGAAAGTCTTAAGCTTGTTTAGGATTGTGCAAATGATTAAGGGTAGGATTAGAGATGGCTTAGGATTAGATTAGGGATGATAGAGATGGGCAAGTGGATGGCATTTAATGAGGGTGGGTGAAGGAGGAGATATTTGTTAACTTTGGCTTGGGTTAGCAAGTCTTAACCCATGTTCAGGGAATGTGACAAGGTTAGGAGGGGATTAGGATTAGGTTTAAAGACATCTTCTAGAAGAGTCTAGACTTTGGATGAGGATAAAGACTTTCTAGAATAGTCTAGAACTTCCTAGGATGAGGATGAAGACTTTCTAGAAGAGTCTAGAACTTCTTAGGATGAGGATAAATTAGATTTTAGGAAATAAATAAAGTTTTATTTATTTCAAGGGTTTGGGTTGAGGAGATATTTACTAAAACTTTTTTAATAAACATGACGATTCATATTTAATCTTAATTAAATAGTTTGAGTTGGGATTAGGGGTAGGAAATGATGGGATTAGCCTTTAATCAAAATTAAAGAAGGATTAGAAGATTTTGGAAGAGGTTAGTGGTCTTAAGAAAATTGGCCAAGTTTTGGGCAAAAAATAAATAAATTATTTTTTATGGGATTTTTGGTCAATTTATTAATTAAATAATTAATAAATAAGGAAATAATTTTTAAATAAGATTTAAACATTTTTGGGAGGGATTCCTTAATTAAATATTTTAAATTAAGATAAAGGAATTTAATGGCATAAAAATAAATAAATAAATAAAATAATTAATTAATTAATAAATGATGATGTCATCAGGAATTTTTCAAAAAATAAAAATACTTTATTTTCTAAAGGATCTTAGGTGTCTACATTCGTTAGTTCCAAACTTTTCATCAATCCTTACATTTGTGCATTCAACTACTATCTTAGTTCTATAGTTAAACCATATTTATGCCTTTCTTTTCAATGAATAACCAAGAAATATACTTTCATCACTTTTTGGACCAAACTTACCAATGTCATCATCTCTCTTAACATAACATTTACTCGCAAATATTTTGAAATACTTAACTAATGGTGAATGACCAAACTATAGTTCATAAGGTGTCTTGTTCATACTTTTTTTGATCTATACTCTATTCAAAGTGTATACTACTATATTGAATACTTCTCTCCAAAATGTCTTTGAAACATCCTTCTCAAACAACATCGCTCTTGTTGCTTCTATTACTAACTTATTCTTTCTTTCAACAATCCCATTTTGCTTAGGTCTTCTTAGTGAAGATAGCTATCATTTGATTCCATTCTTTTCACAAAATATGTTAAACTCTCTAGAGGTGAATTCTCCTCCTCTATATAATCTCAAACACTTTATCTTAACTCCAGATTCATTCTCAACTCTATTCTTAAATATCTTTATCTTTTCAAAAGCTTCATATTTCTCTTCAAGAAATGCTACCCACATCATTCTAGTAAAATTATCAACAAAATCATAAAGTAGTTTTCACCATAGAATCCTTTTGTTCTAGAAGGACTACTCAAATGTCAGTGAATGATCTTCAGCTTCTCTATGGTAGTGAACTTCTTTCTAGGAAATGATACTTTCTTTTATTTAGCCAAAATACATTCTTTACACACAACATTAGTAGGCTTTGTAATCTTAGGGAAGTCTTTGACAAAAAATGTGCTATTAACCTTCACAATATTATCATAGTTTATGTGACATGTATTCTATGCTACAACTAACTATTGTCTACTTTAGCTATCAAACATGTCATTTCAATAGGATTCAACTAAAATACATTACTTCTAGATCTTGTGCCTATTCTAATTAGCTTACCATCTCTGTCTTTGATAATGCAAGTCTTCTTACTAAATTGCAACTGATAACCCTTGTCTACCAACCGTCTAACACTCAACAAGTTATGCTTTAATCCATCAAAAAAAAAACATCATTAGTGTTAGTTTTACCATAAAAAATAATAGATCAAATTCTTATTATATGACACGCTACATTGTTACCAATTCTAACAATACCTCCATCATGATTCTTGAACTTAACAAACTTATTCATATAACCAATCATGTGATGTGAACAACCACTATCAATTATCCAATTAGATTTCTTTTCCACTTGAGAAATTAGAGCCCTTTCTTATCTAATTTCTCTATGAAGACTATCTTCCTTGATAACCACAAGTCCTAATTCATCATCACTTTTACTTTGACCTTTCTCATCAGATTCTTCATCTTCAATTGCATAAAAACAATTTCTATCTCTATATTTTCTAGGCTTAAACTTTCTCTTATACTTTTTCTCTCTTTTAGGACATTTAGATGCATAATGACCAAATTCATTACAAGTCCAACATTTAAAAATTTTCATACCATCTTTTTCTCTTCTCATAAGAAGGGCTATTTTTTCCTTAATCTTCTTCTACTAGCAAAATCTCCTTGTGTGCTTGCACTCCTTTTCAAATTAGGTCAAATGTTTAGGGTATTGAAAGTTGTTTTCACTCTAGCTAGATCTCTAGACTATCTCAGATCTACTTTTGTAGATTCCAATCTTCCAAGCAATGTTTCCCTTATGAAATCTTTAGTGAAGAGAATTCCTAGCTAAATCATCTATGTTGCTTGCTTGAATTGTGGTGTCAAACTTTTCAAGATCTTCCATATTACTTTATCTTCTTCCTTGGCTCTACCATGAGAACGAATGCATACAAAAATTTCTAATATTCTACTTGTTGGTCTGACTTTTTCTGCAGTAAAATTTTTTTCAGTTAAACCATAGAAAGGTCAGGTGATCTATGTCTAAATGAAGTATAAGGTTTTGGATAAACCATCTGTGAGAAATATTCACCATGTAAGCCTTACATTCATCCCTATTTATAAATGGTCGGGCGTGAAAATTTTCAAAATTCAAAAGAAGCGAATATGCTTCCGTATTCCTTTTCCTTTCTCCCGGGTTACCTTTCTTACTATTTGTCCCTACCGTCAGATCTGATTAGATCTACCGCTGGCGTTATCTCGCTATTGAAAGTTGCATGCTCATTAAGTATAGCGAGATAGCGAGTGTCGAGTTTTTAAGCGGTGGGACCATGAAGTGAACGTGCGGCGATCGAAGATTTGCTATTTAATTGCTTTATTGTGCAGGTACACTTAGCAATTCGCCGTAAAAAGGGGGAAAAGGACCCACTAGAATATCTGACATCAGAGCCGAAATGTTGATATTTTTTTGGAAGTACCGCCACCTCGCTATCAGAAAATTCAGGCACTTCACCGTTAGCGAAGTAGCGAGGCCACGTGAAGATCTGAAAATGATAACATTGCATCTTGCTTGTGTCATAATTACACCAGGTGGCATGACCTATCATAAATACCTTTGTCAGAATCAGTTTTAATTAAACAGAAGTAATTACCGGGTACCCCCTTGCTTTTTCCGGCACGGAATCCTTTAAAGTGCCGAAGCTCGCTACCTTGCTATCGGAAAATTGAGGTGCTTCACCGTTAGCAAGTTAGCGAGGCCCCGTAAAATGGTAAAAGATCGGCAAGATCTATGATGACGTGTAATGACAGGTGACTGATAAAATTTGACATGTGCTAGCTATGCAGAGATCCGATTCTCATTAATGCCTACCTGACTAAATGTACAAGAAATCTGGAACGTCAGCTTGAAGTGAATCAATGGAGCTCGCTATCTCATTATGAAGAGTTGCAAGGAAGATAATTATAGCGACATAGCGATATGGGCCCACCGCCTTCTTTCTTAAGAAGTCCTGTAGCGTATCGTTCGATCATTTCTTGGTCCGATCAACGGTTGTTGCCGCCTCGTTATGGCAAGGTGCTAGTTCTATCATGTCCCCTTTTCAAATAATTAAAAAATAATAATCTTTGCTAAGACAGGCAGGCCCAAGAAAGTGAAGTTTCGGAAAAAGGGGGTTAATCTTTGGAAACCGTTGGACTAATAAATGAAAATTATTATTAAAATATGTTTCATTAACCTCTCTTGGACGTGAGTTACAGTTATGCCCTCTTTTAAGGGGTTTTGGAGGCATTTTGGGCTCATTCCAGAACTTGATTTTTGCTCATTCTTTGTTATTCTTCAGAGGCTGCCAAACCTGTGGAGAAGGAGACCCAAGAATGGGAGTTTGCACGTTTCCAGGGAGACCCAAGAATGGGAGTTTGTAGGTTTCCAGGAAGGCTAAGGATGGGAGTTTGAAGCCATTCCATGTGCATGCTCATACAGAGTTTGCCTTTGTGCTTAACAGTGCAGATTTGTGAGTTTTCGGGTGTATTTTTGTAAGAGTTTGGTGTTTCCGGTTGAGTATTTCATATCAATTTTGGTTGCTGCTGTATTTTATACTTTAAGCTATTAAAATAGAGCTGAATATATATATTGGGACGTGATTAAACTTCTGAGATAGATTATTAGTGTTCTTGTGGTGTTTCCGGGCATATTTTGTGCTATTTCGGGAGCCTGATGAGCATAGTTTTGGTCCTACATTTTCGAGCTGTTGTGTAAAGGCTATACGGATCTGGAAATGTCAATTTGTAGGCTGTTATGCTGCTGAAATTTCTGTAAAAATTTCCATTTTCAGATTCATTAATAATTTGTGAAGTTGTGAAGCTTTTAGCACTATTTTCAACATACCCGATTTGGGGTTTCTTGAGGAATTTGGTGGATCTTTGGGATATTAGCTGTTTGATTTCTAAGATCTGATTAGAGGTTGGAAATATCATATAAAACCAGTAAAGGGACATTCCAGTGGTATCAGAGCCATGATCTTGCCAGCCTGAGGGTTTGTAGAAGTTGCAGGTCAGTTTTGACAACTACCCAGATCTTGCATGTCAGTTTTGACAACTACCCAGATTTTGCATGTCATAATTTATGGTTGCATGTTTCTTCTAATCAGATGCATGTTAAAATTTATGGTTAAATTCTACTTCTAATCATTTTCATGTTAGTTCTTGGTGAATTTGGTGGTTGCATGTTGCTTCTAATCAGCTGCATGTCAAAATTTATGGTTGCATGCAACTAAGTGAAAGAGAAAAAAGATATTTGCAGCGAGAAAAGAATAAAGAAATTTTGATCAAACCTCCAGTTGAAAGTAAAAGTACAAAATCCAAGGAAGGGAAAAGTATGGCTGATCCAGATGAGATGGCAAAGAAATTCTTCCAAGACATCCAAAACACTCAGAAGCAAACAGTGGATAGTTTGGCAGAAACTAGAGAGGCTTTGCGAATATTGACAGAAAAACTACAAGGAGTTGCATCTATTAATGAGAAAGGGAGCACTTTAGAGGAGCCAAGAAATCTGAAATCCACACCATCTAAATCAACCAAAACTATTTTCTTGCCTGCAGATGAGCCACCAATACCAAATCCAACCATTAATCCTATGGAAGAGGTTACAGGTAATTTGATTACATTAAGAGCTACTTATAATGGCTTAGATGATGACTTTCGTAGTTCAGTTCCTTTTAGAGAATATGTGGATATGATGAACACTTTGATGCCCAAGAAAGAATACAGAAGGGAGCATGACATAAGTGGAAGAGAGCTCAAAAATAAAATAAGCAAGTTTATAGCACCTACTTTTGATGGAACAAATAAAATTTCAGCTAGAGCATGGCTACAAAAATTACAGACCTTCTTCACACTTAACCCCATGAAGGAGAGTTATTTTGTTCAAATTGCAAGTCTACACTTGGAAGATGCAGCCTATGATTGGTGGTATCATGGAATGACTACTCAAGGTCATGATCAGGTAACTACATTTGATGATTTTAGTCAAAGAGTGATAGATAGATTTGACCTCAAGGATGATGATTATGAGGGTGTTGTTGTGCATGATGGTGAGATACCTGGTGTAGATGAGCAGACATTGAGCATTCATGACTTTTCTGAGAGAGAGTACCAGGCACAGTTAGATGCTTCGTCACATGAGGTTGAGGCTAGTAGTACTTCACATGATTTATCCCGCCAGCTGAAGGTGTGTGAAGACAGTATTGTCACTACATTATCTCATCATGACAGGTATGTGGAGTTAGTTGGTATTGGTCATATTACTCAAGTCAGGATTTTGCTTGAGTTACCAGCTAATTCTAGTTTACAGATATGGACTCGAGATTCTTATATTGGCATTTGGGGTTCAGTTGACTATAAATCATTAACACTTTTTGGTAGCAGTGATTGTTTGGGTGCTACCATGGATTTGATTAGCAGATTGCACGGTGTTGTCTTTCCTTGTGCCAGGAGCTTATCCTATGTTTGTATTAGTTTTTATACACCGGTGTTGGGCTTTGTTCATATATCTAGTCGACCATACTTGCTGGAATGTGTTGATAATATTTCATATTTGGCAGTGTGTACAGATGAGTCCCAGGATCATATTGGCATTGATGACATCCAGGAGGATGTAGTGGGCAGTTTTGAAGACTTAGTTTCCTTGGGTACAGAGGAGTTGGACAGCAGTGCTAATGTTTTTGATACTTCGTATGTTGATATGAGCTTTAGATTTAATTCACAGGGTATGGATTGTAATACTCTAGAGACTAGTGACTTTGAGGATACTCCTTTAGACAGTGCATCAGAGGAGGATTGTAGGAGACAGTCAAGCCAGTGCCATCATGTGCCTAATCAGTTAAGAGTTAGTGACCGAGACATTGTTATCACTTGCCAGCATTTTGATGCTGCTCGTCAGTTGTTAGCAGTTTATGGATGGGGTTCTCCTACTAGTGATGAGCAGGAAGGTAGTTATCTTTCCTTGATAGAGATCCACTCTTTATGGGAGGCTATCCAGATTCTGAGACAGGATTATATGCAATTGGTAGCTGACAGAGATTATCTTATGAAGTGGGGCAGTACAGCATATGATGCATTGTTGGCCAAGGAAGATGAGGTGAGTGAGCTTACTGAGCAGCTTGTGGTGACTTCTGAGATTCTTGAGAGTACTCAGTTGGCTTTCAAGGAGTCACAATTTCATTTGGCTAAGGTGACCATGGAGTTAGAGCGACTACAATCTTCACCTGATTCTATACAGTCACAAGCAGTGGTGTTTGGTGATCCGAGGATGTCCATGGCCGAGATTGTCAAAGACAGTGGAGATGGGGATGCATCCATTCTTGATACTAACATTGGAATATCAGGTTCATTCCCACTAGAGTTAGGTTTAGTTGAGTTGGGTATTGTAGCAGATTTTTGTATGCTTGACATGATGGTGGCATCTAGTACTGAAGGCACAGAGACTAGAGATGTATCAAAGATCATGTGTGATGTTGGTGAGTCGGCAGTTGGCATGGTTCCTGCTAGTAATACTACTCCCTTGGTGATATCTTTGGAGGTAGTAGTTAGTTCCAACATGGTTAATGATCAATTGCAGTTAGTTTCATCTGGATTACAGTCTAAGCCACTGACTGAGATTGGCGCATTCTATCAACATTACACTATGAGGTATGCTCATCAATTTACCTTTGATGACCATGTTGATGAGATAATGATACAGAGATGTACTTTGGTTCGTAGTACTTATCATCGGTTATGGGACAATTTGATGCCTCAAGATGAGAGTTGTGATGGGCATGACATGGCAATAGGTTCTATAGTTGAAAGCTTGATAATACATGACTTAGAGCAGGAGTTTCAGAGTGATGCTTCAGCAGGTGTTGTTATTGATTCTACTCCTTTGGCTATGACATCTCCTGACTTAGCCGGTGATCAGTCACAGTGGGTTGTATCACTTGTTCATGGTGAGCTGTTGACTAAGGTTGGTTTTTTTTATCAACATTATATTGCAAGGTATGTACATCAGTTAGCATTTGATCCTTGTGTTGAGGAGTTGATGGCAAGAAGATTTGGTTTGGGTTCCAATTCTTGCTATTTATCTTGTGATGGCTTTTCACCATCAGGGGTGCATGGTAGTTATGGTTATGAGATAGTGGCCAGTGATTTGCAAAGTTGTGTTGACTACAGGAGTTGTACAGTGTGTGGATTCTCCATACTTGGTACAGTTTCATTCGAGAGCATTCACCATTGTTGCAGAGTTGGATTGTGCATTCCGTATAGGCCAGTGGGATGCGTTGATGGTATTTACTATGTTGGTAGTTTGATTTGTCCACTTTGCTTGGGTTTTGATGTTCTAAGAGTTTGTGCCTCATGGGTTTTTGACTGTGGTAGTGGTGATTTTGGATTTTGGTTGAGCTATAATTGTCAGTTTGATTATGGATTCATCTTGCTCATATTGCAGAGGATATTGCAGGAGCCTATGTTAATTGGTAGTAGTATAGTTCATGACTACATTTGGGATCCAGGTGGATTGATTGGTTTATTATTCAGCCATTGCTTGAGGACAAGCAATGTTTGGGAGGGGAGGACTTGTCATGTCCCCTTTTCAAATAATTAAAAAATAATAATCTTTGCTAAGACAGGCAGGCCCAAGAAAGTGAAGTTTCGGAAAAAGGGGGTTAATCTTTGGAAACCGTTGGACTAATAAATGAAAATTATTATTAAAATATGTTTCATTAACCTCTCTTGGACGTGAGTTACAGTTATGCCCTCTTTTAAGGGGTTTTGGAGGCATTTTGGGCTCATTCCAGAACTTGATTTTTGCTCATTCTTTGTTATTCTTCAGAGGCTGCCAAACCTGTGGAGAAGGAGACCCAAGAATGGGAGTTTGCACGTTTCCAGGGAGACCCAAGAATGGGAGTTTGTAGGTTTCCAGGAAGGCTAAGGATGGGAGTTTGAAGCCATTCCATGTGCATGCTCATACAGAGTTTGCCTTTGTGCTTAACAGTGCAGATTTGTGAGTTTTCGGGTGTATTTTTGTAAGAGTTTGGTGTTTCCGGTTGAGTATTTCATATCAGTTTTGGTTGCTGCTGTATTTTATACTTTAAGCTATTAAAATAGAGCTGAATATATATATTGGGATGTGATTAAACTTCTGAGATAGATTATTAGTGTTCTTGTGGTGTTTCCGGGCATATTTTGTGCTATTTCGGGAGCCTGATGAGCATAGTTTTGGTCCTACATTTTCGAGCTGTTGTGTAAAGGCTATACGGATCTGGAAATATCAATTTGTAGGCTGTTATGCTGCTGAAATTTCTGTAAAAATTTCCATTTTCAGATTCATTAATAATTTGTGAAGTTGTGAAGCTTTTAGCACTATTTTCAACATACCCGATTTGGGGTTTCTTGAGGAATTTGGTGGATCTTTGGGATATTAGCTGTTTGATTTCTAAGATCTGATTAGAGGTTGGAAATATCATATAAAACCAGTAAAGGGACATTTCAAGTTCTTTATGCATAACAAAGTAGCGACATGCTGACACGTGTTCTCCGTCGTCAGTGGGTTTAAAGGTAAGCGCCATCAAAAGAAAGAATTATGTACGTGGCAAGCTCTCATTGGGTAATATAACTGACATGGCAAGTATAACTCCTAGTTGTTCTCTGTGTACCGCATGATCGTAGGATCTTTGAAGATCAACGACGCAGTTTTAAATAAAAAATGTAGTGCCACTCTCTGTATTAATTAGACAAGAAAGCTTCGTCCGTGAGAAAAAACAGAGTATAATACAGAGAGATTGCATCAGTTTCATTTCACGTGAGAAAATATTTGAAGCCATTCTTGTGCAGAAGCTATTACTGAAAGAAAAGCGTGCCAAGGTTGATAAGAAATTGTCAAGTTATCTGTTCGTTGAAATTTTGCAAAAATTCAGAGGAGATTTGAGACAGAATTCAAGTAAGTAAAACTGCCATCATCTCTATGAGCTTTTAAGTTTTAAAGAGGATAGCTCAAGATGCCTCCTAAGAAGGGATTTATAGGAGCAGTAAACTACCTGGATAGAAATGTGCATGATGATTTGCTTGAGTTACTTCCTGAGTCCACTGTAGAAATGGTGCAAGTTAAGAGGTTGACCTCACTCAATCCTAGGCTTAGGGTAGCTGATGGATTGTATGATAAGGGTAATTGGGTCTGGGATTAACCCCTATTATTGAGATACCTGACACCCCTGAAAGACCCCAATTCTATACTGCAGAGGAATTTGAAGCAGAAAAAACCAAATTACATGAGTGGCAGATAGAATTTAGAAATCAGTAGGAAGAGAAATGGAAGCAGGGTGTGACATACTTGAGGGATAAAATACAATGGTCAAATTTTTATGACCAGCTGACCAGGATTGTAGCCCTCATAGATGAGTTAAATAAAGGAAAGAATGGACTAGACTCTCTTGCACAGAAGTGGAGACAGATGAATAATGATGTCACAATTGTTTGTATCTCTGCAGTTCAAATGCCTTACCATCAGGTTGAAAGAATTTTTGATTTATTAAATCAATTAGATAACTTTGAAAATAAAAGAGATTCTTTACAGAGGAAATTGACACTCTGTTTTTCAAGATATCTTGCTAAAAAATTCACCCTATTTCCTTGTGCCTTAGAAACTGTTGATACAGTAAAGGAAAAGGACAAATGGAAAAAGGAAATGGATGAATTATTTGATAACAGAATAACAAACATCATCAGTGAGACTGGCTGTTGGTTTTGGGCGAAGACAAATGAAGAGCTGGTAAAGATACAATTGTATTATGCTGATATAAGAAAAGAATTCGATGAATTAGAAGAAAATGCCAATTCTTTAATAAAGATACAAAGAGAAACCCTAAGTTTTGATTGGCCAGATGATGATACTTTCAACAGATGGAAAGATCAGTTTAGTGAATAGATGTCAGGAGAAGATGACGAGGAAGATGTAAGAGTAATAGTTACTCTTGTAGTCAGCAATGATGACATAGAAAATCCCCAGGTTAAAGTGATTTTGCATGTAACAGAAGATGATACATCACTTGCAGACCTTATGGATATGTACTCTGAAGATGAGGAATGATTGCGAGAACAGATCATAATAACCAAGAAGCATAACAGAAAGGGACCCGCCAAGAAGTGCTGTTGTAATCAACCTTTCTGTTATTCTTGTTTTTTGTTTTTCAAAAGAAGGACACCTGTCACCTACTCTAGCCTGAAGCTTGTTGCATCTCACATTATTTAAGTGAGATCCCAAGGCTAAAGATGGGTCCGAATTTGGTTTTCACTAAGTGTTGTGCTTAGTTCTTTTTTGGTCCAAACATTTATTGGAAAGAAATTTATAGTATGCTTTTTCTGTCAAAATCTCTGAGATATGGATGAATGTAAAAAGAACTGTGCTTCTTCTCTGAAGGTTTTTCTGGGTCTTTTGTAAAGGATATATCATTTTCAAAGGAAATGAATACAAGTTATGAACTGTCCCCATATCTGTTCTTCTCTGAATTTTGTCTCCTTTTTAATACTGAGTTACCTTGATGTTGTGTGAGTAAAAGCTTATGCAATTGATTGCAATTTAGTAAGACTGTACATCCATTTGTTATTGCTGTTAATTCAATGGATTAAGTAAAGGCTTTGATGAATGTGATGAGGTTCCTTGGGTGTTAATAAGGATTTTTGAATGATAAATTCTGGTAAGAATTGCTGATGAAACCAAAAGAGTAGAAAACCGTCTAAGGTTTTATGGAAGTTGGGTCCTAATACTTTGCATATGCAAGTGATAATGAGAATTGGCTATTCTTTAGGTTGTGTATGTACTGATATCTAGGTACTAAGCCTTTTGTCGCCTAGTAGTTTTAGTACTAGTAACATCAAAATAAAACACCAACAAAATGGCGACTCTGCTGGGGACTCATTAGTGTACAAACTTGAGAATCTAAAGAAGATATAAACCCAAGTACCATTGCTACACACTGACACATCTAGCTTATCCGAGTGTCTTATCTAACAAGCAAGAGTTGCGGTCTTACAACACCAGTTATTGATCTCTTTGTGCAATATTTTTGTTCCCGCTCGTGTATTTTTTTTCTTTCTGTCAGTAACGAGTGTTATTATATTTTTCCGAAAAAGGGTGGCGACTCAGTCAAGGTTTTGAAGCTAGTGCTTATTGTAACAAAAGAAAAATATGGCTGACAAGAGAAAAAACACAAGGGCTTACATGAGAGCCAATCCTGATGTATCAATGTATACTGATTTACCCCAAGGTGGTAGGAAGAACCAAAATAAGAAAAGAATAGATCCAAATCCTACTTGGAAGCCTAGAGGTAATGCCTCTGTAAATTCCCATTATCAATCGATAATAGCAAGAGAATCATCTTCGCTTAGTTCTGAATCCGAAAATATAAGACTCTTAGGAGGTATTTTCAGTACCCCATTACCAGATCAGAGAGTTTTTCAAGATAAAGATGTATCTACTATGGGAATTGCTTCACCCAGACCAGGGCCTGTAGCAGATATAAATTGTAGGCTAGGATTCAGGAGTTCATCTGATAACCTTTTTAATCCCAGAGTAGCCCCATATATAGAACCGAACCTTATAGATCTAGATGATCCTGCTGATTCCGAGGCAACCTCAACTGATTCTAAAGAAGTGCAATCTGAAATAGGATTTTTGAAGAAATGGATTGCTGAGGAAGAAGCTAAGCGCATCCATCTTGAAAAAGAAAGGGAGCGAGCCACTTTGGATGCAATAATAGAAAGAGATACTCTGCTAAGAAGGATGGCTGCTTTGAAAGAGAAAAATAAAAAATTAGAAGAGAATATCCCCACTCTCCATCAGGACGTCTTTGGAAATATTGATAATCTAAGAGCTAAAGTTCAACAACAGGAAAAACTCCTAAATCAAAGACAAGAACCAATTATTGCTCAAGTTCAAGCTTATAAACCCATTCAAGTTAATCCAATAGAGCCCACTGGAACAGTTCCAGATAAAGGAAAAGGCAAGGCTGTAGGAATCCAAATAAGTGAGCCTCAAGCTATACCGAGCAAATCTATACAACCCTCCATATCAAAATTAGACCTAGAACTAGAGAAGGCTCGAAAGGAGAAGGAAGACCTTGCAAAAGAACTTGAGAAGGTTGAAAATGAAGCTCAGGCCGCAGAAACCAGAAGGAAAATCCAATTCATAAAGTCTAATTCTGCATTGAATTCATGGCCTAGTTTGTCTATCCCACCTACAAATCCTGCATCAGTTAATGTTCCCATAATCCTGACTCAGAAAGCACCCCAACCTGCTCCTACCTCATCTTCCAATATTGGCACTCAAATCCCGTTTGTCCCACCACAGCTATCCCAAGCTGCTCTCCTAACTCAAGCTAATGCAGCTAGTACCTCTAACGCTCCCAGTTTCCAGAAGAAACCTATATACCTCAAAAAATATAGACAAATATCATTTGCCGGTATTCCTGGTGCCCCCCATCCCATATCTTTTGATTTAAGGGATAAAGTGGTGAAGTTTTCTGGAAATAATGCTGTCACTGGTGAAGAACATTTGAGAATTTTCATTGACATGCTCAATGATTATGAAGTTGAACATGAGGACATGGTGATGAAATTATTTGTGCATTCACTCATAGAGGATGCAAGGGATTGGTTCAGGAGGTTGCCTGATGATAGTATTACTTCATGGAGTGATTTGGAGAAATTGTTCAAGGAACAATATGGGGACAATACCAATGCAGGATTCATGTTGAATGAGTTCAACAATATCAAGAAGAATCCAAATGAATCCACATTTGATTTCAATGTGAGATTTCAGAAAGGGATGTACAAACTATTTCAATTTATGCGGTTAAATGAAGACGTCTATCTTATAACCTACTTCAATGCCTTTGATAGCAAGATGGCCTACCAACTGAGAGATAAGAATCCTAAAACTCTGAGAGATGCCTATAGATTGCAGTGAATATAGAAAATAATAGAAAGGCCTCTGAAAAATTAGGGAGAAGGGATGATCCTAAGCTTTTCAACCCTAAGAATAATAATAGAAGGGAAGGTGACAAAACATCCATGGGAAAAAGGCCTGAAGAACCTACTATAGGCCATGTTTTAGAAATGCTTAAGAAAATGAATCCCACTAATTTCAATAAGACAAATGTTACTGAGAGAGCCCCTGTGAATAACAGCAATTTCAATAGACAGCCTAGGATGCAGAATTACCCTTACACCACCCAATGGAAAGATGGTAAACCAGTTCCTAACCAGATCCAAAATATGAAAGATAAGGGTACCCCAGACCCCCTGCAAAGGAACACTGTAAATATGAATGATGATGTGCCTTGGTGCATTATATGCCAATCACCTCATTCTGCTGACTATTGTGCTGTTGCCCAATCATTTGCCCAAGCTCAAGGAGCGCAAGCAGAAGAAGAAACAGAAGAAAAAAACCATGATGATATAAGCTGCAATATGGCGAATACATCTGATGATTTGATAGATTCTGACTCAGAAGAACCTGAGAACGATGTTACCAGCCAGAGAATTGCCTACCAGTTACATCATCAGCAAATATTTTCAGATGATGAGAAGAATGATACAGATAAGGTATGCAATACATTTTTTGAAGTAGGTTTCACAAACCTAAGAATCCCCTCCAAGGAGGAAATTGATAGAATTACAGCCGAAATGATTTCACAAGTCCACAGTAATTACAATTTGAGAAATAGAGCAATAAGTAATGAGGCAGGAAGGCCATCTAGTATGTTCATCAAAGACACCACTAATAAGACAGATGATCAACACAAGAAAGTCAGTATAGATGTGTCTAAGATCAAGGAGAACAAGGGTCAGAAATGGGAACCAAAAAAGAAGGTTCAATTTCAGAAAGTTGAAGCAACAAAGACCGTAGTGCAACCAGAGAAATCAGAACCGGATGTTGTCAAGCTAAAAGTGGTGCCCACTACTCAAAAGACTTCGATCCCAAGTACTATTGTAAAACCTACTGTAGTTGAACCTGTTGATATGATTGCCATGTTATCTCAAATTACTATGAAAGTACCCTTGTCTGAGCTCTTTAGAATTGAAGAGCATAAAAATAAGGCTTTGTCATGGTTGGGTGGAATAGCAAACAACAATAGTATTGATAATCAAGTTGTAGCCCAACAGACCCCATTAATAATAGAGGAAAATTGTATTATATCCCAGATTCCTCAGATGTTCTTAGATGATTCATCAGTTGCGTTCATACAAGATATTGATCCTTTTTTCCTTAGTTTAATCATAAAAGGGAAAACCTTGAAAAATTGTATGATAGATTCTGGAGCTTCCAACACTATAATGCCTTTTAAAGTAATGGAAGCCCTAGGATTGAAGGTGGATACTAAGCAAGGTAGATGCCCAGGGATGGATGCTAGAGAGGTTCCAGTAATAGGTACTATAAATGCCTTACCATTTAAACTGGCTGCATTTCCTGAGGTGGAATTAACCATGTCTGTCCTTGTAGTGGATATACCCCCACATTACGGGATGCTACTTTCCAGAAAATGGAGTGCCGCCATGGGGGGAAGCCTACAGTGTGACCTTACTTATGCCACTTTCCATATAGGGGAAAAAGTTGCCAGGGTAAATAGGGAACCAAGGGTTAACCACATCTTAGGTGAAGACATTGACAAAGATACCACCTGTTTCCTAGACACGGGGATCAATGCTTTCAAGGCTGAATTAATTATTCAGGAAGTGGAAAACTTACCTGATATCATTGAAAATGAGGTTGAATGTTGCATGAATTCACCAAAACTGTGGACAATGTTCTTTGATGGGGCTAGTTCTAAAGAAGGTGCAGGGGCAGGTGTAGTCTTTGTATCCCCTGAAAATAACACCTTCAGGTATTCATTCACCTTGAAGTTTGCTTGCACAAATAACATTGCTGAATATGAAGCATTGTTGCTAGGTCTCAAAGTGGCCACACATCACAAAATTAAGAAATTGTATGTCATAGGGGATTCTAAATTGACCATCTCTCAGATTAAAGGAACATACTCCTCAAAAAATAGGAGATTAAAACAATATAGAAATGAGGTCTGGGATCAAATAGAATTCTTTGATGCATTTGGGATCTCATGGAGAGATAGAACCCAGAATAAAATGGCTGATCTTCTGGCCAATGTAGCTATCAAACCAAAAGAAATATCATTTGCAGGAATCTCCCAGATTGACATTCAAAACAGACCTTCTATACCTGACAACATTGACAATTGGCAGGTGTTTGAAGATGACAAAGATATCACAAATTTTTTGCTAAATGAAGACAAATACTATGGGCAGGAGATGGACTGCAATGGACTGATTGAAACCATAAATGGGAAGGAAACCTTTTTTGGTCAAGAAATCATGCAATTAAAAACAAATAAGATGCCTAAGGGGTTGGTAGTCTTGGAGAACATTTTTGATAACCAAGACAGAGTAAGATCGGAAATAAAGGACCCCAAACCGCAAGAGCTAGAAGAAGTGAATTTGGGAACGAATGAAATCCCTAAAAAGGTTTACATCGGCTAAGATCTGCCAGTTCAAATTAGAAAAGCATTGATTGACCTACTTAGAAAGTACAGGCATGTTTTTGCTTGGTCATATGATGACCTTAAAGCTTATAGGGAGGACCTTTTCCAGCATGTCATACCATTGAAAGAAAATGTAAAACCCTTTAGGCAAAAGCAGAGGCCAATCAATCCCACCCTTGCCCCAAAAATGCAGGAAGAACTGACAAAACTGAGAGATGGTGGAATAATCAAACCAATTAGGCATTCCACTTGGGTTTCAAACCTTGTTCCTGTAAGAAAAAAGAATGGAGATATTAGGCTTTGTGTGGATTTTAGAAATCTAAACATTGCATCTCTAAAAGATAATTATGGATTACCTAATATGGAAGCCATGTTGCAACAAGTGACCGGCTCTGAATTAATGTCAATGATGGATGGCTTTTCTGGATATAATCAAGTTCTGGTAAAAGAAAGTGAACAGTTCAAAACAGCCTTCACAACCCCTTGGGGAACATATGTGTATGTGAGGATGCCTTTTGGCTTGATTAATGCAGGAGCTACTTTCCAAAGAGCCATGGATGTAGCATTTCATGAATATATTGACAAATTTATGGTTGTGTACCAGGATGATCTTACAGCGTATTCTAATAAGGCTGAAGATCATTGCAAACACTTGAACAAATTTTTTATAAAAGCCCTGAAATATGGGGTATCCCTAAACCCAAAGAAATGCTCGTTTGGGGTCATAGAAGGAAAGTTATTAGGACACATAGTGTCCAAGGATGGGGTAAAAATAGACCCAGAAAGGGTAATAGCTATTGATAAAGTCCCTAAACCTAAAAACGTGAAAGGTATACAGTCCTTTTTTGGCCAGGTTAATTTTCTGAGGAGGTTTGTTACAAATTTTGCTGAAATCAGTAGACCCATTTCAAAAATGCTCAAGAAAGGAGCTGTTATAGATTGGAATGGTGAACCTTCACAGGCATTCCAGGATATAAAAACTGCGATAAAAAATGCTCCAGTGTTGAGGACCCCAGATTATATAAAACCCATGCATATCTTTTCATTTGCATCATTCCATACTATGGCTACAGTTTTATTACAGAAAAACCAAGAAGGGTATGAACAGCCTATTGCCTTTTTTAGCAAATCCCTGCAGCATGCTGAACTGAAGTATGAAATAAATGAAAAACAAGCATATGCTTTGGTAAAGGCTGTAAAAGCATTCAGAAGTTATTTGATAGGTGCTACTATTATTTCCTTTGTACCTAGTGCTGCAGTTAAAGATATTTTCTCTCAGCAGGAAGTGTCAGGAAGGAGATGCAGATGGATCAATAGAATCCAAGAATTCAACATCGATATGCAGATAACTAAGTTAGTCAGAGGTCAAGGTTTGGCCAAACTTATGGCCGAAACTAACCTGGAAGCTAATCAGATAAACCTAGTAAATGATGATTTCAGAACTGATTTATGTGACATGGACCAGTGTGACTGGTACATTAATGTTATACATTATTTGCAACACATGGAAGTTCCTCCCCATTTGCCTGATAATGAAAAAAGAAATATTAAATTGCAAGCCATCAGGCATGCAATTGTTCAAAATAACTTATGGTGGAGAAACTTTGAAGGAGTTCTGTTGAAATGTGTTGACAGAGAAAGGGCAAAAGAGATTTTGAAAGAAATGCATGCTGGAGTATGTGGAGGACATTACATGGCCAAAACTACTGCGCATAAGATAATGAGAGTTGGTTTCTGGTGGCCCACTCTGTTCAAAGATGCTCAAGCTATGGTTAAAAAATGTGATCCTTGTCAAAGATTTGCTGGGAAGCTGAAATTCTCAGGAAGTACTCCACTGAAGCCAGTTGAAACTAAAGCACCTTTTCAACAATGGGGTCTGGACTTCATAGGAGAAATTTTTCCCAAGTCCAGTACTGGCTATTCCTGGATTCTGGTTGCTACTGACTACTTTACAAAATGGGTAGAGGCTATCCCTACCAGAAATGCAATGAGTAAAGTAGTAAATAATTTCTTATTGAATAATATCATTTCCAAATTTGGATGTCCACAGAAAATTGTCACAGATAATGCTATGTGTTTTAGGTCTGAGGAATTCATAAATTTTTGTGATAAATATGGAATGACAAGAACAACGTCTGCCCCATATCATCCACAAGGGAATGGACAAGCTGAGTCCACAAATAAAAGCCTGTTGAAAATCATTAAGAGAACCTTGGATGATAATAAAAGGGCATGGGATTCCAAGTTACAGTTGGCAATATGGGCTGACAGAGTAACTGTAAAGAAGGCAATTGGGGTGGCTCCATTTGATTTAGTGTATGGAATTCAAGCTAGAATGCCCCAGAACAATTTGATGGGATTATACAATTACATCCAGTCATATGATGAAGATACTACTGATGAAATGAAAGAAAGAATGAATGAACTGGTAGGATTGAATGAAGCCAGAAGAGAAGCATCTCTGAGAAATCAAAAATTGCAGTTACAAGTCAAAACACTCTATGATAAAAGAACTATAAACAGGAAATTTGAAAATGGAGACCTAGTCTTAATGTGGAACGCCAGAATTGAAGATAAAGGAAAACATGGCAAATTTGATCCCATTTGGTTAGGCCCATATCTCATTGAGAATGCTTGGGGTGAAGATTCCTACATAATCAAAGATGTATTTGATAATATTCTTGAATTGCCAGTTCATGGACAGTTCTTGAAGAGGTATTTTTCTTGAAAAAATACTTATTTTCTTCCATGAATCCTGGCGTCCTGTTTTCTGTAAATCCTTGTACAGTCTGAGTTTTTGTTTTTGTGTGTTGCTCTGTGCTCTCTGAAGAAGTTGTCATTTCTCGGATGTGTGGTCTGCTCTCCCATAGATTCTGAATCCTTGCATAGACTCAAGTAGTCTATCATCCCCAGACAGAGCCACTGTTGGTCTGACTTTTTCTGCAGTAAAAATTTTTTCAGTTAAACCATAGAAAGGTCAGGTGATCTATGTCTAAATAAAGTATAAGGTTTTGGATAAACCATCTGTGAGAAATATTCGCCATGTAAGCCTTACATTCATCCCTATTTATAAATGGTCGGGCGCGAAAATTTTCAAAATTCAAAAGAAGCGAATATGCTTCCGTATTCCTTTTCCTTTCTCCCGGGTTACCTTTCTTACTGTTTGTCCCTACCGTCAGATCTGATTAGATCTACCGCTGGCGTTATCTCGCTATTGAAAGTTGCATGCTCATTAAGTATAGCGAGATAGCGAGTGTCAAGTTTTTAAGCGGTGGGACCATGAAGTGAACGTGCGGCGATCAAAGATTTGCTATTTAATTGCTTTATTGTGCAGGTACACTTAGCAATTCGCCATAAAAAGGGGGAAAAGGACCCACTAGAATATCTGACATCAGAGCCAAAATGTTGATATTTTTCCGGAAGTACCGCCACCTCGCTATCGGAAAATTCAGGCACTTCACCGTTAGCGAAGTAGCGAGGCCACGTGAAGATCTGAAAATGATGACATTGCATCTTGCTTGTGTCATAATTACACCAGGTGGCATGACCTGTCATAAATACTGTTGTCAGAATCAGTTTTAATTAAACAGAAGTAATTACCGGGTACCCCCTTGCTTTTTCCAGCACGGAATCCTTTAAAGTGCCGAAGCTCACTACCTCGCTATCGAAAAATTGAGGTGCTTCACCGTTAGCGAGTTAGCGAGGCCCCGTAAAATGGTAAAAGATCGGCAAGATCTATGATGACGTGTAATGACAGGTGACTGATAAAATTTGACATGTGCTAGCTATGCAGAGATCCGATTCTCATTAATGCCTACCTGACTAAATGTACAAGAAATCTGGAACGTCAGCTTGAAGTGAATCAACGGAGCTCGCTATCTCGTTATGAAGAGTTGCAAGGAAGATAATTATAGCGACATAGCGATATGGGCCCACCACCTTCTTTCTTAAGAAGTCCTGTAGCGTATCGTTCGATCATTTCTTGGTCCGATCAACGGTTGTCGCCGCCTCGTTATGGCAAGGTGCTAGTTCTTTATGCATAACGAAGTAGCGACATGCTGACACGTGTTCTCCGTCATCAGTGGGTTTAAAGGTAAGCGCCATCAAAAGAAAGAATTATGTACGTGGAAAGCTCTCATTGGGTAATATAACTGACATGGCAAGTATAACTCCTAGTTGTTCTCTGTGTACCGCATGATCGTAGGATCTTTGAAGATCAACGGCGCAGTTTTAAATAAAAAATGTAGTGCCACTCTCTGTATTAATTAGACAAGAAAGCTTCGTCCGTGAGAGAAAACAGAGTATAATAGAGAGAGATTGCATCAGTTTCATTTCACGTGAGAAAAGATTTGAAGCCATTCTTGTGCAGAAGCTATTACTGAAAGAAAAGCGTGCCAAGGTTGATAAGAAATTGTCAAGTTATCTGTTCGTTGAAATTTTGCAGAAATTCAGAGGAGATTTGAGACAGAATTCAAGTAAGTAAAACTGCCATCATCTCTATGAGCTTTTAAGTTTTAAAGAGGATAGCTCAAGATGCCTCCTAAGAAGGGATTTACAGGAGCAGTAAACTACCTGGATAGAAATGTGCATGATGATTTGCTTGAGTTACTTCCTGAGTCCACTGTAGAAACGGTGCAAGTTAAGAGGTTGAACTCACTCAATCCTAGGCTTAGGGTAGCTGATGGATTGTATGATAAGGGTAATTGGGTCCGGGATGCTCAAACTGCTCAGACTGGTTTGAGTTTATTCAAGAAATGGTTTGCAGAGAGAAAGTTATATGCCCCTCATGCCAACATTTGGAATTTTGATCTTGGGAAGCTTGTTGTTCCCAGCGTGTTCATGGATTTTGACCTGCTTGAAGCCATAGCAAAAAACTATGACCAAGCCACTAAGGTAGTGAGGAGAATAGATGGTGAGGCTTTAGTTACCATCAGTCCCGAGGAGATTACGAAGGTATTCAGTCTGGGACCCCTCACCATGTATCATGTGCCCATTAATCTGACAGATTTAGAAAAGGAATATATATCCAAGAGGGATGTAGTTAGACAGGGTGCACTGAAAGCCCACATAGGCCGAATTGGAGGCCTCCCAACCATAACATCATCTTCTAAAGAGCCCTTCAAGAAATCATGTTTTAATGCCAGGGCAGTCGAGATATATAGGACCCTGTGCAGAGTCTTCGGAGAGGGCGAAGAAGATTTTATTCCGGTGAGCTTCATGTATATGATCACCCAAATCTCTTCTTTTGGTGTGGAAATAATTTTTGATTTTGCATCTTACTTGGCAAATGAGATCCATCATGGATTGGTGGGGATTGCACAGGGCAAGGTGGAAAAGGTTTGGGGTCAGTATTCCTTACTGATGCATATGTTTCTTTTTAAAGGGGCCACTTATTTTGGTAAAGAAATGGTTTTAAATAGAGAACAAGAAGGGGAAGCACTACCAGTCCAATTATGGAGTGCAGACATGACCTGGGAAGCAGAAAATGCTAGCTTCGTCAGATTTGATAGGCACTTTGCCTCCAAACTAAGGTGCCTCTTATTGAGTGATAATCCCAGAATCCCTAAGGCATTAATGCACCTTATCAGGCCTATGGACAAAACCCACAATCTAAAAGTTTCACATAATTGGGGAGATATTATCCCATATTCAGTCTCAACGGTCATCAGGGTCTATGGTTTCAAAGGAACACCCCATGTGTTACCCTATCAGGTACCCTTGAAGGTAGGGATAGCTGAATTTTTGTGGCAGTTGGGAGGAGTGGAGGAGGCCTTTTTGCACAAAAGGGGGACAGGATCAATTTTTCCTACTTGTACTATAGCCCACCAATTTGTGATAACTAAAGAAGGGTGGGCCTTTCTCCATAAATTTTTTGATCAATACAAAGTGGCAGTGTCTCACTCTCGTTTTTGTGATACAGAAGGTTTCTTTAACTCTGCCCTTAGATTGAGAATCAAGCTGCGTCCAGTTCAGCATGAATTCTATTTTCCAGAAGATGTAATAAGAAATGAATATTCTCTCCATGAGCAAGAAATAAAGAAAGAAAAATGGAGAGTCTATTCAAAAGTTTTGGAATTCATTAATTGTTTTGATAAAAATTTCAGTCCTCTTAGTAATGCTGCAAACAATGCAGATAAAGTACATAAGCTCATGAGTAATTTCTCTGAGATAATGGAGGTAATGAATGAGAAGAAACAACATTTTATTAATTCTTTTCTAGATAAAGCCAGAGAAATTATGAGAAAATTGGGTTTCACTCCCAACATTGGAGTAGGTCCACTGGTGGTACGGAAGAAAACAGGATATACTATTGTCCGACAGCAGGTGCCTGTTGTGCATAAAGAAAAATAGATTGTTGGATCTTCCAGCACTGTCCTAGAAGAAAGACCCCCTGAACCTTCCCCCAAAAGAAGAAGAATAATAAGGGAGGAAGAATCCCCTGATGAAAGTGGCTCACCTTCTCAAACCCCAATAAGAGTTGAGGAAGAACAACTCACCAGTGAGCAATTTGAACAAATGGGGTCACAAGGAGAAATTTTTGTTACACAAGCAGAGATTGATGAAGGCAACCCTCAGGAAACCCCTGTACCAAGTTTTGAATTAACTACAGCAGATTTCAGAGGAAGGGAATTGGACCATATTTTGGAACAAGCCAGTCAGCATTTTTTGTCTGATAACAATTTTGTAAGATCTAGGGCTTTCCATCAGTTTGCGTGGAGAGTAAACATGCACATTTTTGAGCAAAGGTGCAATAATATGAGAACAGAATATCCAGAAATGGATGAGACCTCCATTCAAAATACAATAAAGGAACAAATGGTTCAAGAGTTCCAAAATATAACCCCTGATGAGGGAAGACAGATGGTAAAAAATGCTAATGTTTTATTATTGCCCAATTGGGACATTGCTGACGCATTAGTTTTTAATTCTGTTTCAAATAATTTAAGACTCCAGGATCCAAATAAAGAGGAATTCTTGGGTACAACATTCAGCAATGATCAAGCTGCCCTTGTTATGTGGTCCCTGAGAAGAGGATCCAGAGTTACTTCATCACAGCCTGATGACTCAGGATTGACAGGGAGTATCATTGTAAGAAGAGTTGCTGACACTTCAAATGTACAGGCAGCCCACATGAATGTGGATTATTCTAAATTTTCCCTGGCTACTGCGGAAAGAGAAGAGAGGGAAATGATGGATATGCATAATAAATATGAAGTAGTGGTGGAAGCCTATAATCAAGAGGTGAAGAGGAGAATTGAGTTAGAAAACAGGATATCTCAACTGGAAAAGGTACTTGGAAAGAGAAAAGTGGGAGAATCCAGTACATTGAGAATTGCATATCCCCCACAGTCATCTGTGGGATTAACCCCTATTATTGAGATACCTGACACCCCTGAAAGACCCCAATTCTATACTGCAGAGGAATTTGAAGCAGAAAAAACCAAATTACATGAGTGGCAGATAGAATTTAGAAATCAGCAGGAAGAGAAATGGAAGCAGGGTGTGACATACTTGAGGGATAAAATACAATGGTCAAATTTTTATGACCAGCTGACCAGGATTGTAACCCTCATAGATGAGTTAAATAAAGGAAAGAATGGACTAGACTCTCTTGCACAGAAGTGGAGACAGAGGAATAATGATGTCACAATTGTTTGTATCTCTGCAGTTCAAATGCCTTACCATCAAGTTGAAAGAATTTTTGATTTATTAAATCAATTAGATAACTTTGAAAATAAAAGAGATTCTTTACAGAGGAAATTGACACTCTGTTTTTCAAGATATCTTGCTAAAAAATTCACCCTATTTCCTTGTGCCTTAGAAACTGTTGATACAGTAAAGGAAAAGGACAAATGGAAAAAGGAAATGGATGAATTATTTGATAACAGAATAACAAACATCATCAGTGAGACTGGCTGTTGGTTTTGGGCGAAGACAAATGAAGAGCTGGTAAAGATACAATTGTATTATGCTGATATAAGAAAAGAATTCGATGAATTAGAAGAAAATGCCAATTCTTTAATAAAGATACAAAGAGAAACCCTAAGTTTTGATTGGCCAGATGATGATACTTTCAACAGATGGAAAGATCAGTTTAGTGAACAGATGTCAGGAGAAGATGACGAGGAAGATGTAAGAGTAATAGTTACTCTTGTAGTCAGCAATGATGACATAGAAAATCCCCAGGTTAAAGTGATTTTGCATGTAACAGAAGATGATACATCACTTGCAGACCTTATGGATATGTACTCTGAAGATGAGGAATGATTGCGAGAACAGATCATAACAACCAAGAAGCATAACAGAAAGGGACCCGCCAAGAAGTGCTGTTGTAATCAACCTTTCTGTTATTCTTGTTTTTTGTTTTTCAAAAGAAGGACACCTGTCACCTACTGTAGCCTGAAGCTTGTTGCATCTCACATTATTTAAGTGAGATCCCAAGGCTAAAGATGGGTCCGAATTTGGTTTTCACTAAGTGTTGTGCTTAGTTCTTTTTTGGTCCAAACATTTTTTGGAAAGAAATTTATAGTATGCTTTTTCTGTCAAAATCTCTGAGATATGGATGAATGTAAAAAGAACTATGCTTCTTCTCTGAAGGTTTTTCTGGGTCTTTTGTAAAGGATATATCATTTTCAAAGGAAATGAATACAAGTTATGAACTGTCCCCATATCTGTTCTTCTCTGAATTTTGTCTCCTTTTTAATACTGAGTTACCTTGATGTTGTGTGAGTAAAAGCTTATGCAATTGATTGCAATTTAGTAAGACTGTACATCCATTTGTTATTGCTGTTAATTCAATGGATTAAGTAAAGGCTTTGATGAATGTGATGAGGTTGCTTGGGTGTTAATAAGGATTTTTGAATGATAAATTCTGGTAAGAATTGCTGATGAAAATTCGTTGCAAGGCAACAAATTAGATCTAAGAATTTACTTGACTCTGAATTCCCAATGGATTAGACACTAATCGAGAGTATTTCAGCCAAAAGAGAAGTATATTATAACTAGCTTTTTCAAAATACATCATAAAATCAATTTTCATTTATCTTTCCTGTAAGATTTTCAAAGTTGGCCAGCACTTGCCTGCCTAGATTGTTTTAGCTTCATTTAGCCATTGTTGTTGGAAACATCTGCAGAGCTATAGAAGATTTCTTGGCCATATCTATTTCAAAGGATGTGTTTGTCTGTTATTTACCTATATGTTTAAGGATTTAGAGATGAGAATCAAAATGAAACTAAGAATAATTCTCATACAATTATTCCATCTTTGAACCATCCCCGGGTGCACCCGCCCTAGTTTTACAGAGCCAAAAGAGTAGAAAACCGTCTAAGGTTTTATGGAAGTTGGGTCCTAATACTTTGCATATGCAAGTGATAATGAGAATTGGCTATTCTTTAGGTTGTGTATGTACTGATATCTAGGTACTAAGCCTTTTGTCGCCTAGTAGTTTTAGTACTAGTAACATCAAAATAAAACACCAACAAAATGGCGACTCTACTAGGGACTCATTAGTGTCAAAACTTGAGAATCTAAAGAAGATATAAACCCAAGTACCATTGCTACACACTGACACATCCAGCTTATCCGAGTGTCTTATCTAACAAGCAAGAGTTGCAGTCTTACAACACCAGTGATTGATCTCTTTGTGTCATATTTTTGTTCCCGCTCGTGTATTTTTTTTCTTTCTGTCAGTAACGAGTGTTATTATATTTTCCCGAAAAAGGGTGGCAACTCAGTCAAGGTTTTGAAGCTAGTGCTTATTGTAACAAAAGAAAAATATGGCTGATAAGAGAAAAAACACAAGGGCTTACATGAGAGCCAATCCCGATGTATCAATGTATACTGATTTACCCCAAGGTGGTAGGAAGAACCAAAATAAGAAGAGAATAGATCCAAATCCTACTTGGAAGCCTAGAGGTAATGCCTCTGTAAATTCCCATTATCAACCGATAATAGCAAGAGAATCATCTTCGCTTAGTTCTGAATCCGAAAATACAAGACTCTTAGGAGGTATTTTCAGTACCCCATTACCAGATCAGAGAGTTTTTCAAGATAAAGATGTATCTACTATGGGAATTGCTTCACCCAGACCAGGGCCTGTAGCAGATATAAATTGTAGGCTAGGATTCAGGAGTTCATCTGATAACCTTTTTAATCCCAGAGTAGCCCCATATATAGAACTGAACCTTATAGATCTAGATGATCCTGCTGATTCCGAGGCAACCTCTGCTGATTCTAAAGAAGTGCAATCTGAAATAGGATTTTTGAAGAAATGGATTGCTGAGGAAGAAGCTAAGCGCATCCGTCTTGAAAAAGAAAGGGAGCGAGCCACTTTGGATGCAATAATAGAAAGAGATACTCTGCTAAGAAGGATGGTTGCTTTGAAAGAGCAAAATAAAAAATTAGAAGAGAATATCCCCACTCTCCATCAGGACGTCTTTGGAAATATTGATAATCTAAGAGCTAAAGTTCAACAATAGGAAAAACTCCTAAATCAAAGACAAGAACCAATTATTGCTCAAGTTCAAGCTTATAAACCCTTTCAAGTTAATCCAATAGAGCCCACTAGAACAGTTCCAGATAAAGGAAAAGGCAAGGCTGTAGGAATCCAAATAAGTGAGCCTCAAGCTATACCGAGCAAATCTATACAACCCTCCATATCAAAATTAGACCTAGAACTAGAGAAGGCTCGAAAGGAGAAGGAAGACCTTGCAAAAGAACTTGAGAAGGTTGAAAATGAAGCTCAGGCCGCAAAAACCAGAAGGAAAATCCAATTCATAAAGTCTAATTCTGCATTGAATTCATGGCCTAGTTTGTCTATCCCACCTACAAATCCTGCATCAGTTAATGTTCCCATAATCCCGACTCAGAAAGCACCCCAACATGCTCCTACCTCATCTTCCAATATTGGCACTCAAGTCCCGTTTGTCCCACCACAGCTATCCCAAGCTGCTCTCCTAACTCAAGCTAATGCAGCTAGTACCTCTAACGCTCCCGGTTTCCAGAAGAAACCTATATACCTCGAAAAATATAGACAAATATCATTTGCCGGTATTCCTGGTGCCCCCCATCCCATATCTTTTGATTTAAGGGATAAAGTGGTGAAGTTTTCTGGAAATAATGCTGTCACTGGTGAAGAACATTTGAGAATTTTCATTGACATGCTCAATGATTATGAAGTTGAACATGAGGACATGGTGATGAAATTATTTGTGCATTCACTCACAGAGGATGCAAGGGATTGGTTCAGGAGGTTGCCTGATGATAGCATTACTTCATGGAGTGATTTGGAGAAATTGTTCAAGGAACAATATGGGGACAATACCAATGCAGGATTCATGTTGAATGAGTTCAACAATATCAAGAAGAATCCAAATGAATCCACATTTGATTTCAATGTGAGATTTCAGAAAGGGATGTACAAACTATTTCAATTTATGCGGTTAAATGAAGACGTCTATCTTACAACCTACTTCAATGCCTTTGATAGCAAGATGGCCTACCAACTGAGAGATAAGGATCCTAAAACTCTGAGAGATGCCTATAGAGTTGCAGTGAATATAGAAAATAATAGAAAGGCCTCTGGAAAATTAGGGAGAAGGGATGATCCTAAGCTTTTCAACCCTAAGAATAATAATAAAAGGGAAGGTGACAAAACATCCATGGGAAAAAGGCCTGAAGAACCTACTATAGGCCATGTTTTAGAAATGCTTAAGAAAATGAATCCCACTAATTTCAATAAGACAAATGTTACTGAGAGAGCCCCTGTGAATAACAGCAATTTCAATAGATAGCCTAGGATGCAGAATTACCCTTACACCACCCAATGGAAAGATGGTAAACCAGTTCCTAACCAGATCCAAAATATGAAAGATAAGGGTACCCCAGACCCCCTGCAAAGGAACACTGTAAATATGAATGATGATGTGCCTTGGTGCATTATATGCCAATCACCTCATTCTGCTGACTATTGTGCTGTTGCCCAATCATTTGCCCAAGCTCAAGGAGCGCAAGCAGAAGAAGAAACAGAAGAAAAAAAAAATGATGATATAAGCTGCAATATGGCGAATACATCTAATGATTTGATAGATTCTGACTCAGAAGAACCTGAGAATGATGTTACCAGCCAGAGAATTGCCTACCAGTTACATCATCAGCAAATATTTTCAGATGATGAGAAGAATGATACAGATAAGGTATGCAATACATTTTCTGAAGTAGGTTTCACAAACCTAAGAATCCCCTCCAAGGAGGAAATTGATAGAATTACAGCCGAAATGATTTCACAAGTCCACAGTAATTACAATTTGAGAAATAGAGCAATAAGTAATGAGGCAGGAAGGCCATCTAGTATGTTCATCAAAGACACCACTCATAAGACAGATGATCAACACAAGAAAGTCAGTATAGATGTGTCTAAGATCAAGGAGAACAAGGGTCAGAAATGGGAACCAAAAAAGAAGGTTCAATTTCAGAAAGTTGAAGCAACAAAGACCATAGTGCAACCAGAGAAATCAGAACCGGATGTTGTCAAGCTAAAAGTGGTGCCCACTACTCAAAAGACTCTGATCCTAGGTACTATTGTAAAACCTACTGTAGTTGAACCTGTTGATATGATTGCCATGTTATCTCAAATTACTGTGAAAGTACCCTTGTCTGAACTCTTTAGAATTGAAGAGCATAAAAATAAGGCTTTGTCATGGTTGGGTGGAATAGCAAACAACAATAGTATTGATAATCAAGTTGTAGCCCAACAGACCCCATTAATAATAGAGGACAATGGTATTATATCCCAGATTCCTCAGATGTTCTTAGATGATTCATCAGTTGCGTTCATACAAGATATTGATCCTTTTTTCCTTAGTTTAATCATAAAAGGGAAAACCTTGAAAAATTGTATGATAGATTCTGGAGCTTCCAACACTATAATGCCTTTTAAAGTAATGGAAGCCCTAGGATTGAAGGTGGATACTAAGCAAGGTAGATGCCGAGGGATGGATGCTAGAGAGGTTCCAGTAATAGGTACTATAAATGCCTTACCATTTAAACTGGCTGCATTTCCTGAGGTGGAATTAACCATGTCTGTCCTTGTAGTGGATATACCCCCACATTACGGGATGCTACTTTCCAAAAAATGGAGTGCCGCCATGGGGGGAAGCCTACAGTGTGACCTTACTTATGCCACTTTCCACATAGGGGACAAAGCTGTCAGGGTAAATAGGGAACCAAGGGTTAACCACATCTTAGGTGAAGACATTGACAAAGATACCACCTGTTTCCTAGACACGGGGATCAATGCTTTCAGGGCTGAATTAATTATTCAGGAAGTGGAAAACTTACCTGATATCATTGAAAATGAGGTTGAATGTTGCATGAATTCACCAAAACTGTGGACAATGTTCTTTGATGGGGCTAGTTCTAAAGAAGTCGCAGGGGCAGGTGTAGTCTTTGTATCCCCTAAAAATAACACCTTCAGGTATTCATTCACCTTGAAGTTTGCTTGCACAAATAACATTGCTGAATATGAAGCATTGTTGCTAGGTCTCAAAGTGGCCACACATCACAAATTAAGAAATTGTATGTCATAGGGGATTCTGAATTGATCATCTCTCAGATTAAAGGAACATACTCCTCAAAAAATAGGAGATTAAAACAATATAGAAACGAGGTCTGGGATCAAATAGAATTCTTTGATGCATTTGGGATCTCATGGAGAGATAGAACCCAGAATAAAATGGCTGATCTTCTGGCCAATGTAGCTATCAAACCAAAAGAAATATCATTTGCAGGAATCTCCCAGATTGAGATTCAAAACAGACCTTCTATACCTGACAACATTGACAATTGGCAGGTGTTTGAAGATGACAAAGATATCACAAATTTTTTGCTAAATGAAGACAAATACTATGGGCAGGAGATGGACTGCAATGGACTGATTGAAACCATAAATGGGAAGGAAACCATTTTTGGTCAAGAAATCATGCAATTAAAAACAAATAAGATGCCTAAGGGGTTGGTAGTCTTGGAGAACATTTTTGATAACCAAGACAGAGTAAGATCGGAAATAAAGGACCCCAAACCGCAGGAGCTAGAAGAACTGAATTTGGGAACGAATGAAATCCCTAAAAAGGTTTACATCGGCCAAGATCTGCCAGTTCAAATCAAAAAAGCATTGATTGACCTACTTAGAAAGTACAGGCATGTTTTTGCTTGGTCATATGATGACCTTAAAGCTTATAGGGAGGACCTTTTCCAGCATGTCATACCTTTGAAAGAAAATGTAAAACCCTTTAGGCAAAAGCAGAGGCCAATCAATCCCACCCTTGCCCCAAAAATGCGGGAAGAACTGACAAAACTGAGAGATGGTGGAATAATCAAACCAATTAGGCATTCCACTTGGGTTTCAAACCTTGTTCCTGTAAGAAAAAAGAATGGAGATATTAGGCTTTGTGTGGATTTTAGAAATCTAAACATTGCATCTCTAAAAGATAATTATGGCTTACCTAATATGGAAGCCATGTTGCAACAAGTGACCGGCTCTGAATTAATGTCAATGATGGATGGCTTTTCTGGATATAATCAAGTTCTGGTAAAAGAAAGTGAACAGTTCAAAACAACCTTCACAACCCCTTGGGGAACATATGTGTATGTGAGGATGCCTTTTGGCTTGATTAATGTAGGAGCTACTTTCCAAAGAGCCATGGATGTAGCATTTCATGAATATATTGACAAATTTATGGTTGTGTACCAGGATGATCTTACAGCGTATTCTAATAAGGCTGAAGATCACTGCAAACACTTGAACAAATTTTTTTATAAAAGCCCTGGAATATGGGGTATCCCTAAACCCAAAGAAATGCTCGTTTGGGGTCACAGAAGGAAAGTTATTAGGACACATAGTGTCCAAGGATGGGGTAAAAATAGACCCAGAAAGGGTAATAGCTATTGATAAAGTCCCTAAACCTAAAAACGTGAAAGGTATACAGTCCTTTTTTGGCCAGGTTAATTTTCTGAGGAGGTTTGTTACAAATTTTGCTGAAATCAGTAGACCCATTTCAAAAATGCTCAAGAAAGGAGCTGTTATAGATTGGAATGGTGAACCTTCACAGGCATTCCAGGATATAAAAACTGCGATAAAAAATGCTCCAGTGTTGAGGACCCCAGATTATACAAAACCCATGCATATCTTTTCATTTGCATCATTCCATACTGTGGCTGCAGTTTTATTACAGAAAAACCAAGAAGGGTATGAACAGCCTATTGCCTTTTTTAGCAAATCCCTGCAGCATGCTGAACTGAAGTATGAAATAAATGAAAAACAAGCATATGCTTTGGTAAAGGCTGTAAAAGCATTCAGAAGTTATTTGATAGGTGCTACTATTATTTCCTTTGTACCTAGTGCTGCAGTTAAAGATATTTTCTCTCAGCAGGAAGTGTCAGGAAGGAGATGCAGATGGATCAATAGAATCCAAGAATTCAACATCGATATGCAGATAACTAAGTTAGTCAGAGGTCAAGGTTTGGCCAAACTTATGGCCGAAACTAACCTGGAAGCTAATCAGATAAACCTAGTAAATGATGATTTCAGAACTGATTTATGCGACATGGACCAGTGTGACTGGTACATTAATGTTATACATTATTTGCAACACATGGAAGTTCCTCCCCATCTGCCTGATAATGAAAAAAGAAATATTAAATTGCAAGCCATCAGGTATGCAATTGTTCAAAATAACTTATGGTGGAGAAACTTTGAAGGAGTTTTGTTGAAATGTGTTGACAGAGAAAGGGCAAAAGAGATTTTGAAAGAAATGCATGCTGGAGTATGTGGAGGACATTACATGGCCAAAACTACTGCGCATAAGATAATGAGAGCTGGTTTCTGGTGGCCCACTCTGTTCAAAGATGCTCAAGCTATGGTTAAAAAATGTGATCCTTGTCAAAGATTTGCTGGGAAGCTGAAATTCTCAGGAAGTACTCCACTGAAGCCAGTTGAAACTAAAGCACCTTTTCAACAATGGGGTCTGGACTTCATAGGAGAAATTTTTCCCAAGTCCAGTACTGGCTATTCCTGGATTCTGGTTGCTACTGACTACTTTACAAAATGGGTAGAGGCTATCCCTACCAGAAATGCAACGAGTAAAGTAGTAAATAATTTCTTATTGAATAATATCATTTCCAGATTTGGATGTCCACAGAAAATTGTCACAGATAATGCTATGTGTTTTAGGTCTGAGGAATTCATAAATTTTTGTGATAAATATGGAATGACAAGAACAAAGTCTGCCCCATATCATCCACAAGGGAATGGACAAGCTGAGTCCACAAATAAAAGCCTGTTGAAAATCATTAAGAGAACCTTGGACGATAATAAAAGGGCATGGGATTCCAAGTTACAGTTGGCAATATGGGCTGACAGAGTAACTGCAAAGAAGGCAATTGGGGTGGCTCCATTTGATTTAGTGTATGGAATTCAAGCTAGAATGCCCCAGAACAATTTGATGGGATTATACAATTACATCCAGTCATATGATGAAGATACTACTGATGAAATGAAAGAAAGAATGAATGAACTGGTAGGATTGACCGAAGCCAGAAGAGAAGCATCTCTGAGAAATCAAAAATTGCAGTTACAAGTCAAAACACTCTATGATAAAAGAACTGTAAACAGGAAATTTGAAAATGGAGACCTAGTCTTAATGGGGAACGCCAGAATTGAAGATAAAGGAAAACATGGCAAATTTGATCCCATTTGGTTAGGCCCATATCTCATTGAGAATGCTTGGGGTGAAGATTCCTACATAATCAAAGATGTATTTGATAATATTCTTGAATTGCCAGTTCATGGACAGTTCTTGAAGAGGTATTTTTCTTGAAAAAATACTTATTTTCTTCCATGAACATTAGTTTTAGGTTTTCCTGGCGTCCTATTTTCTGTAAATCCTTGTACAGTCTGAGTTTTTGTTTTTGTGTGTTGCTCTGTGCTCTCTGAAGAAGTTGTCATTTCTCGGATGTGTGGTCTGCTCTCCCATAGATTCTGAATCCTTGCATAGACTCAAGTAGTCTATCATCCCCAGACAGAGCCACTGTTGGTCTGACTTTTTCTGCAGTAAAATTTTTTTCAGTTAAACCATAGAAAGGTCAGGTGATCTATGTCTAAATGAAGTATAAGGTTTTGGATAAACCATCTGTGAGAAATATTCGCCATGTAAGCCTTACATTCATCCCTATTTATAAATGGTCGGGCGCGAAAATTTTCAAAATTCAAAAGAAGCGAATATGCTTCCGTATTCCTTTTCCTTTCTCCCGGGTTACCTTTCTTACTGTTTGTCCATACCGTCAGATCTGATTAGATCTACCGCTGGCGTTATCTTGCTATTGAAAGTTGCATGCTCATTAAGTATAGCGAGATAGCGAGTGTCAAGTTTTTAAGCGGTGGGACCATGAAGTGAACGTGCGGCGATCGAAGATTTGCTATTTAATTGCTTTATTATGCAGGTACACTTAGCAATTCGCCGTAAAAAGGGGGAAAAGGACCCACTAGAATATTTGACATCAGAGCCGGAATGTTGATATTTTTTTGGAAGTACCACCACCTCGCTATCGGAAAATTCAGGCACTTCACCGTTAGTGAAGTAGCGAGGCCATGTGAAGATCTGAAAATGATGACATTGCATCTTGCTTGTGTCATAATTACACCAGGTGGCATGACCTGTCATAAATACTGTTGTCAGAATCAGTTTTAATTAAACAGAAGTAATTACCGGGTACCCCCTTGCTTTTTCTGGCACGGAATCCTTTAAAGTGCCGAAGCTCGCTACCTCGCTATCAAAAAATTGAGGTGCTTCACCGTTAGCGAGTTAGCGAGGCCCCGTAAAATGGTAAAAGATCGGCAAGATCTATGATGACGTGTAATGACAGGTGACTAATAAAATTTGACATGTGATAGCTATGCAAAGATCCGATTCTCATTAATGCCTACCTGACTAAATGTACAAGAAATTTGGAACGTCAGCTTGAAGTGAATCAATGGAGCTCACTATCTCGTTATGAAGAGTTGCAAGGAAGATAATTATAGCGACATAGCGATATGGGCCCACCGCCTTCTTTCTTAAGAAGTCCTATAGCGTATCGTTCGATCATTTCTTGGTCCGATCAACGGTTGTCGCCGCCTCGTTATGGCAAGGTGCTAGTTCTTTATGCATAACGAAGTAGCGACATGCTGACACGTGTTCTCCGTCGTCAGTGGGTTTAAAGGTAAGCGCCATCAAAAGAAAGAATTATGTACGTGGCAAGCTCTCATTGGGTAATATAACTGACATGGCAAGTATAACTCCTAGTTGTTCTCTGTGTACCGCATGATCGTAGGATCTTTGAAGATCAACGGCGCAGTTTTAAATAAAAAATGTAGTGCCACTCTCTGTATTAATTAGACAAGAAAGCTTCGTCCGTGAGAAAAAATAGAGTATAATACAGAGAGATTGCATCAATTTCATTTCACGCGAGAAAAGATTTGAAGCCATTCTTGTGCAGAAGCTATTACTGAAAGAAAAGCGTGCCAAGGTTGATAAGAAATGTTCAAGTTATCTGTTCATTGAAATTTTGCAGAAATTCAGAGGAGATTTGAGACAGAATTCAAGTAAGTAAAACTGCCATCATCTCTATGAGCTTTTAAGTTTTAAAGAGGATAGCTCAAGATGCCTCCTAAGAAGGGATTTACAGGAGCAGTAAACTACCTGGATAGAAATGTGCATGATGATTTTCTTGAGTTACTTCCTGAGTCCACTATAGAAACGGTGCAAGTTAAGAGGTTGACCTCACTCAATCCTAGGCTTAGGGTAGCTGATGGATTGTATGATAAGGGTAATTGGGTCCGGGATGCTCAAACTGCTCAGACTGGTTTGAGTTTATTCAAGAAATGGTTTGCAGAGAGAAAGTTATATGCCCCTCATGCCAACATTTGGAATTTTGATCTTGGGAAGCTTGTTGTTCCCAGCGTGTTCATGGATTTTGACCTGCTTGAAGCCATAGCAAAAAACTATGACCAAGCCACTAAGGTAGTGAGGAGAATAGATGGTGAGGCTTTAGTTACCATCAGTCCCGAGGAGATTACGAAGGTATTCAGTCTGGGACCCCTCACCATGTATCATGTGCCCATTAATCTGACAGATTTAGAAAAGGAATATATATCCAAGAGGGATGTAGTTAGACAGGGTGCACTGAAAGCCCACATAGGCCGAATTGGAGGCCTCCCAACCATAACATCATCTTCTAAAGAGCCCTTCAAGAAATCATGTTTTAATGCCAGGGCAGTCGAGATATATAGGACCCTGTGCAGAGTCTTCGGAGAGGGCGAAGAAGATTTTATTCCGGTGAGCTTCATGTATATGATCACCCAAATCTCTTCTTTTGGTGTGGAAATAATTTTTGATTTTGCATCTTACTTGGCAAATGAGATCCATCATGGATTGGTGGGGATTGCACAGGGCAATGTGGAAAAGGTTTGGGGTCAGTATTCCTTACTGATGCATATGTTTCTTTTTAAAGGGGCCACTTATTTTGGTAAAGAAATGGGTTTAAATAGAGAACAAGAAGGGGAAGCACTACCAGTCAAATTATGGAGTGCAGACATGACCTGGGAAGCAGAAAATGCTAGCTTCATCAGATTTGATAGGCACTTTGCCTCCAAACTAAGGTGCCTCTTATTGAGTGATAATCCCAGAATCCCTAAGGCATTAATGCACCTTATCAGGCCTATGGACAAAACCCACAATCTAAAAGTTTCACATAATTGGGGAGATATTATCCCATATTCAGTCTCAACGGTCATCAGGGTCTATGGTTTCAAAGGAACACCCCATGTGTTACCCTATCAGGTACCCTTGAAGGTAGGGATAGCTGAATTTTTGTGGCAGTTGGGAGGAGTGGAGGAGGCCTTTTTGCACAAAAGGGGGACAGGATCAATTTTTCCTACTTGTACTATAGCCCACCAATTTGTGATAACTAAAGAAGGGTGGGCCTTTCTCCATAAATTTTTGGATCAATACAAAGTGGCAGTGTCTCACTCTCATTTTTGTGATACAGAAGGTTTCTTTAACTCTGCCCTTAGATTAAGAATCAAGCTGCGTCCAGTTCAGCATGAATTCTATTTTCCAGAAGATGTAATAAGAAATGAATATTCTCTCCATGAGCAAGAAATAAAGAAAGAAAAATGGAGAGTCTATTCAAAAGTTTTGGAATTCATTAATTGTTTTGATAAAAATTTCAGTCCTCTTAGTAATGCTGCAAACAATGCAGATAAAGTACATAAGCTCATGAGTAATTTCTCTGAGATAATGGAGGTAATGAATGAGAAGAAACAACATTTTATTAATTCTTTTCCAGATAAAGCCAGAGAAATTATGAGAAAATTGGGTTTCACTCCCAACATTGGAGTAGGTCCACTGGTGGTACGAAAGAAAACAGGATATACTATTGTCCGACAACAGGTGCCCGTTGTGCATAAAGAAAAATAGATTGTTGGATCTTCCAGCATTGTCTTAGAATAAAGACCCCCTGAACCTTCCCCCAAAAGAAGAAGAATAATAAGGGAGGAAGAATCCCCTGATGAAAGTGGCTCACCTTCTCAAACCCCAATAAGAGTTGAGGAAGAACAACTCACCAGTGAGCAATTTGAACAAATGGGGTCACAAGGAGAAATTTTTGTTACACAAGCATAGATTGATGAAGGCAACCCTCAGGAAACCCCTGTACCAAGTTTTGAATTAACTACAGCAGATTTCAGAGGAAGGGAATTGGACCCTATTTTGGAACAAGCCAGTCAGCATTTTTTTTCTGATAACAATTTTGTAAGATCTAGGGCTTTCCATCAGTTTGCGTGGAGAGTAAACATGCACATTTTTGAGCAAAGGTGCAATAATATGAGAACAGAACATCCAGAAATGGATGAGACCTCCATTCAAAATACAATAAAGGAACAAATGGTTCAAGAGTTCCAAAATATAACCCCTGATGAGGGAAGACAGATGGTAAAAAATGCTAATGTTTTATTATTGCCCAATTGGGACATTGCTGACGCATTAGTTTTTAATTCTGTTTCAAATAATTTAGGACTCCAGGATCCGAATAAAGAGGAATTCTTGGGTACAGCATTCATCAATGATCAAGCTGCCCTTGTTATGTGGTCCCTGAGAAGAGGATCCAGAGTTACTTCATCACAGCCTGATGACTCAGGATTGACAGGGAGTATCATTGTAAGAAGAGTTGCTGACACTTCAAATGTACAGGCAGCCCACATGAATGTGGATTATTCTAAATTTGCCCTGGCTACTACGGAAAGAGAAGAGAGGGAAATGATGGATATGCATAATAAATATGAAGTAGTGGTGGAAGCCTATAATCAAGGGGTGAAGAGGAGAATTGAGTTAGAAAACAGGATATCTCAACTGGAAAAGGTACTTGGAAAGAGAAAAGTGGGAGAATCCAGTACATTGAGAATTGCATATCCCCCACAGTCATTTGTGGGATTAACCCCTATTATTGAGATACCTGACACCCCTGAAAGACCCCAATTCTATACTGCAGAGGAATTTGAAGCAGAAAAAACCAAATTACATGAGTGGCAGATAGAATTTAGAAATCAGCAGGAAGAGAAATGGAAGCAGGGTGTGACATACTTGAGGGATAAAATACAATGGTCAAATTTTTATGACCAGCTGACCAGGATTGTAACCCTCATAGATGAGTTAAATAAAGGAAAGAATGGACTAGACTCTCTTGCATAGAAGTGGAGACAGAGGAATAATGATGTCACAATTGTTTGTATCTCTGCAGTTCAAATGCCTTACCATCAGGTTGAAAGAATTTTTGATTTATTAAATCAATTAGATAACTTTGAAAATAAAAGAGATTCTTTACAGAGGAAATTGACACTCTGTTTTTCAAGATATCTTGCTAAAAAATTCACCCTATTTCCTTGTGCCTTAGAAACTGTTGATACAGTAAAGGAAAAGGACAAATGGAAAAAGGAAATGGATGAATTATTTGATAATAGAATAACAAACATCATCAGTGAGACTGGCTGTTGGTTTTGGGCGAAGACAAATGAAGAGCTGGTAAAGATACAATTGTATTATGCTGATATAAGAAAAGAATTCGACGAATTAGAAGAAAATGCCAATTCTTTAATAAAGATACAAAGAGAAACCCTAAGTTTTGATTGGCCAGATGATGATACTTTCAACAGATGGAAAGATCAGTTTAGTGAACAGATGTCAGGAGAAGATGACGAGGAAGATGTAAGAGTAATAGTTACTCTTGTAGTCAGCAATGATGACATAGAAAATCCCCAGGTTAAAGTGATTTTGCATGTAACAGAAGATGATACATCACTTGCAGACCTTATGGATATGTACTCTGAAGATGAGGAATGATTGCGAGAATAGATCATAACAACCAAGAAGCATAACAGAAAGGGACCCGCCAAGAAGTGCTGTTGTAATCAACCTTTCTGTTATTCTTGTTTTTTGTTTTTCAAAAGAAGGACACCTGTCACCTACTGTAGCCTGAAGCTTGTTGCATCTCACATTATTTAAGTGAGATCCCAAGGCTAAAGATGGGTCCAAATTTGATTTTCACTAAGTGTTGTGCTTAGTTCTTTTTTGGTCCAAACATTTTTTGGAAAGAAATTTATAGTATGCTTTTTCTGTCAAAATCTCTGAGATATGGATGAATGTAAAAAGAACTGTGCTTCTTCTCTGAAGGTTTTTCTGGGTCTTTTGTAAAGGATATATCATTTTCAAAGGAAATGAATACAAGTTATGAACTGTCCCCATATCTGTTCTTCTCTGAATTTTGTCTCCTTTTTAATACTGAGTTACCTTGATGTTGTGTGAGTAAAAGCTTATGCAATTGATTGCAATTTAGTAAGACTGTACATCCATTTGTTATTGCTGTTAATTCAATGGATTAAGTAAAGGCTTTGATGAATGTGATGAGGTTGCTTGGGTGTTAATAAGGATTTTTGAATGATAAATTCTGGTAAGAATTGCTGATGAAAATTCATTGCAAGGCAACAAATTAGATCTAAGAATTTACTTGACTCTGAATTCCCAATGGATTAGGCACTGATCGAGAGTATTTCAGCCAAAAGAGAAGTATATTATAACTAGCTTTTTCAAAATACATCATAAAATCAATTTTCATTTATCTTTCCTGTAAGATTTTCAAAGTTGGCCAGCACTTGCCTGCCTAGATTGTTTTAGCTTCATTTAGCCATTGTTGTTGGAAACATCTGCAGAGCTATAGAAGATTTCTTGGCCATATCTGTTTCAAGGGATGTGTTTGTCTGTTATTTACCTATATGTTTAAGGATTTAGAGATGAGAATCAAAATGAAACTAAGAATAATTCTCATACAATTATTCCATCTTTGAACCATCCCCGGGTGCACCCGCCCTAGTTTTACAGAGCCAAAAGAGTAGAAAACCGTCTAAGGTTTTATGGAAGTTGGGTCCTAATACTTTGCATATGCAAGTGATAATGAGAATTGGCTATTCTTTAGGTTGTGTATGTACTGATATCTAGGTACTAAGCCTTTTGTCGCCTAGTAGTTTTAGTACTAGTAACATCAAAATAAAACACCAACAAAATATAACTTCTTATTGATTCTCTTCCATCATTTTAGCATCTTGAAATGCACATATCCAATTTTGCAATCTCATTCTCTTTGCATGTGTATCACCTTCAAAAGTAGATTCTAATACTTTCCAAATTTCATAAGTTGTTTCAAATTATTTTACCTAACTATATTCATTCTCTAGAAGAGCTAATAGTAGATCTTCTCTTGTTCTTAGGTTAAACATTAATAAATCTCTCTCATCTTCACTACATCCTTATAGCTTTTCTTCTTCAATGATTTTCTTCTTACTCTTTGTCAATATCCAATATCTTGGACCCATACACAATAGATGAGTCTTCATATTCTCCTTCTAATTTTCATAATTAGCCCCATCAAATCTAGGACTATCCTTTTTTTAAAGATTCACCATCAATCTCCCAAAGCTATTAAGCTTATCCCTCAAGGTCCTGATGCTCTAATACTAATTGTTAGAATATATAGTCACAAATATAACTGGGGGGGTGAATCTATTATCCAACTATTATCACCATTATCAAACTTAAAAAAAATTAACCATATGAACAATATAAACTAAAACCACAAAATGATACTCATACACAATAACACCAGATATGATAACTAGCAAAATCCTTTATCAGAGGAAAAACCTTGGTGGGGATGGTATGCACAAGATGATGTACTAATATAAATATTCATTGTTAGAGGATGGACCCTCTCAGGAGTCTATAAATACATTTAGTACATATGAGTCCCTATTAGGAGATTCCAACCCTGTTAGGAGTTGTGGAAGATAGTTGGACCCACTGCCCAAAAAATTGCAAAGGAAAGACCAATGATCCCATTATCCAAATGATCTTTGTATTATTCATTGCAAAATAATAGAAATAAAATGTATTGCCTTCCTCTCCCTCTATCCCATCAACTAGACCTTTTCTCCTTCTGATCTTGTAACTAGATCACAACTCTCTCATCTAATAATCCATTGGGTTGCTTACACATTAAATAAGCACTCTACTCCTTTTCAAACTTTGCACTTCAATAGATTTTCCACACACTTATCCTCTCTACTAAAAACAAGGAAAATATCTTTCATTTATACCATATCTTTATAATAATTCCTTAATTCATCCTCGAGGCCTTCCCAATTAATTATAATAAGATAATTAATTAATTACAATTACAAAAGCATTGTTAGCTCATAGCCTATACAAAACTTCACATGTGATACTAGGGCTTGCACACTTGTTGACATCATCAATAAAATATCCTTTGTCACTACCTAATTGTACATATTCTTACTATATTTTAGATGTAATATAGAAAAAAAAAATTAGGAACTACTTTCCCAATACTCTGTCTTTGAACTGATCTCTATAAATTAGGTACAACTTCCATACATCTTTGACTTTGACTTTGTGAACTAAACCCACATCATCAGGGAATTATATTGAACATGTACATAACTACACATCATCAGACAACCAAACCATTTTCCATATCATTAAGATCTTTGTCTATTGCTTAGCTAGTCTTTACATAAACTATGCTATGTTGACATCAACAACAAAAACAATCATGAATGCAACATGTCAATGCTCTCTAATGCTGATGATACTCCCCCAAAGTAGTATCATCAACATTCATGCTAACAAGACTAAGGGGTGACACTCCTTCACCAACTCCTAAGGCTATCCCAAGCAACAATACTCCTTCATTGAGTAGGAAAAGAGCAATAAAAGATGTTTCACCAGATATTGAGGTTAGTCTGAATGAAATAATTGTGATACCAAAATTCAACCTAGCAAATATCACCTTGGAAAAAATATTTTTTTTGGCAATGAAGAAGAGACAAGAAGAGTTAATGAGAGAGCACACGAAAAAAAATGTACTACATGAGGTAAAACATATTTTTGTTGGTGTTTTTGACATTCAATTTTTTGAAGAAGATGCCCCAATCATCAACTAGCTTGTAAATATAGTTGATCAAGTGAATGTTAGAAGTATGGAGTCAAATGAGAAACTAATGGATTGGTTAGTGAGAAGATTTGAAGCTAAGGTTATGGAAAAAGTTTCCATAACCATTGTTGAGTGGAAAGTACAACTATAAGAAAAGGTACAAATTATGATTGAGTTAATACAAGAGGTACAATAGTTGCACATAATTTTGTTAGATGTGCTAAGATTTACTAACAATATTCAGGTACAAATAAATAGAATTTAGGCTAAGATAAAAAGATCCAAAAATATTATTTTTGAGTCAGTAGGATCAAGCATTGATCACTACAATTATATATTGAATGCTCAAGGCACATCGATCGAGCTTGAAGTAGCTGAGAGCAACATGAGATCCAAATTTATTTCTATTTAGGTGATGATGATGCCTCATTTGGAGGTCATGCAAAGAGAACTGAAAAATAGCCTAGGATCTTACCATTGAATATCATAATCTTTTAGTGGCTAATAGTTTAATTGATTTGGCTACATGAGTTTAGATGTAGGATCAAATTTTAGAAGCAACAAGAACCACATTGGATCATGCACTATCCATGATTACCAGAGCTCACAAGGAATTCATTGAAGCATATGGATTATTTCCACCTATTCCACCCCAACAATAGTCTTATATAGTGTTCAAAAACTAGGGCGAAAGAGACTTGATAGGAGGAAATAGATATGGAAAGGGGAAATGTGATGAAAAATGGAAAATCATATGTAGAAAGGAGACACACAAATTTGAATAAAGGTGAAATGGATTTTTAATTCACTTTTTGCATTTTTTATTCATTATTCATTGACATAAGTCATAAGACTTAGGGGAGAGATGATTTATCAGATTATATTATAACACTACAAATATGATAAAGTGTTTTTTTCACTAATGTCAAAGGGGGAGATTGGTGGTATCTCTAACCATTGTTGTCTATTAGTTTCAACCACTTAGTCATTTACAAGGTAGTGTTAGATGGTCAATACTATGACTGAGCTACTCTATAGAGGCCAAATCTTGTATATAAACAAGTATGTACTAAGCTCTATAGGATCTGAGTAAGTGTATGGTCACTAAGTAATTTCTATATGAGAAAAACTCATCAGTGATTGAACAAGTATCAAGCATACTAGTGCTAAGTTACATAGTGTGTGCTGAGCACAATACATGCCAAGCATTAAAAGAGTAATATAAACTGAGAAAAAACAATGCCGATTATTAGGAAATAATAAAGATTGAGCAATGAAAAGTTTACATAAAAGTTAGGAATGGAATAGAGTTTGAGGTAAAATGATTATCATGCCATCTTGGAAAAAAAAATTAAAGTTTTGTAGAGGTTGTTATAGAAAATTTAATACATGCAAAGGTTGTTACAAAATATTTACACAATATGGATCATAGATCCCTATGTTGTGTGTTCAATGATCAAGATAATGAGGTAAAAAATAGAATCATCTAGAAAAATATTTATGAAACTCTTTAAATAGTGGTGATCTTAACCTAGATCATGTGGTCAGTGAGGGTGTGAATCAAAGTGCAAGCGAAAACAAGAGAGGGAGATGATAAGTAAAGTAAAGGATTGAGAATAGATTAGAAGTTAGTAAAGGGTTCTATTATCACTTAATAGAGCAAGTGACCTATTCATAAGTAGTAAAGTGAAAGGGAAAGAGAAGTAATATCATATTAGAGGAGAGGATTAGTTATCAAGGAGAAGACTCAAAATTAACTTACCAAGCATATCGAGAGTCAAGTTTTGAATCTATTCTAGTAAACTTGAATTAGGGTAAATCTCTTAACATAGTGGTCTTAACATATCTTTTTAAATCTCTTAATAAAGTCCTTGCTTTATAATAAGTGTTTAATCCTCCAACAAGGTGAGACCTAATAGTCTCTTAAGCCTTTAACATGGTAGAATCTGTTGGTCTATTTTTTGTAGAATATTTTTTCTCCTTAATGTAGGTGCAAAATCACAATTATTTTCATTGTTAAACTTAGGGTTTCTGAGTCCTTGGTCTGCAAGTTTGAAAAAACATTTGAAAAACTCTAAGTAAACCCTAGGTCTACTTTGGTTGTTTGAATTCGAGCGTGAAAAGTTTAAATAATGGAAAATATTTCCTTTATATTCTTTATCCTCCGCGCCCCCCACACTACCTTTTTCCATTTTAAGATGTACCACCTGATCAGGTGAGATCAATAGATGTCACATCATAACTATGAAAAGATGCAAGTTTTTTTATTCTACATAACATGGTGATTGCTATAAATCTTGGCCAAGGTGTCATAAAAAATAGAGGTGGTGACTGGAAAGAGATTTGCATTAGATGTTTCAATTACGTGCACATTGTTATTGATTGTTAGAATTGAAAAGGAGCCAAGACTCCCAGAAAATAAAATCACCAAAGGTTGCGTTGTCATTGTTAAAAAATCAAGCATCCCATTGGTAACGATGTAGCGACCAGCTGGGAAAGACATTTCACAATGGCCAACAAATTTCTTGATGGTCATTAAGATTTCCATGTGGCATTATGAATGATGATTTTTTAATTTTGTCAGACCATTAATAGTGGTGATCATGACATGACATGATTTTACCTTCTAGTGCTGAAATTAAATAAAGTTACTAGAGCTCACCTTGTTGTTATTGGGAAAGTTATGCTCCTCGCCATTAGTGACATAGCACCCGACTGAGAAACTTCAAAGCACAGTGGGACCAAAGCAACGTGGAAACAAAAATAGGATCAGAATATGTTTTTATATGCCAACTGTATAGGTGTGAGCACTTCATCAGAAACTTGGTCCCACTTCCCACTTGTAAGTCAGAAAAAGGATTTTGATCGCATGATCAGGCGAGATCAACGGATGTCACATCGTTGCTATGAAAAGATGTGAGTTTTTTATTCTATGCAACATAGTGACTATGGGATCCACCACACTCTAGTATACTTCATGTAGCTTCTTTACTCTTACATCAATGGCCGTTGCTCGAAGAATATGTATAGCAACATAGCGACAAAGGGGCCACCATATTAATCTCAAGTAATGCAGTAACATGTCTTCCACACAATCAAGATTGAATCAATGACCGTGGCTACTTTGCTATAGAAAAATGCTCACTCTTTATGTATAGCAAGGTAGAAACCTATTGACACATTGCCTGTTTCATTAGTGGGTCCAAAATAAAATATTGGCAATGAAGAAACTGTACACATGGCTAGTTCTTATTGGGTTGACTGGCCAACTTGTCAAGTGAAATGCTAGTCATCTTTGTCCACATCCCTTGATCATAAGATTTTTTGAAGATCAATGGTGCAGATTTAAATGTAGAAGGTGGTTCCACTCTGTGCATTAATGAGACATGAAAGTTTTGTGTGTGAAGGAAAACATAGTATAACACAAAGATTTTCTTAGCTCCATCTTACGTGAACAGAGATTTTGAGCTTTTCCTGAGCAGAAGCAATTACTGAGAAGATCATCATCGAGCTTGATAGGGGTGTAAAGTATTCTATTCATAGAGAAATTGAAAAATTATAAAGATGAACAATAAAGGAATCCAAGTAAGTAATTACATTGTAATCTCTGTAGTGTTTTAAGTTTTGCAAAGTATAATTAAAAATGCCTCCAAAGAAGGAATTTTTTGGTCAAGAAAAGTATTTGGATAAGAATGTACATGATGATTTGCTTGAGTTACTCCCTGAGTCAACCATTGAAACAATAAAAGTTAAGAAATTAACCTCATCAAACCCTAGATTTAAATTAGTAGATGGATTGTATGACAAGGGTAATTGGGTTAGGGATGCTGACACCTCTCAAACTGGTTTAAATTTATTCAAAAAATGGTTTGCAAAGAGGAAATTGTTTGCCCCACATGCAAATATATGAAACTTTGACTTAGGGAGTTTGTGGTCCCAAGTGTTTTTATGGATTATGATCTCCTTGAGGCTATGGAAAAAGGTTATGATCAAGCCACTAGGGTAGTGAGAAGAATAGATGGTTAAATCCTCATCACCATCAACCCAAAGAAAATTAGGGAAGTTTTTTGTTTGGGGCCTTTCACTACTTATCATGTGCCTATTAATTTGAAAGATTTAGAAAAAGAATATATGTCTAAGAAAGATGTAGTTAGATAGGGTGCATTGAAGGCACATATTGGTAAAATTGGAACCCTGCCAACAATAACAACGTCTTCTAAGGAACCTTTCAAGAAAGCATACTTCAATTCTAGGGAAATAGAGATATATAGAACCTTGTGCAGAGTTTTTGGAGAGGGTGAAGAAGATTTTTATGCCTGTCAGTGTCATGTATATGATTATGCAAATCTCCTCTTTTCGTGTTGAGATAATCTTTGATTTTGCTTCTTACTTAGCTAATGGGATTCATAGTGGACTAGTTGGGATTTCTATGGGAAAGGTAGAAAAGACGTTTGGCCATTACTCTATATTAATGCACATGTTTCTTTTAAGGGGGTGACATATTTTGGTAAAGAAATGGTTTTGAATAGGGAACAAGAGGGGGAAGCATTGCTAGTTCAAATGTGGAGTGTAGATATGACTGGGGAAGTAGAAAATTTGAGTTTTGTTAGATTTGATAGGTATTTTGCCTCCAAGCTGAGATGCCTTATATTGAGTGATAATCCCAGGATCCCTAAGGCACTAATGCACTTCATTAGGCCTATGGATAACCCCCATGATTTGAAAGTTTCACATAATTGGGGAGACATTATCCCATATTTAGTTTCAATTATTATCAGAATTTATGGATTCAAGGGAACACCCCTGTGCTACCTTACCGAGTGCCCTTAAAGGTAGGAGTAGCTAAATTCTTGTGGTAGTTGGGAGGAGTAGAAGAAGTTTTTTGCACAAGAGGGGGAGGGGGTCAATTTTTCCCACTTGCATAGTAGCCCACCAATTTGTGATAACAAAGGAAGGTTAGGTTTTCCTTTACAAATTTTTGGATCAATATAAGATGGCTCTCTCTCACCCTCATTTTTGTGATACTGAGGATTTCTATCATTTGGCTTTGAGGCATAGGATCAAGCTTGGTCAAGTTGAACATAAATTTTATTTCCCTGAAGATATAATAAAGAATGAGTACTCCCTACAGGAGCAGGAGACAAAGAAAGAAAAATGGAGAGTCTATTCAAAAGTTTTGGATTTTATTCATTGTTTTGACCAGAAATATAATCCCTTAAGTAATGTTGTAACTACTGTAGATATAATTAATAAGATTATGAATAAATTCCTTGAAATAATGGATGCAATGAATGAGAAGAAGCAACATTTCATTAATTCTTTTCCAGATAAGGCTAGGGAAGTGATGAGAAGACTGGGTTTCACTCCCAATATAGGGGCAGGTCAATTGATTGTCCAAAGGAGGCCAAGGTATATAGTCATTCAGAACCAAAGGCCCATTGTGGATAAAGGAAGAGAAATAGTTGGGTCTACCAGTATTGTTTTTAAGGAGAGACCTCTTGAACCTTCTCCTAAGAGGAGAAAAATAATACTCACCCTCCCAAACCCCTATGAGAATTGAGGAGGAGTAGCTCAGTAATGGGCAAATTGAGCAGATATGATCACAAGGGGGATTTTTTATTATTGTTACACAAGCATAATTAGACGAAGGAAACCCCCAAGAGCCTCTTGTGCCAAGATTTGAGTTGACTATTGTAGATTACAAAGGGAGGGAATTGGACCCTATTTTGGAACAAGCTAGTCAACAATTTTTGTCTGATGATAGCTTTGTGAAGTCTAGGTTTTTCCATCAATTTATATGGAGAGAAAATATGAATAAATTTGAGGAAAGATGCAAGAAATTGAAAATAGAGCATCCAAAAATGGATGAAGCATCCATCCAAGGTCAAATAAAGGAACAAATGATTCAAGAGTTCCAAAATATAACCCCTGAAGAGGGAAGGCAGATGATAAAGGCTTCAAACATTTTATTATTTACCAATTGGGATATTGCTAATGCATTAATTTTCAATTTTGTTTCAAATAATTTGGGATTGCAAGACCCCAATAAAAAGGAGTTCATGGGAAATGCTTTTAGTAATGAACAAGCTGCTTTGGTTATGTGGTCATTGAGAAGAGGATCTAGGGATGATTCATCATAGCCTAATGACTCAAGGTTAATAGGGAGTATCATTGCAAGGAGAGTTGCAAACACATCACATGTATAGGTAGCTCATATGAATGTGGATAGTTCTCAATTTTCTTTGGCTACTATTGAGAGGGAGGAAAAAGAAATGTTTGAGTTATAGAGAAAGTATGAGGCAGTTGTAGAGGCCTACAATAAGGAGGTAAAAAGGAGAATTGAACTTGAGAACAAGTTATTGTGAAGGTCCACAAGGCCAAAAGTAACACACCCTCACCCCCCAGTTGAAACTTTTAAATCCACTCCCCCCATAGAAATACTAGGTACACCTCAAACGCTAGAATACTACACAATAGAAGATTTTGACGAAGAAAAAAGGAAGCTGTGGGCACTGCATGTAGAGTTAAATGTACAATATGAGGATAAATTGAGAAAAGCTCTTACATACTTGGTTAATAAAATTGAATGGCCATTAGTTTATGACCAATTGGCTAGGGTGGTAAGCATCTAGGAAGAGTTGAAAGGAAATGAAGAGGCCTTAAAGCCTATTGTAAATAAGCGGGGGAAGAAAAGGAGGAGGAAAGAGATAACATTCTTATGTTATTCAGTCATAAGGTCATCCCATGACCTTATTGAAAAAACTTATGACATTGTCACTAATTTTCCAGACTTTGATGATAGAATAGTTTATTTGCAAAAAATAATAATTGGCTACTTGACTAAGTATAAGAGCCAAAAGTTTAGCTTATTTCTTGATGCTTTAGATAGAAAGAATAATTTGAAAAGAAAGGATGAATGGGCTAAGCAACTTGATGATTTATTTTGTTTAAGAATAAATAAATTTATCAATGAAAAAGGGCATGTGTGGTGGGCCACAACTACAAAAGAAATGATTAAGGTCTAGCTATTGTTTGATTCTTTGAAATAAGATTTTATCAGAATTGATAAAGAAAGTGAATATGTTATTAGGAAGCAATGAGATATTTTGTAGTTTTATTGGCCGAATGACACTGTTTGACAAATGGATGGCTAATATAGTTCTTGATAAGCAATTTGAGGAAGTTGAAACTAATAGTGATGAGGTGCAGAATGATGAGATTCAAATCATTGACACCACTACACAAGGCCAACAGGAAGAAAAGGATAAAGGTGACCAATCCGTTTCAATTGTAGGCTCACAACCTCAAGATGCTAACACAACTGAGGATAGAGAGAGAGTAAAAGTAACTTTGACAATACAAGATGAAGATAAAGGAAACCCTCAGATAAAGGTTAACTTGCAATCATTAGAGCATTCTTCATCATTAGCTAGATTTGCAATTGTATACATGGAGGAATCAAAATATTAGCCAATCAACAACATAAGAGGATGTAACAGAAAGGGACCCACCAAAGGAATGTTTGATCTAGAAATATTTTTATTACTAACAGTTTTGTCTTTTTGTGATAGGTGTATAATATCTCTTGTAAAGGACACCTGTCAATTTCTCTATGCCTAAAGCCTGTTGCATCTCATAGTATATAAGTGAGATCCTAGGGCTAGAGGAGGGTTTGATTTTTAATGCATCTTAGACTTATACTTTTTTTTTCTTGGTCCAATAATTGGAGCAAGTTTTATGATGTATCTTCTCTACAAGTTTCTGAGAATACATTAATATGGAATGTTCTCTGTGTTTCTTTCCAAGGTCATTCTGAGTTCACTGCAAGTGTATATGATTTTCAAAGAAAATGAATACAAATTATGAGCTGTCCCCATATTAGTTCTTTTTGAATTTTGTCTCCTTTTGATTACTTAGTTATCTTGATGTTGTATGAGTAAAACTTGTGAAATTGAATGCAATCCATTTAGGTTGTATGTATTTTCCTCATTGTTGTTAGTTCAATGGATTAAGTAAAAGCTTTGATGAATTTGATGAGGTTACTATAGTAATAGGAAGGATGTTTTGAATGATAATTTCTAGTAAGAATTGTTGATGATATTTTTTATAAGGCAACAAATCAGATCTATGGAATTGCAGTAGACTCTAAACCCAGATGGATTAGGCAGTAGTCGAATTAATTCAGTTGGGAGATAGATAGATCATAAGATGAGCATCAAATGCAAAATTACAATCAATTTTATTTTTCTTTCCTGAACATTTTCAAAGTTTGTCAATACTTGTTTTCCTAGAATACTTTAGCCTTAGTTAGCCATTATTGCTAATAATGCCTACAAATCTATAGAAGACTTTTGATTAGAGGATCATTTTGTAGTTACTACCCCCACTAGGATTTTCCCTTGGCTAGGGTTTCTCTAGTTAACAAATAATGGTGTCAAGAGTTGAAATGTATTTAATTTTTAGTATATTCACATTTACATGTTATAAAGTTGTTGAAGATCTCTATAGTTGGGAATTTTTTGTGAAATATTGATTCACAATACCCCTTCCCCCTCAGTATTTCCTATTTCTAACAATTGGTAACAAAACATAGTTACTTAGAGGAGGCCTAATAGATTGAGTAAGATCACTATGGATGTAGATTAGTAGTAGAAGAATCTAGAATATTCTCTTGAGGAACTTGATGTGATCATTGAAGAAAGAGATAGTCTGAAGAAGAAATATAAAGAGGCTAAGGCTGCCATTCAAAAATTAAAAGAACATATTGAATCTTCTAATGTCAAAAGAATGAATCAAATCATAGAATCAAGGACAACAATGGACTTTATAAGCTCAAGAAAGAGAATGAGATCCTGAAGAATGAACTTGAGATTACCAATCATAAGATGGGCTTGATAGAAGATGAGAAGAAAAATCAATTAGATTTGATATCTTAGAATGCAAATCTGAAATCCAAACTTACTAAGGTGACATTTGATCTTGAGACTAAAAAGTTGGAATATACAAAACTTAAGAAATAAAACACTATTGTGAAAGGAGATCTTATACAAACTAATAAAGATCTTGAGAAATTGAATTCCATTACTAAAAGGCTTGATGAGAAGATCATAGCACACATACATAGTTATGGTAAGATTAGTATTGGTTACTCTATTGTCTTAAAATGGAGGCACTTCTATGCTAAGTGTGTTTAGCCCTCCCAGTAAGTGGTATGGGGTCATATCAAGCACCTTGACTAGGTATTTGCATGGATCTAATTATTTTTTCCCTTGTTTTGCATCTCTCTCTCTCTCTCTCTCTCTCTCTCTCTCTCTCTCTCTCTCTCTCTCTCCATTTCTAGCCTATTTCTGACAACTTTCTGTATGAAACTGAGGACTTTGATTTTCTAGATCAAGGATGACCTAAAGGGTCTAGGTTAACCTCGACCCTAACCTAGGTCAAGGATGACCTTGACCTTGACCTAGGATAGGGTCAACCTCGTTCCTAAACCCAGGTCCAATTTTTAATTTCTGGGAGTTTTGAGATATTGGGCTTTAGGAAGTTTATTTTTCCCACTATCAGTCACATGCTTCAATTTTTCAAATGGTAGACTCTTAAATTTAATTTAATCTATGTCCATTTCTAGGGGTTAAGGTTAATTGGGATTTAATGCTCCCATGTTGGCCTTCTCTAGGACTTTGTGCCCTAGATATTTATGCCTTAGATCTCTATATAAGGAAGCCTCTTCTCATTTTTCTCTAAGATGCATTGTGATATTAAACAAACCATTACCTTTATACATCCATTAGTCATTGAAGTGAAGATATACTAAGCATTCAAGTGTTAAAGCATTCAAGATCCAATTCATCAAGGAGGTCAATTGTTAGCTATTGAAGGATTCACTATCTATGGAGCCCTCTTGTTAAAGATTTCTCCATTCATACTCATCTAAGCCTTTTCCTATGCAAGGATACATTCAAAGTTGGTGTTGAAGATCTAATGCCATTGATTTGAGACATCCTACATACATTTCCACATTCATTTGGAGCATCTGTACTAATGGATTTAAGAATTCAAATCCTCCAAAAGGATTTCAATATATATAAGCAAGGTGGATAGTTCCATTATAATTCTAATTTCATTTACATTTCAAGGTTGATTCCAAACTAGGGTTTGACCAAGGCAAAACCATTAAAAAAAAAAAAAAAACCTTTTTTCTTGCAGATATGGGTGTGGAACAATGAATTAAAGAGTAGATTTGGATACCCTTTTCATTGAACTTGTGGGATCTATGATCAAAAATTTTGTCAGAGTAATGTAGGTCAAGGTTGAATTTTTAGGGTATAATTGTGTCCTAGGGTAAGATTGTGCCCCTCTATTGAGGTCAAGGTCAACCTCCCTTCAAAAGGACAATTTTTTTTTGGATTTTCTTTATCTTGACATTTCCAATCCAAAATAGGTTGCAATTTTTTTTGAAACTAAACATAGACATCAAAAATCAGCATTTTTCCAAATTTATCCTACTTCAAGGTTAGTATTTTTCTTTTATCTATTCAAGATTTAAGCACATACTTCTCAAATAGCAAGAGCTAGGATCTATTCATAGCTTCATATTCTCCATTTCTTGATACATTTTTGTATTGATCACTTTCTTGTGGTTAATCAATTTGGATCATTCCTTTTAGGAATTTGGGTTGAGGATAGGTCCTATTTTCTTCCTATTCATTTTGGTGAACTCGATATGCTTACCCTTTATATTTTGTGAAATTAGATGCTCTATTGTGTTTTGTGGTGTTAAATTTCATTTGATACTTGTTAGGTATTTTCTTACATTAAGATTAGATTTAGTTTATGCTCTTGCATTTTAAAATTCAAAACTACAAAAAAATAATAGCAAAGTCTCTTTCAAAATATGAAAATATTTATGTTTTATGTTTTATTAGTTTAGTTCATTTGCATTTCATTGGTCTATGAGCTTTATTACTTCTAGTCCTAGTTCTGATCTTAGGGTTAGTGCAATCATAGACTTATGGGTACCTTTGAGCCCAAGTCTTCTTCTCCTTTCCTTAGGATTTTGGATGAGACTTTGATTCTTCCTGATTCTAATACTCTTATGGAGCAAAAATATTCTCACCCATCTCATGATGAAGATGTTGCTCTAAGAGTTCCTCCTAAACAAGTCCAAAAAGTTTCAACTGAACTTGATAAAATGGGCAATTTGCTTATTCAAGAAAACCATAATCAAGATTTTATTTCAACATATAGAGGCTCTTAAGAAAGTTCTTTATAATAATGACCAAGGTGTTAATCTCTTTCATGGTATTACTCACCCTGTGCATTCCAATCTTAAATCTTTAGCTCAAGAAGCTCAAGATTTAGGGTTGATTCCTCCTATCACTAGTGTAGAACCTTCTTCTATTCCTTAACTAGTGTTCCTACTTATATTCCTTCTTTGGTGACTGCAACAATTCCCTTTATCCCTATGAGTGTTCCTCATGTATCCCTTCCTATATCACAACCTTCTTATCATAATGTTTCTTTTACTTATTCTACTCCTCTTACAACTGTAGTCTTTAGTGTTCATCTAGTTGTCTTCCATTCCTAGCTTCTTACACTTTACCTAGTGTTTTTTGATGTTTCAATTCCTCCTATTTCCTCTCATGATTCCACATTAATCAGTTTGGCTCAAAGTGTGTCATCTTTACAACAACAACTTTCATCCTTGACTAAAAACAAGTTTAGTTTTCCTATGTGTGACATGGGAAGTCCTTTGTCCCAAGATATTATTCATACACCTATTCCCCAAAAAGATAATATGCCTCATCTTGAGAATTATAATGGTAAGGGAGACCATGTTCAACATGTTAAAACATTTCAAATCCTTTGTAGTGATTATGCTCATGATCATAGGATTTTACATATGTTGTTTGCTTGAACCTTTCATGACAAGGCCTTACAATGGTTTTTTTCCTTGTCTCCTTATTCTATTGACTCCTTTCCACAACTTGCCAATGCTTTTATTCAACAATTTTAAAACAACATTGGCTTGCAAGTGTCTTTAATGGATTTGATGTATTGTAAACAAAATTCTAAAGAAAAATTCACTGAATTTATTGGTAGATTTAAGAATGTGCATGCTTAGATTTTCTATCTTGTTCCTGATATTGATATTTAGTGTATGTTTATTTCAAATTTACAAAAGGATATTAGAGATAAGATTCTACTTATTGAATTTACTTCTTTTCAACAACTTTGTGCAGTGCTTCATCATTATCAATTACAAGTGATTCAATTTGAGAGCACCACTCCAATGGATCCTATTCTTGTTGATAAAAGTGATGCTACTCCTAATCCAATTAAAGTTTAAAAATTCAACAACTATGTTAAGATAAATACACAAGCAAATGCAATTGCTGATGAAGTTGCTGTTGCATCTCATAAATCCACTTTTTTTGATTAAATTGTAAATTTACTCCTCTTTTTAAATCTTTACATTCTATTATGAATAGGTGATGTAATGCAAGGTAGGAGAATCCCAAAAGGAGATTTTCTAGCCCCCAGCTATATAACCATGTAGAAGAAACACAACCACAAGGAAAAATATTGCAAGATCTGATACCAAATTATAACTCTTTATTTATAAAATAACTATTTACATGAAATGTGATGGCTATAAGGACTTCTCAGTTACAACCAAATACAAAGCAAGTAATAGTTCTACAAGATCCCTCAAGATCTAATCCAAACCCTAGGTAGTCCAGATCCACACTCTGGTAGAAACCCCCAAGGAAGATCTCAACTTGTGCTCACAAGACCACCAAGTAATCCCCTTGTTTTCCAAGCTATAGCTACTAGCTCTTCTCCAAATTCATCAAAGATCCAAGTGTAAATTACTTCACATTCGGCACTCTGTCCACACATTCACAACTCCATCACAATCCTGCTAATAGGCTGCCTAACATTTGATGCTCTATTCATAGACTCAGGAAAACTCACTCTTCGGCTACTCCTCTTCTCTATGATGGATGAAAAATGACTAAATACTTCACCATAACCCCTACTTATACCACTCTAAGCCACAAGTTGGCCCAGAACACAAATTAAATATAAATACATATATTAAATGCCACAAGTCAGCCAACAACAACAATTAAATACCCAAAATCAATGTCCTAGTAAAATTGTGATATCTCCAATATTTGAATGAATTAGAACTCATTCTTTGAACTGTAATTAGCACTCTAGGCCCTCTTTAATCACTAAAATTTTCATCTTGTAACTCATTGTGGAAAATTAGTTATACTACCTAAAATAGAAACCAAATTCCTAGACCATGCCGAGCAACCAAAGACCATGCCGAGCTCCATAGACCATGCCAAGCTCGATAGACCATGCTAAGCTCCAAGACCATGTTGAGCTCCATAGACCATGCCAAGCTCCAACGACCATGCTGAGCTCCCAGACCATGTCAAACACTAGTCCTTCTTTGACCGAATACTAGTCCAAGCACCCACCAAAGTAACTACTAAGCCTCCTCCCATGAACTCCAAAGTAGTCATTATCCAAACCCAAGATACTCCTACATCAGACTCCCTAGGTAAATATAAAAGTGTGTCCCACACTTTCACGCCCAAAGAAAGATCAATAACCATCTTCATCTTCACCAAAGGGTTCCATTTCAATAGGGACAAGAAAACTAATCTACACATCATCCACATCCACATCATTTTGTAAAACACTAGAATCTCAACCAACTAATCAGTATGCTCACTCCTAGGAACAAACTAGACATAATGCTTCATTAGTAAACCCTCATCCACATCAGCAACTAGTGAATTGACACTAGCAAAAACAAACTCCACATTAGTAGCAATATGTATATCTCAGTCAACACATGACAAACTCTCAACACCAGAAAACTCATTATTCACAACAAGATGCTCTGCAATACACAACTCACCACCAACATCAACTAGATCATCCACAACCAAGTGCTCTACAATTTATATGTCAAATCCAACCAACTAATCATTAAAAGCAATCTCTATCCCAAAATATACAAGGATAGGAATATCTTCAGCAACAACCTTTAGCTGCTCTACAAGTTCTATACCAGTCTTCATAATTTGATCAACTAAACCAACCTCTTCCACCTTGACCTTGTTATGAAATATTCTCTCATGAACAAGTCTCTTAACTAGCCAAAAAACTCTCTTCTTGATCGGTAGACTCCAGCTCCACAAATAGCTATGAAATTCCTTCTTCACCTCATCCTTAACTTGATCAGCCAAACTAGTTTCAACCCAAGCAACCACCTTCTTAGTTCAATCAACCAAACTAGCTTCAAATTGAGAAGACATCTTAGAAAACCTCCTCTCCACTATATCCTAGAGATTTTCAATCATCTTAGGGTCCAATCCTCTTGGAGCCATCTTCTAAGATCTTTGCAAAACCTTTGCAACAAATCCTTCCTATGCTCCTTGTGACAACCTTGAATTGTTTGCAAGTCAAATCACAACTTGTCACCTCACATAATTAATTAGGAAGCACATCACAAGTATAGGACTAAAGATCTTCAATCCACAAACACTTTGTGATCATGTGTCAATAAGATTAGTCATCCATCTTTGCATCCATTGATCCATCTATAAGCCCTCTACAATTGCAAGTTAGAACCACAATCTGTAACCTGATAACCAAAAGATCTAGGACTCTAGAAAGAAAATCCACCACTAGATCAAGACCAACTCAGATCTACTTCTCCAACCCAAGTCCTAGTGCAAACTACCTTAGCTTTAGTGATATGTCTACACACTTAGGAATAACTATGCTCTAATACTACCTGACATAGCGTAAGGTAGTAGAATCCCAAAAGGAGATGTCCTAGCCCCTAGCTATACAACCATATAGCAAAAACACAACCACAAGAAATAATATTGCAAAATCTGATACCAAATTATAACTCTTTACTTATAAAATAACTATTTACATGCAATGTGCTAGGATATAAGGCCTTCTTAATTATGGCCAAATACAAAGCAAGTAATAGTTTTGCAAGATCCCTCAAGATCCAATCCAAACCCTAGCTAGTCTAGATCCACACTCTAGTAGAAACCCCCGAGGAAGATTTTAACATGTGCTCTCAAGCCCACCAAGAAATCCCCTTGTTTTCCAAGCCACAACTACTAGCTCTTCTCCAAATTCATCCAAGATCCAAGTGTAAATTGCCTCACATTCGGTGCTCTATTCACAGACTAAGGAAATCTCACTCTTTGACTACTCTTCTCTACAATGGATGAATAATGACTAAAAACTTCCCCACAACCCCTAATTATACCAATCTAAGCCATAAGTTGGCCCAGAACACAAATTCAATACAAAAACATAAATTAAATGCCACAAGTCGACTGACAACAACAATTAAATACCTAAAATTGATGCCTTAGTAAAATTGTGATATCTCCTAGCTTTGAATGAATTATTACTTATGCTTCAAACCATAGTTAGTAATCTAGGCCCTCTTTATTCCTTGAAATTTTCATCCTCTAAATCATTAGGAAAATTAGTTATATGGCCTAAAACAAACACCAAATTCCTAGACCATGTCGAGCAACCAAAGATGATGTCAAGCTCCATAGACCATGCCGAGCTCCAAAGACCATGCCGAGCTCCATAGACCATGTTAAGCTCCAAGAACATGCCAAGCTCCATAGACCATGCTAAGCTCCAAGAACATGCCAAGCTCCATAGACCATGCTAAGCTCCAATGACCATGTTGATCTCCTAAACCATGCTTAGCACCAATCTATCTTTGACTGAGTACCAGTCCAAGCAACTACTGAGCCTCCTCCCATGAACTCTAAAGTAGTCATTAACCAATCCAAAGATGCTCCTAAATAAGACTCTCTAGGTAAATAGAAAAGTGTGTCCCATACTTTAACAACCAAAGAAAGAGCAATAACCATCTTTATCTTCACCAAAGGGTTCCACTTCAACAGGGACAGGAAAACCAATCTACACACCATCCACATCCACATCATTTTGTAAAACACTAGAATCTCAACCAACTAATCAACATGATCACTCCCAGGAACAAACTGGACATAATTCTTCATTAAAAAACCCTCATCTACATCATCAACTAGTGAATCCACACCAATAGAAAAAAACTCCACATCAGCAACAATATGTAGATCTCCATCAACACATGCCAAACTCTCAACACTAGCAAACTCATTATTCACAACAAGATGCTCTGCAATACATAACTCACCACCAACATCAATTAGATGATTCACAACCAAGTGCTCTACAATTTCCATGTCAGTTCAAACCAACTGATCATGAAAACCAATCTCTATCCTAGCATCAATAAGGATAGGAATATCTCTAGCAACAACCTCTAGCTATTTTTGAAGTTCTATATCAGACTCCATAATTTGATTAACAGAACCAACCTCTTCCACTTCAACCTTGTTATGCCATCTTCTCTCATGAACAAGTCTCTTGACCAGCCAAATAACTCTCTTCTAGATCAGTACACTCTGGTTCCACAAATAGCTACAAAATTCCTTCCTCACCTTGTCCTTAACTTGATCAGCCAAACTAGTTTCAAACCAAGCAACTACCTTCTTAGTTTGATTAGCCAAACTAGCTTCAAACTGAGTAGACATCTCAGAAAACCTCCTCTCTACTATATCCTATAGATTTGCAATCATCTTAGGGTCCAATCCTCTTGGAGCCATCTTCCAAGATCTTTGCAAACCCTTTGCAACAAATCCTTCCTAGGCTCCTTGTGACAACCTTGAATTATTTGCAAGTCAAATCACAACTTGCCACCTCACATGAATAATTAGGAACAACATCAAAAGTCTAGGACCACAGATCTGCAATCCATAAACACTCTATGATCATGCCTCAATAAGATTAGTCATCCATCTTTGCATCCATCGATCCATCTATAAGCCTTCTGCAATTGCAAGTTAGAACCATGATCTGCCACTTCACAACCAAAAGATCTAGGACTCCAGAAAGAAAATCCACCACTAGATCAAGACCAACTCAGATCTACTTCTCCAACCCAAGTCTTGGTGCAAACTTCCTCAGCTTTAGTGATCTGTCTACACACTCAAGAACAATTGTGCTCCGATACCACCTGAAGCAACATAAAGTAGGAGAATCCCAAAAAGAAATGTCCTATCCCCTAGTTATACAACCATACAGTGGAAACACAACCACAAGAAATAATATTACAATATCTAATACCAAATTACAACTCTTTATTTATAAAATAACCATTTACATGCAATGCATTAGACTGTAAAGCCTTCCCAAATATGGCCAAATACAAAGCAAGTAATAGTTCTACAAGATCCCTCAAGATCCAATCCAAACCTTAGCTAGTCTAGATGCACACTCTAATAGAAACCCCCTAGGAATATCTCAACTTGTGCTCACAAGCTGACCAAAAAAATCTCCTTGTTTTCCAAGCTGCAACTACTAGCTCTTCTCCAAATTCATCCAAGATCCAAGTGTAACTGCCTCACATTCGACACTCTATCCACACATTCACAACTCCATCAGAATCCTACTGATAAACTGCCTCACATTCAACACTCTAATCACAGACTCAGGAAAACTCACTCTTTGGATACTCCTCTTCTCTATGATGGATGAATAATGACTAAAGACTTACCCACAACCCCTACTTATACCAATCTAAGCCACAAGTTGGCCTAGAATACAAATTAAATACAAATACATAAATTAAATACCACAAGTCAGCCAACAACAACAATTAAATACCCAAAATAAATGTCTTAGTACAATTGTAATATCACCAAGCTCTAAGTGAATTAGAACTCATACTTCAAACCATAGTTAGTACTTTAGGCTCTCTTCAATCCTTGAAATGTTCATCCTCTAACTGATTGTGGAAAATTAGTTATACGGCCTAAAATAGACATCAAATTCCCAGACCATGCTGAGCAACCAAAGACCATGCTGAGCTCCATAGACCATGTTGAGCTCCAAGACCATGCTGAGCTCCATAGACCATGCCGAGCTCTAAAGACCATGCCAAGCTCCATAGACCATGCCGAGTACTAGTCCTTCTTTGACCAAGTACTAGTCCAAGAACCCACCAAAGCAACTACCAAGCCTCCTCCCATGAACTCTAAAGTAGTCACTGACCAAACCCAAGATGCTCCTACATCACACTCCCTAGGTAAATAGAAAAGTGTGTCCCACACTTTGACACCCAAAGAAAGAGCAATAGCCATCTTCATCTTCACCAAAGGGTCCCACTTCAACAGGGACAAGAAAACCAATCTACACATCATCCACATCCACATCATTTTATCAAACACCAAAATCTCAACCAACTAATTAGCATGCTCACTCCCAGGAACAAACTAGACATAATGCTTCATTAGCAAACCCTCATCCACATCAATAGCTAGTGAATCCACACCAACAATAACAAACTCCACATCAGCAACAATATGTAGATCTCCATCAACACATGCCAAACTCTCAACACCAACAAATTCATTATTCACAACAAGATGCTCTGCAATACATAACTCACCACCAACATCAACAAAATCATCCCCAACCAAGTCCTCTACAATTTCCATGTTAGATCCAACCAACTAATCATAAAAACCAATCTTTGTCCCAACATCAACAAGGATAGGAATATCTTTAGCAATAATCTCTAGCTACTCTTCAAGTTCTATATCAGACTCCACAATCTAATCAAAGAACCAAACTCTTCCACCTCAACCTTGTTATGCCATCTTCTCTCATGAACAGGTCTCATAACTAGCCAAATAAATCTCTTTCAGATTGGTAGATTCTAGATCCACAAATAGCTACAAAATTCCTTCCTCACCTTGTCCTTAACTTGATTAGCCAAACTAGTTTCAAACCAAGCAACCACCTTCTTAGTTGAATTAGCCAAACTAGCTTCAAATTGAGTAGACATCTTATAAAACCTCCTCTCCACTATATCCTTGAGATTTGCAATCATCTTAGGGTCCAATCCTCTTGGAGCCATCTTCCGAGATTGTAACAAAACCTTTGCAAAAAATTCTTCCCATGCTCCTTGTGACAACCTTGAATTGTTTAGAAGTCAGATCACAACCTACCACCTTTCATGAACAATCAGGAACCACATTACAAGTCCACAACCACATATCTGCAATCCACAAACACTTTGTGATCATGCCTCAATAAGATTAGTCATCTATGTTCACATCCATAAATCCATCTTTAAGCCCTCTAAAATTGCAAGTCAGAACCATGATTTGCCACCTCATTGTTGAGATAATGGGTGTTGCACACATTGCATAATATTGTTATTTTATTTTTTTATTTTTTTATTATGTAATGTTGTGCCTAGATGGATGTGCAACATGTAAAGATTCCCATGGAATATTCTTGATGAGTTGTATTGTAACATTGTAAAAATATTTGATGTAATTATTTAATATTGGGGAAAAGAATTAAATGCCCAATATTAAATGTGGGGTTAGTGGGTTAGGTAGCACATGGTTTTAGCACATGGTTTATGTAATACCACTTAGTGGTTTTGTGGGACTTCCTACTATATAAGCAGCCACAAGGGTAGTTGTTGTGAGAGTGACAAGAAGAAAAAAAAAGGCAAGAGTCGAGCAGGACAAGGCTTGATAGGTTAGCCAAGGGAGCATTTGTGAAGGTTGAAAGCATGGCATGGGATGTGTGGATTCATGCTTGTTCACATAGTTTTCTCGGTTGTGGCTATGGACATGAAGGCTTCCATGGATGTATGGCAATGGTATTTTTTGCTGAATAATACATGGTGATGGATGCTTTTGGAGGTTGGGTTTTTCCCTCAATGAGGGTTTCCCAGGGTATATCTTGTGTCACATTCTGTGGGTATGTTGTCTATTCTCTTGCATGTGGATTTTAATTCTGTGTTTATTTTAGATCTATTACGGGTTATGTGGAAACGGTTATATTCTTTATTGTCAAGTTTCCTTACAAGTGGTATCAGAGCCAGGTTTTATTATTTGTAACCCTAGATTGAATCCATGGGAATGCATGAGAGGATAAAAGAAAGGGCAAGATATATGAATGTTTTATTGTAGATCTGAGGGCTTTTGGATTTGCTGTTATGATGGGATGTTAAAAGATTTGGGCATGTAAAATTGTTGGAGAAAAGATTTTTTGGATGTTTCATTTAAAATGATGGTTTTGGGGGGTAGCTTGCAGAAATGACCTCCTGGGTAAAAACAAACCTCACCATTGGATCCGGGTTGACATTTCCATAAATTTTGATATATAATATGCCCTAGTTTGGCCATGTATAGAGGAAATGAAAGAGTTTTTTGGTTTCAGCCCATGATGGCCGTCAAATTTAATCTCATCAGAATTTTCGTCACTGAAAAAATAAAAAATGAAAAATCGTACTGAAAATGGTAAAAAGACTGTCTTAGTAAAATGGCCATAACTTTCTCTCAGAATATCAAATTTTAGAGTTCTTATAGGCGTTGGAAAGCTAATTCAGAGCACTACAAGATGGTATAGGTTTGGTTCTATGATTTTGAAATTTTTTTAGGTTTTAAGAGCCCTCAAGTCAGATGTTACTTATTTTGAGCATGAATTGGGGCATAACTTGGGCATACAGAGTCAGATTTTGGACTTGAAGTAGTCAACAAAAAGCTCTTGGAGAGCTCTACAAATTGGTTTAGATTTGGTGTAGGTTTGGCATGATTTATTTGTTGATATATTGATCTGAATAGTTTATAGATATATTTTGACTATGGTAACATTGTGAGTTTATGGCATTAGAGATTTAAGTTTTGATGTCATTGTATACTTTGTTCATATTTCAAATTGGTCTCATGATGATATGGTTATCAGTGTTTGGTTTGGATATGCATGATGACTTGTTGGATCTACAAGTTGTGCAGTGTTGTAAGCGGTCTATACGTACAGGTTGCATTTATAGCTTGGTTATGGGTTGTCTTTGCCCATTGATCTTTCATTATTGATGCATATTCAGATTGGTGGCTTGGATTTGGGTTGTCTATGATTTACTATTTTCTTCATGTAGAAGGGATGAGATGTTGTTACTAGGGACAATCATGGTGGAGGATTGTGGTTGACTATTTTATGCTGATAGGTTGGACATATTGAGAGCCTGATGCTCGATTCATGGATGTGATCACGGTGTCATGGATTTTGGCATGACATGATTGGATATATAGGTACATACTTGATGTTTATTAGCTTGGATTTCTGATTCAGTTATGGTGGTATATCTTCTTGGTTGAGGATCATGGTTATTTAGTTTATTTTGAGGAGCTCATGATGTGCACTTTGAGTTCTTTGATAGTTTGATGCCTTGGTTGATTCCCATGTTTAGAGGATGGGTTTTCATCATGATGTCATGGATAGCTTGGATACACGGTTTAGTGGGAGCTTGTGACAATGATGGGGTGACAGTGCAGGATTAGTTCTTGGTTTGGTTTATATCTTCTTGGTTTGGAGAGGATGGATTTTATGATGCCATAGGTGACTTGGTACCACAGTTGAGTGGGAGTTGTTGGCATTGATATATTTATTGAGTGTTTGCAGATGTTGGAGGTTTGTCTTAGATCCTATTGCTGTAGAAGCGTCTTTGACATTTGCATGGTGCACTTGTTATCTTCATGGTGTGTGAAGATGGTTAGATCTTGATGACTCATGGAGTTCTTGGTTATCTTCATGGTATGTGGAGATGGTTCTTCATGGTGTGTGGAGATGGTTTTCTTCATGGTGTGTGGAGATGGTTGCATCTTGAGGACTCACAAGGTTCTTGGAAAAGGTGTGGTTTATGCTTTTATTTGGCACGTTATCCTTGGTATGAGGATGGTTTCATTATTATGTCATGGTATACTCTTGATACACGTTTAGAGTTGTGACATGTTATAGTATGTTCATATGGAGCATGTTATCTCTTTGGTTGAGATGGTAAGATCATGTTGTCATGTTTATGTTCCTGAGGCCATGGTTGGAACTTTGACATTGATCTTGGTTTAGTTTCTTGGTATTGAGTACACTAATCATAAGCTGAATACTTCATGATATTGCTATGTTGCATTTGGAGTTGGCATGGATTGATTGGTTATAGGTGCTCATGGATACTTAGAGACGATGGTGACGCTGATTTCTCTTGGATTAGAGAAGTATCTATTGGGATGGTTGATGGTTTCAGCAGGAAGTCCGAGGGGTAGTCACCTGATATGGACTTGAGAGGAGATTGTTCTTAGATGAGTCTTGGTTGGAGACTTGGGTATCTTGATGAGCGTTCTCATTCCCCACTCTTGGTCTACTCGGCAGTTTGCTACTTGAGAGGTATAGCCCATTATTTTTCTCTCAGTTGCATTATATTTATGCTTGTCTTTCATGGATATAGATCTTGAGCTATGGTACATGAGTTAGTTCTAGAGGGTTCATTTGAAAGATGGTTAAGCATTGGTTATCTCCATGTGCATATGTTGTTATGCTAGTTGAGTTTGCGAGATGGTTTTATTTTGGGCATATTCCTTGGATTAGGAATGGTTATTCCTTGATTTAGGAATGGTTTATTGAGTTTGATCTTCTTATGAGAGGCTTACATCCATGATTAGTTATATGGTATGGTTTGGGTGTTGTTGAGGCTTCTTGTTGGGGTTTAATGGAGGAGATCATACTTGCACAGTTTACATCTAGAGGTGTGTGTAGAAGGACATGATACATGTTATGATTTGCATGGTTTCTCTAGTCTTGGTTATCTTCCTGGATGTTCAGTTTTGCCTACATTGGATTTGAGATTGGTTAGAGATTGTGATCACTGGTTTGTGCTCATGTATGTCATGTGAGAGATTACATGGTTATTCCTTTATCTCTTTCCTTTGTTGGTTGTGGTGAACTTGGGAGAGCATTGGAGACTTGTTATGAGAGTTGTTCTTGCAGGATATTAGTTTATGTATTATGGATGTCCTTGATACTACATGGATTCACTTCTTTGAGATGTGTTGAGTGGATTGGTTATAGATTTGACATTATCTTTTGCAGTGGGAGCTTCTTGGTATATATGTGGTAGGTATTGCTCTTGAGGCTTGTGATTGCAAGTTATAGATTGGATATGTCGGTGATATGAGATTCACTTGTTATACTTTTGAGGTATGGATAGTTGGATGGGTTTGGCACTTGCTGTGGGTGCTATTTTAGCTATGGATATTTTGACAACTACGGATACATGTGATTACCTTTGGATCAGATTTTTTTTTTTTGTGCTTGGAATTTCAGTTGGTATAGGATTTTATGATCTTCTAATGTGACAGGTTGGGTGGTTTTCTCTTTGGATGGCTTCTATGTATGTCTAGTGGTAGTGGCATAATAGGAGGTGAGATCATTCATGTTTGAGATGCTGGATACTTTGATTTTGTTTCGGGTACCAAGATGGAGCACTTGGTGTATTTTGATCCATGATGGTGGATGTGCTGGGAGGGATTGTTCCCTTGTTCATTTATGTGGCTATGGATTGACCCTATGCAATGTATACAACAAGTGGGAGATTGTTGAGATAATGGGTGTTGCACACATTGCATAATATTGTTATTTTATTTTTTTATTTTTTTATTATGTAATGTTGTGCCTAGATGGACGTGCAACATGTAAAGATTCCCATGGAATATTCTTGATGAGTTGTATTGTAACATTGTAAAAATATTTGATGTAATTATTTAATATTGGAGAAAAGAATTAAATCCCCAATATTAAATGTGGGGTTAGTGGGTTAGGTAGCACATGGTTTTAGCACATGGTTTATGTAATATCACTTAGAGGTTTTGTGGGACTTGCTACTATATAAGCAGCCACAAGGGTAGTTCTTGTAAGAGTGACAAGAAGAAAAAAAAAAGGTAGGAGTCGAGCGGGACAAGGCTTGACAGGTTAGCCAAGGGAGCATTTGTGAAGGTTGAAAGCATGGCATGGGATGTGTGGATTCATGCTTGTTCACATAGTTTACTCGGTTGTGGCTATGGCCATGAAGGCTTCCATGGATGTATGGCAATGGTATTTTTTGTTGAATAATACATGGTGATGGATGCTTTTGGAGGCTGGGTTTTTCCCTCAATGAGGGTTTCCCAGGGTATATCTTGTGTCACATTTTGTGGGTATGTTGTCTATTCTCTTGCATGTGGATTTTAATTTTGTGTTTATTTTAGATCTATTACAGGTTATGTGGAAATGGTTATATTCTTTATTGCCAAGTTTCCTTACACTCACAACCAAAAGATCTAGGATTCTAGAAAGAAAATCCACCACTAGATCAAGACCAACTCAAATCTACTTCTCCAACTCAAGTCCTAGTGTAAACTACCTCAACTTTGGTGATCTGTCTACACACTTAGGAACAATTGTGCTCTAATACCACCTGACACAACACAAGATAGGAGAATCCCAAAAGGAGGTGTCCTAGCCCCCAACTATACAACCATGTAATGAAAACACAACCACAAGAAATAATATTGTAAGATCTAATACCAAATTACAACTCTTTATTTATAAAATAACTATTTGCATGCAATGTGCTAGGCTGTAAGGCCTTCCTAGTTATGGCCAAATATAAAGCAAGTAATAGTTCTGCAAGATCCCTCAAGATCTAATCCAAACCCTAGCTAGTCCAGATCCACACTCTAGTAGAAACCCCTAAGGAAAATCTCAACTTGTGCTCACAAGCCCACCAAGTAATCCCCTTGTTTTCCAAGCCACAATTACTAGCTCTTCTCCAAATTCATCCAATATCCAAGTGTAAACTACCTCAGATTCGATGCTCTATCCACACATTCACAACTCCATCACAATCTTGTTGATAAACTACCTCACATTTGATGCTCTGTTCATAGACTTATGATAACTCACTCTTTAGCTACTCCTCTTCTATATGATGGATGAATAATGACTAAAGACTTCCTGACAACCCCTACTTATACCAATCTAAGCCATAATTCAGCCCAGAACACAAATTAAATACAAATACATATATTAAATGTCACAAGTCAGCCAACAATAGCAATTAAATACCCAAAATTGATGTCTTAGTAAAATTGTGATATCTCCTTGCTTTGAATGAATTTGAACTCATGCTTCAAATTTTAGTTAGTACTCTAGGCTCTCTTTAGTACTTGAAATTTTCATCCTCTAACTCATTGTGTAAAATTAGTTATATAGCCTAAAATAGATACTGAATTACCAAACCATGCCAAGCAACCAAAGACCATGTTGAGCTCCATAGACCATGCTAAGCTCCAAGACCATGTTGAGCTCCATAGACCATGTCAAGATCCAAAGGCCATGCCAATCTCTATAGACCATGTTGAGCTCCATAAACCATTCTAAGCTCCAACGACCATGTCGAGCACTAGTCCTTCTTTGATCGAGTAGCAGTCCAAGCACCCACCAAAGCAACTACCGAGCCTCCTCCCATGAACTCCAAAGTAGTCACTAACCAAACGCAAGATGCTCCTACATAAATAGGTTGTTAAGTGCTAATATGATTACTTTACCTCTTATTTGACTTTTTTTACCTGCTATAGTGATGTCTACATCTTTTGATCCAAAATCTTTTTTTCAATATCATTGCCAGAATGGTCATGATATTGAGAAATTTTATTCTTTAAAACATAAGGTTCAAGACTTAATTGATTCTAGTGATTTGTCTATTGATAATTTTGATGGTAGTGGGAATAAATCTATTTCTCCTCCTAATAAAAATCTACAAATCTATACTAATCCTTTACCTACACATGATACTAATACTATTGTTTAGCCATCTTCTATGGATATTATGTATTATTCAAAGATGGATGATATTAACAATGTTATTAATCAATTGGAGCATGCGGTTCAATCTATATCTCCACCTCAGTGTCAATCTCTGCTTCAATCTCAAGTTTCAACATCACCTCAATTGAAACCTAAACCCATATTGGAGCATCAACTTAAAAATTGACTACAACTTAAGAAAAATGACCTTGAGAACTTTTGATTACCTTTGATGATTCTGAGATTATTATAGCTCCTAATGGTTCCCTTTATATTTATGTTAAGATTTCTTAGACACCCACTCATGGTTTTCTTGTTGATTCTACCTCCTTAGTAAATATTATTATGGAAGAAAATATTTTTATGAAAGGATTGCAATGTGATTTTTATGATACATTGAATGTGTGGATACAAACTTGTAATGGTTTTCTTTATCCATCATTCGGTTCTATCGATTTACCAGTTGAACTTTGTAGAAAGATTGTGAATGCTACCTTTGTTGTTGTTCCTACTTTTGATCAGTTTCAAGTTAAGCTTGGTTTTCCATGGTTAAATGCCATGCATATTGTTTCTTCACATATTCATGAATATCTTAAGTTTTTTTATGATGACAAAGTGGGTAGTTAATCATAGTTTATATCACACTTCTAGGCCTAGAGAATTTTCTACCATTGACTTCTTTTGGCCTTCATTACTTAATCCATTTACTTCTTGACCTAATCATCTTTTCTATTCATATCAAATTTATAAGCATCATAAGATTCTCAAGTTAAGTTTACCTCCTATGGATATTAAAAGTGGTATTTTGCCTATGTCTTCCATACCTCCTTTATCTATGACTTCTACATCTATTAATCAAGCTCCTCATGTTGCTTGTCAATCTCCTGATAATTCTATTAATCCTCCTATAGAACCTATGAAGGATCCTATAATTGTTCATCCTAGCTCTCAACATATTACAAGTATGGTAAAATGCAATTGATCTATTAATGAATGTCATAAGAAGTGTCATGCTAAAGATAAATCTCGTAGTTCTATTTTTCAAAAATCTTTACCTTCTTTGGATACAACTATGGATGATGTGTTAGAAGATTTTTTTGCTAATAATGATGTTAAGGTGCATGATTCCAATGATTCTATTCATATCTTAGATCCTATTTTGATTAATCTAGATGGAGAAGATACTCTTGATGATAATGATGATGTTAATGATGAATATGAAACTATTGACATTGACATTGACATTGTCTTACCTAATATGCTTTCCTCAAAATTGACACTTACGCCTAGTATTAAACATTGTGATTCTCAAGAGGATCCTTGCTTGGAATTGGCTATCATTCCTTCTATGTTCCATATAGTCCCTCTTGAGAGTTCCCGACATTCCCTAAAAGATATATAATGAGATGGGGAGATTAGACAACATGCTTGATTGGGTAGGCCTTCATGATAGCCTTTGTTGTGTATTTTTCTATTGTACTGTATTTCTCTTGTAATGTATTTTTTACATGTTGTTAGATTCTTTTATACAATCTTTGTTGCTATGTTAGTGCAAGGTGATAAAATAATTGAACCTATTGTATTATTCTTCTATATTCATCTCTATTCTTCCATATATTATTTCATGTTATGTTGTACCTATGCTATTGTTCATGCATGTTTCCTTGTGTAATCTTCTTAGATTTGTGACTTGGTAGCACTAATTCTTTTTGGTCTCTAGGTCATTGTCCAAAAAGATTCTCCTTTGTATCTCTTATGTGATCTTTCCTCCTTTGGGATTGTAGTTCTAATTTCTTTAGGGAATGATGTCAATTCATTTGCAATAATATCACAAACTATCTTATGATAATATTGACCCCACTGTAAGTAAATCCCTTTTGTGTTCTCTGTATGTTTATGTACTATTTCCCTTGATTTGTCATCGTATAGGGGCGTCTCTTAGTGGAAACATAATCAATGAAGTTTTTAATGTTTTCATTAGAGCCATTTCTCCTATTAAAGTGTTAGTAATGACTTTAATGTGGGGGCATATGCTTTGCTCACTTATTGCACACATACACTTTTCAAAACATATATACTATTTTTCAAGATGTCTTTTCTCCCTTTTTGGATTAGCAACTAATCCTTAAAGAATGGATTTATATTTTAGGATCTCTCAATCCCTCTAGTTTGAAATATTTTTTATCCCTTAAGGTCAAATGTATCCTTAGGATTGGATCTCTTTTTTCCTTTTGGTTTTACTCTTATAGAATAGATTATTCTTAAGGGTAAATCCTTGATGGGTTGAGAGTATCCACATTCACTAGGTGGTTCAATTTGATTTTTCCAATTGCATAGTTTCCTTGTGCTGTTCACCATGGGACATAAGTTCTCATTGGGTGAGATAATCACACTCTTTTTCCTTTTCTCTTTTTCTAGATATGTCTATCATGTTGTAATCTTAGAGTTAACAAAGACTCAAGTCTCTAGAGGCTTGAGGATCTCTTTGTCTCTTTGATTTTAATAAGGTTATCTTTTCATTATGATCTACTTTACCAAGAGTTTGCATTGAGTCTATACTCTTGCTAAAGTGGGTGATAAATGTATCATCTTCAAATGAAAGCACTTCTATTTTAAGAATGTTTATCCCTCTGAGTAAGTGGTGTGGGATCATGTCAAGCACTTTGAATAGGTCTTTGTATGGATCTAGTTATTTCGCCCTATTTTACTTCTCTCTCTCTCTCTCGCTCTCTCTCTCTCTCTCTCTCTCTCTCTCTCTCTCTCTCTCTCTCTCTCTCTCTCTATTTTTGGCCTATTTCTGATAACTTTCTCTATGAAACTGAGGACTTTGACTTTCTAGGTCAAGGACAACCTGAAGAGTCAAGTTCAACCTAGAACCTGACCCAGGTCAAGAATGACCTCAACCTTGACCTAGGGTAGGGTCAACCTTGTCCCTAACCTAAGGTCCAATTTTTAATTTCTGGGAGTTTTAGGATATTAGGCTTCAAAAAGTTTCTTTTTCCCACTTTTGAGTTGGCTATTTTAGGTTTTAGAATGGTAGACTCTTAAATTGCATTTAATCTAGGTCCATTTCTAGGGGTTAAGGTTAATTGGGATTTAATGCTCCCATGTCAACCTTCTCTAGGAGTTTGTGCCCTAGATCTCTATATAAGGAGGCCTCCTTCTCTCATTTTTCTCTCTAAGATGCATTATGATATCGAATGAACCATTACCTTTCTATATCCATTATTATATGAAGTTTTAGAAATAATAGTCCACCAAGATAACTAAGAGGTGGGGGGGGGTGGTGAATCAATTATCCAAAAATTAAAACATTTATTTTTCTTAAATAAACTTAACCATTTAACCAAAGTAAACAATAACCATACAAAGATTCATATAGATAATTACACTAGATATTTTGAATAGGGAAACCCTTGATCAGATGGAAAACCCCATCAGGAATGATACCCACAAGATGATGTACTAATATAAATATTCCTTGTTAGAGAATGGACCCTATTAGGAGTCTATTACAACATTTAGTACATATGAGTCCCTATTATAATATTTTGAATCCCTATTACGAGATTCCAACTCTGTTAAGAGTTGTTCCAAACCTGTTAGGAGTTGTGGTATAATGTATGCAAGATGAATCGACTACCCAAACATGTAATTTCATCTACAAGAAGAGCTCACTACTCAAACAAGTAATTTAGTGTTATGTTCTTCTTTCCTTTGTTCTGTAAACTGAACCAATCACTATTAGATCATGTAGACCAAGTCATGAACCTCAAATCCAAATATCAAACCTTAGATCACTTAGTCAAACCTCAGCGGTGAAGTTTCCTTCACTTTCACATTGTTGTACTCAACTTTGCACTCCACTCTTTACTAATGCTTATCGTCAATCAAAAATCCACTGTAATGATAAAGGAAAATGTCCTTCCTTTATAAAATGTCCCTAAAAAAATTCCCTAAGTTTTTTGTTAGACATTCTGACTTAATTATTATAGGACCATATTAAGAACATGTTACACTTAGTGATAACATTAATCTTCTGCCTTGCAACTTGAATAACTTTTCGTACACATAATATTATGATAAAATTTTTTATCCATGTCATGAACAAAATTTCTTCTTTATGTCTTAAACCTTGATTCTCAAAATAAAAAAATCTACTAAGAGATGTAACAAGTTTACTAGAACATGCCTTTGTAAACTCTATCTCTGAATAGACATCACAAAAACTTACATAACTTCTTTCAAACTTATCATTTATTCTTCCAATGTTAACTACATATACTAGGTACTCAAAAATATCTCCCATAACCTCAGATGGTTAGAATACTCAACTAGCCATCGATACCAACTTGATCTTTCCATTGTTCTTTTGTTAGATACCACAAAAAATACTACGTTGACATCAATGAAAAAAATAGTCATGAATGTAACATATCATTATAGTAACATATCTACAATACTCCCCTATAGGAATATTATCAATATTCATGCTTCCAACAATCTTGTAACAATCTTCCCCTTTGGAATTAATGACAACATATATGAAAAACTTCTAGTTTTGAGAATACCAACAAAAAACTATTCATCTTTCTTTATTAATCATTCTCCCACACTATTTTATTATTCCAAACAAATTGTACTTTTTCTTTCTTGCTTCTCCCCATGATTTTCTTCCTCATGATCTTCCCATAATGTATTACTTTTCCACAACATATTTTTCATGCTAAACTTCTCCCCCATTGACATCAATGTCAAAGGTTTCTGCAACCAACTCTACTGCATCAAACTCTACAACAACTAATTCTTACTAAGCTCAAGTGTTGAAAGACACTATTTAAAACAACATTCAACAAGAGTCTAGAATGATTCTATCTATCACAAATACTCCTTCATATAGGAAGCATCAAAATTTAGTCTAGACACAAATGGTGCTCTATTACATTGGACTGATGCACTCTTACATCTTCTACTCTGCTATAGGAAGGGGCACAACCCCAAGCATACCTCAAAAATACTCAAAAGTCTCTTTGGGAAGAGACTTGGTGAATATATTTTCAATTTTCTCTTTCATCCTTACATAATCCACTCTAATTTCCATTTCTACAACTTTCTCTCTCAACACGTGATACTTGATAGAAATGTCCTTAGTCTTTGAATGCAACACTGGATTCTTAGACATATTTATCGTACTCGTGTTGTCATAATGTATAACAATAGGTTCATTGATTTCTATCCTTATATCCTTCAACATCTTCTTCATCCAAAAAAATTGATTGCAATTTTTTGCTATTGTAACATATTCTACTTCCACTATAGTTTGTGATGTGAAATCCTACTTCATGCTTAGCCAAGAAACCAATCTTCCTCCAAGAAAGAAGGCTCCACCACTAATACTTTTTTTGTCATCCATATTTCCTACCTAATCAACATTAGTATATGCACTAAGAGTAAAATCATTAGATCTATCATACCATAATCCAAACTCAAATGTTCCTTTTAGATATTTAAATATCCTTTTGATTGTTGCATAATGTGCTTCAGTGGGATCAGCCTAAAATCTTGCAATAATTCCAACTATGTTTGCTCCAACTTTGCATGAGTCAGATATTGCAATCCTCCAATCATAGATATGTACTTCTTCTACTCAATAGTAGGTGTCTCATCCTTTGTAGATAACTTATGTCTAGTTACCATAGGTGTTCTAATGGGTTTTCATGTTTCCAAACCAAACCTTTTCAGTAAATACTTCAAGTACGTCATCTGAGAAATAAAGATTCCTTCTTTATTTTGTACAATCTACAATTCTAGAAAATATTTCATTTCTCCTATAATACTCATTTCAAATTCTTTCTTCATCTCTTCTGCCAACTTCTTACTTTCTTCATCAACAAATATTACCAAAATTATCAAATCATCATCATTTTCTTTCCAATATAGATTACTATTTTTCATACCTTTTCTATATCTAAGCTTTGTCAAATTCTTGTCCAACCTCACATTCAAGTTCTTGGTGCTTTTTTTAAGGCAAAAAATTATTTCTTTAGTTTGCATACTATGTCCTTATCATCTGTCAAAGGGCATCCTTTAGGATGCTCAATGTACACTGCTTCTTCAAGTTCTCAATTCAAAAATTCTAACTTGACATCCATCTGATACACTTTGAATTTATTCTATGCTTCATAGGCTAATAATAATCTTACTACTTCTATTCTAGCCATTGGAGCATAGGTCTCCTCATAATCTATCCCTTCTTGCTATGAGTAACCTTTACATACCAATCTTGCTTTATTCCTTACAATTTCACCTTGGTTATTCATCTTGTTCCTGAATACCCATTTAGTTCCTATCACATACTTGTCTATTGGTCTGGGGACCAATTCCCATGTCTCATTCTTTACTATATCATCCAATTCCTCTTTTATAGCTTATTTCCAATAATCATCTTTACATGCTTAATCTACATTCTTAGCTTCAACTTGAGATATCAAACATAGTTCTTCATTGAATCTACTTCTTTACATCATACCTTTATTTCTACTTTTGATGATGTGGTCAAATGGGTGATTCTTTATCATATTCTTTCCTAGAGTAGGAGTTGCTAACTCAACTCTTGGCTCTATTAAAGGTTTTGAGCTTTTTTCTTGCCTTGGTTCTCCTTCATTCTGAAAGTCATTATTAATCACAAGAAATACTTCATCATTCCTTGGTTTAGTAACAACATCATCATCTAAATTGTAATCAATTATTCTTTCTTGTATCATAAATTTCTCATGAATTCTCACATTTGCACTTTCAATAATAGTTTTAGTTCTCATATTATAGCATCTATAAGCTTTTCTTTTCAATGGATAATGAAGAAACATATCTTCATCACTTCTAGCATCAAACTTACCGATATCATCATCTATTTTGATATAATACTTACTCCCAAAAATTCTGAAATACTTAACTATAGGTGAGTGACCAAACCACAGTTCATAATAGGTCTTGTTTGTGTTTTTCCTAACTTGCACTTTGTTCATAGTGTAGACTATTGTGATCATAAATTCTGTCCAAAACATCTTATATACGTCATTCTTAGCTTAATTATCTCTTGTAGCTTCTATTACTAATCTATTCCTTCTATCTTCAATGCCATTCTATTCAGGGGTTCTTAGAGATGATAACTGTCTTTTGATTCCATTCTCTTCACAAAACATGATAAACTCATTTGAAGCAAATTATCCTCTTCTATTTGATCTTAAACATTTAATCTTTATACTAGATTAATTCTCAACTCTATTCTTGAATATTTAAAACTTAACAAATGCCTCAATTTTCTCTTTAAGAAATGTAACCTACATTATTCTAGAAAAGTCTTCAACTAGAATTATAAATTAGTTTTCACCATATAATCCTTTGGTCTCTATAGGACTGTTGAGATCTGTGCGTACAATCTCTAACTTTTCTACACTAGTAAACTTCTTGCTAGGCAGTGAAGTTCTATTATGCTTTTTGAACACACATTCCTTGAAAATTATGTTAGTAGTCTTTACAATCTTAGGAAAATCTCTAATTGTAAACATACTACTAGTCTTCATAATATTGTCAAAGTTTATATGTAAAAACCTCCTTTGCCATAATCAACTGTCATGTACCTTTGCATCCAAACATGTCATTTTAGTAGGATTCAACTGAAATACATTACCTCTAGTTCTAGTTCCTATTCCAATTACCTTTCCATCTTTGTCTCTAATATTGCATGTCTTCTCTATGAATTGCAATTGATAACCTTTGTCCACTAGTTGTCCAACACTCAAAAGATTGTGCTTCAAACCATCAACAAAATATACATCCTTAGTGTTAGTTTTAAGAGTTATAGATCCAGTACCTTTATCTTGGCATGCTCTATTGTTTCCAACTCTGACAATGCCCCCATCTTGACTTTTGAAGTTAACAAACTTATTCATAACACCATTCATATGATGTGAAAAATGACTACTAGTTATCCAATCAGATTTCTTCTCAACCCATGACACCAATGCTATTTTCTCTAGATTTTCTTCTTTAATTGCCACATATCCAATTTCATCATCACTAGCACTCACTCCTTGTTCATTAGAATCATTATCCTCATTTTCATAAAAACATTCTCTATCTTTTCTAGGTTTGTAATTTCCTTTATACTTTTTCTCTCTTTTAGGACACCTAGGTGCATAATGACCATATTCATCACAAGTCCAAAATTTAAAGATTTTCTTACCCCCTTTTTCTCTTCTTACTAGAAGGGCTACTCCTTCTTCAATCTTTCTATCTTCCCCAGATCTATTGCTACGAGAAAAGTCTCCTCTAGTACTTGTGCTCCTTGATAAACTAGGTCAAATATTTAAGGCAATGAAAGATATGTCTATTTTGGTTAATTCTTTAGACTATCTAAGCTCATTCTAAACTAATTTAAGTTTTCCAAGAAATTTCTCCTTTGTGAAATCTTTGGTACAAGATATCAACAACTATATCATCTCAATTTTTGGCTTAAATAGTGGTGTTAAAATTTTCAATATTTTCCATATCACATCATTATCTTCTTTGGTTCCTCCTTGAGATCTAATACTTGTAGTATTTTTCAATATCTTGCCTACATATGTTCTTATAGATTCATTTTCCATAATTTTAGCATCTTTAATGCACAAATCCAACTTTGTAGCCTCAATTTCTTAAAATGTTCATCACCTTCAAAACTATTTTCCAAAGCTTTCCAAATCAAATGTGAAGTAGCAAGTTATTTTACCTAATTGTATTCAATTTTAGAAAGTGCAACGAATAGTGCTTCTTGAGCTCTCATGCTACACATAAAAAGATCTCTTTTTGCTTTGGTACAATTTTCCAAATCATTTTCAGCAATGATTTTCTTCACTATTTTTTTCAAGATCCAATATCCCAGACCCATACATAACAAATGTGTCTTCATCTTTTCCATCTAGCTATCATAATTTGTTCCATCAAACTTTGGACTATCTTTCCTGAACTTGCTCACCATGGATCTCCCAAAGTTGTTAAACTTTATCTTCAAGCACCTGATGCTCTGATACTAATTGTTAGAAACAATAGTCCACCAAGATAACTAACAGGGGGGTAGGGTGAACCAGTTATCCAACAATTAAAATATTTATCTTCCTTAAATAAACTTAACCATTCAACCAAAGTAAACAACAACCATACAAAGATGTGCATAGACAATTACACTAGATATGTTGACTAGGAAAACCCTTGATTAGATGGAAAACCCTGGTGGGAATGATGCCCACAAGATGATGTACTAATATAAATATTCCTTGTTAGAGGATGCACCTTATTAGGAGTCTATTACAACATTCAATATATATGAGTCCTTGTTAGGAGACTTTGAATCCCTGTCAGGAGATTTTATCCCTATTAAAAGTTGTGTTGACCCTGTTAGCAATTGTGGTATAATGTATTCAAGATGAGCACACTACCTAAAAAATGCAATTTCAACTACAAGAAGAGCTCATTGCTCAAACAAGTAATTTAAGGTTATGTTATTCTTTCCTTTGTTCTATAAACCAAACCAATCACTGTTAGACCTTATAGACTAGGTTATAAACCTTAGATCCAAATATTAAACCTTGGACCACTTAGCAAAACATCGGCAATGAAGTTTCCTTCACTTCTGTACTACTCTACTCAACTTATTCACAACCTCTTCTAATTGTATCAAAATGTGTTGAGATGAGTCAACATCAACACCTATAGCATTAGTAATTATGTTTGTGGTATTTTCAATTATAGTAAATTCTCTATCTCTCTCATCTCTAAGCTGTGATCTTGAAGTATGGATCACCACTTGTGACTGATATGTCTTTGCTACTCCTTGATGACCTTGTTGAATACTCTGCTCTACTGTTGATTCGCATTCACTCTTCTCAAAACATTACATATATACCATTCCAATAATTACAATTGCAAAATTGACTAAAACAAAAGTAAACAAAATATTACTAAGTCAACCAAACAGTAGAAAACACGAGCTCTTCAAGCTGACTCGGTGACCTTTTGATACTTGGAATCCATTGCATTACTCAACATCATCATGCACTCAGTAGAAGTAGAAGCATAGTCTATACTAATCACACAACATAGCTTGGAACTTAGTAACCATTGGAGACTCAATAGATATAGTGTTACTCGGTAGATACTAAATCCTTTGTTTACCTTGCTGTCACTTGGTAAACACTACACATCCATCACTTGGTAGAAACTAACTTCACCTCATGTAAACTGATGACTCATTAGACACTATGAAGCTTGGTAACCATTATCTACTTGGTGAACACTTTAAGCTTGGTATACACTACTGAACTGCACACTCACTTGGTAGCATCAAGAATGCTCAGTGTGAATTGCTTAACTATTGAACTTACAAGGTAACCACTAAATGCTTGGTATAAAATGTAGACTGAGTGATGAGCTCAGTAAGCATTTAGAATTGAATAAGTATTGTCACTAATGACAAATACAACATAATTCCAACAATCTCCCCCTTTGGCACTAGTGACAAAAACACTTATGAGCCAAAACTTATGTACACTAACATTCTAATTTTTGATTTTTCAAAATTGATCTTTGTAAAGTTGTTTTAGATACATATCTTACATATCTCACCTATACATATGGCATAATATACATAGCTTATATCTATACATATATCAATCTATTTTTTTCCTTGATTTCTCCACAAGTCTCTTACTATCTCTTTACTCCCCTTGTTCTTATTATCTTATACTCCCCCTTTTTGACAATAATGCCAAAGAGATATGAAAAATATTCAAATAGAGACATCAAAATGTGAGAGAAATTTAGAGTGTACCTTGAGAATAAGAGCCAATGTCTTATCCCAATTATCTTGTAAAATTTTGTAGTTGGAGAGTACCACTTGAACTTCTGTAGAAAGTTCAATCATGTGATCTACGACTAAAAATTTATTATCTTGGACCAATGTTTTTGAATATGCAATATGTTTATGCATTAGGTCCATAACTGGAAGGATCATATTTTTGATATCAATCAGTGTAGACCTGATCTTGGCTTCCTCTCTAAGAAACTCTGCCTGCATTTCTAACAAAAATTTCACCTTCATGTGATGTGATGAGCTTGAACTCGGGTCAAGCTATAACTTTTGTGCACTAGCCTTCATATCCACATCAATATTATTCAATTTCTCCTTTATATCCTTGGTATACTCGGTAACATCACAAAGCTTTCCAAAAAGTGATGCCACATTGGTGAAAGATTGTTCAAGGTTGCTCAAAATTGAAGATAACTCTACTTGATTTATTTCAATGTGCTGAGCAATGTGCTCAAGTACCTTATTGTCAAATTTTTTCTTTGCCTTCTCAATGAGCTTCTCTTAGCCAAAAGTGTCCTCATTGAACTTATTCACACCCTCTTCTAATTGTATCAAAATGTGTTGAGATGAGTCAACATCAACACCTATAGCCTCATTAATTATGTTTTTAGATAGTAAATTCTCTATCTCTCTCATCTCTAAGCTATTTCTACCTTGCCTTTTGCCCTAAAAGCTAACTGACCAATATCATTTCATCAACTATGGCAGTATCCAAATCTATCTTAGGAATAAAAATTTCTTTGTCCAAGTCAATATCTTCATCAATTGCTTCCCCAGTAAACAAAAGTTTTAGAGGAGTCTTTGGTTTTACTTTTGTGCTTACTTCTTTGGACTTCGAAATAAGAAGAATAGTAGAAGTAGTCGAACTAGCAGAAAAAAATTGAATTGGTCCAACTAAAGGAAAACTAAAGAAGTACCAATTGTATCCAAAATTGACGTGCTTCCAAAAAATGAAGTACCAATAGGTAATGTACAAACTAGAACAAATACAATTGAAGAACATATTGGAACAAAAACTAGTGTAGTTAAAGGTGTAGTAGACAAAATTGTAGAACATGATGGAAAACTTACTATACATGGTGGAGAAGAACTTGGCACAATTTGATAACTGACAGTTGTGCATATTGTTGAAGTAGATTGCTTAGGAGCTGATGAAGAGGGTTGCAGCTTGGTAGATGAAGTGATAGACACTTCCATTGAAGATACATGGAGCTATGAGGTAGTAGGTGTAGATGATATGTCTAATGTAGTTTAAATCATTCTTTCTGAAGCTAACTCCAACCCTGATGATGTTGCGAGCTTAGGTGGAGAATGAGGAAGGGAAGCAATGAATTCTGCTACAATTTTCATTGGATCATCTTCTTCATGTTCTTCCTTGCCTTCCTCTTCAACTTCTTCTTCTTTCTCTTCATCATTAGCCCTTAATGCTTGATAGTCTTCACCATAAAATGTAACACATGTAGTGTTATCCTCTTCATCATTACTGTCACCATCATCATCTTTGATCTCTACTGGATCATCACTAGGCTTATGCAGATGATAGATGTTCTTCCACATGTTTGTTGCATCTCTTACAATATGCTCAATATCTTTGATTAAAATCAAACATGTGTGGAATATAATCATCATTTTACCTTTATTATTTTTCATAGCTGACTTTACTTTTGCATCAGTAAGATTTGGAAATAATTTCCTCAAAGATTGTTCATAAATGCCTTTGGCTATCTGCACAACAAATTCCCACCTTGGCTGCAATCTCACCAAAAATTCTTTTGAGATTTGGGGAGCAATCTGGTCTGGGGAATACTTCCACTTTCGCATTTTGGTGAGTACTAGCTCCTTAATTTACATCTTCTCAACATCAGTCCTTGTTTCAAACTTTAAAGCCTTGAAGTTTGTGACGCCAGCTCCTTCTTCCATCTATTTCATTGTTTCTTGGAAGGTAAATGGGGGCATGTTGAGCACAACTTCACCTTTGCCTTTGCCTCTCCTAGTGAAAATAGCTATGGAGATCTTTGGAGGTTTTGTAACGATTACCCTTCCTTTCTTCTTGACTGGCTCTACCTCCTTCTTTGATTTTTGCTCTTCTCCTTCTCCTTCTCCTTCTTCTTCATCCTCTCCTTTTCCCTCAGTAAGCATTAGAGGGCTAGTGGCAGTTATCATTTTTGCTATTTTCCTCTTTCCTTTGTTGATTGCTTGAGGTAGCTTGATTTCTAGTTCAATTCTAGCTTTTACTTCATCATATGTGCCAAAAACTAGTTTCTTAGGGTCTATAGGCTCATTTACCAATGCTTCAATAATATCCGTAGTTTCATCAATATTGACCTCATAAGGGAGAGGTTTCACCCATGCAAATTGGGGCCTTACTACCTGAATGTATACCCTATCACAGTCAACCATAAAACACACATCATATTTATAATCCTCAACAAGTTTAGGAGGAATCTTGAACCTATTGTTCATCCTTTCCTTGAAGTCTTCAAAAAAATTATCCATAATGCTATCAAAGTTTTCACCCATTTCTGCAATAAACTCATTTATTTAATATAAAATAGAAACATCCTTTCTCCACACAACAAAACATTTAGATAGAAATAATTTTTGCACATAAAAGAAAAGACACATTGACAAAGAACCAAATTTACAAGGGTTGTTCTTTGATGTTCAGATGCTATCCATATTCTTGTTCAATTATTTCAGTAATAACTCAGACAAATCAAATTCCATGTTTTTCTTCACAACTTTGAATGCTAAGTCCACTACCTCACATGGAATGCTATTTAAATGACTAGAGTTGTAAATCTTGTGGGCAATTACATGAATACCAAATCTTAACTCCACATCAGAAACAATGCTAATTTTTAAACCTCTACTGTTCCACTTGGCTAGGGTTTTCTTTTGGAGTTCATCCTAACCTAGGGTTTTGGTAGATTTTTCTTTGGTTAGCATTGAAAGACCAATAATCTTTTGAATCATCTTCTTGGTTATTAACATGGGCTTATCTAACTGTAATTGACCATTGTGCACACAACTAAGAATATACCTAATCCATTTTATCTAAAAAATTCTTGGCAGGTGTATGATATGGGTCAAGCCTTTTGTTTCTAAGTTCTTATGTTTGGGTTTCAATGAGCCATCAGTACACATTTCCTCTAAAGCATTATCCATTTCTAGGGTTCCTATCTCCTAAATAGAACTTTTAAAATAAGTTTGAATGTCGTTCATTAATAGTACCTTTGGTGGAATTTGAGATTGCGCACCATTAGGGTCAAGTGTCTCCACAACTACTAGAACTAGCTTGAAATTTGGTGCTTTCCACTCCACACCCTTAACCAACATTTCTGAGCCTCTTTTCACCTTGGTGCCACTAGTGCTTCCAGATGCCATTGATACTCAGTAAGTGATGGAAATTTTTGAACAAATTCTTTGCTAGAAATTCACTCAAAATTTCTTGGAATTGTGTGTGTGCACCTTGAAATCTCTTACTCTATGAATACTGAAGACACGATGAAAAATGGAGTCAAATTCTACCCTTTTTGATGAAAATTTTCCATTAATGCTAGGTACCATACTAATATAGTGTGTGACAAACTGTCATCCACTCACTAGCTCGGTAGAAACTTGTGACTTGATGAAAAAATAGAACTTCACTTTTCCTAACCTAGCTCAGTTGAGTCTGTGACTAACCCTGCTAACTATGAACTAAACTTATATCATCCTTTAGTATTTGAAATACTAGTTTGGATCTTCTAGTTTCTTCCATTTGGAACTGCTCAAGATTTAGCTTGAAGATGGAGTTCTAGTCCCTCCTTCAAAGAATCTAATTTGAAATGGTGGAGTCACCCACTTCTTGAGTGACACTGCCATCATTTGAATTGTTTTGCTCAGTAGACTTAGGAATCCACTACTATCTTGTCTTCTTCTTGATGTTATCAGCTTTAGCTTTCTTTTCATCTTCAATTCTTCCTATGTTTATGCAATTTTTAGCTATATGACCAATTTTAGTACATGTATAACATCTTATTGTTGAATCTATTTTTCTCAAGTGTTGCCTTGTGCAATCTATGCCAATGTGTCCATATTCTCCATAATAGTGACATCTACACCTAGTATTTTAATCCCAACCAAATATTTCTTTGACAAGTTATTCAGCTTGATTGAATGGTTTAGATCTACATTCAAATGCCTTGTGACCTTGTTTCTTATATTTGTGACATTTACCTTCAAATTTTGGTTTCTTCTTGCACTCATTATCTTTATGACCATGTTTACTACAATTGTAGAGTTTTCCACTGAATTTTTCTTTTCCATTGCTCCAACATTTTTTTGATGTATGACCTAACTTACCACACTGATTGCAAGTAGGTCTTTGATTCCTTTGGGCACCTTATTGGGAAGATTCACCTTCTTCTTTGTAACCAAGTCCTACTTTTCCTTTTTGCGTATGAAGATTCTACTTACTTTTTAAGTTCAATTGATACATATTTTCTTGAGATTTCATCATCCTTTCATTAAGTTTCTTTTAAAAAATTAGATCAGCTTTCAATCTTTCAGTGAATAGATCATTCCTTAAGCTTTCATTTCCAGATCTCAAATTCATGATTTCTTCATTTGCATTGGAGAGCTAATTGATAATAATTTCTTGCTAAAGGGATTGGTTTTGATTTGCATTTTTCCTTGCCTCCAAGTCTTCACTTGCCTTATTCCTTTATTCCATGATTTCACACATTCTTATTGACTGAACTTCTTGTTCTCTTTTCAATTTTCTTACCTCTTCTTGTAGAGAGCCATTCTTTGGTAGGAGTTCTTTGATTGCCTCATTAGCTTCATCTGAACTATTTGATGGAAAGAAGTTGTCAATATTTTCTTCAACATACTAATGGTAATTGATTTGTCTTACAAGTTCCTTCCTTCTTTTAAGGGATTTGGAAATATGCTCTTTTTCTTCCTTGAGTTGAGCTATGGCCATTTCTAGATCTAGCTTTTCATTCTCAGTAGCTATGTCAAGTTTGAATATCTCCATTATCCTTGATCTTTGCTCAAGATGTCAAACTTTATCCTAAGAACCACAAAGATCTGATACCAATTGTTGGAAATAATCAAGACTAGCTAGGTCACTTAGAGGGGAGGGGTGAATAAGTAACCTCAAAAACTTTAAATCAATTAACCATTAAACCATATAAATCATTCACCATTCATTCTTCTAATCTACTACATGCATGAGAAAGGATAAACATTCATAACACATGAACACAATATTTTGGTGACCCAAAAACCTTCCAAATAGAAAGTAAAACTAGGGTGGGGATGATACCCACAAAACTTCACTATTATAATATAAAGTTGGCCTATTAGGGCTTACATTGACCACTTTTGATGATCTGCCCTGTTAAGAGAAATTTGGACTACTAGGTTAACCTTTTTAGAGGTTTTATAAACATACAATGAAGTATGCACTCTGTTAAGAGATTTATACAAAGACTGTTAAGTCTACCCTAATGACATGAAGAAATAGAAGTTTTATTAGCCCTTTTTGTGAACATTTGTTTATAACATATTGAACTTTACAATCCTTTAGTATAAATGTTTTGAACTTTTGATGTATAAAGTATGGATATAGGGCATAAAATGATAATTGGAATTATATTTAAAATGGGGTTCATTTTGTGGTAAAAATCTTTCTTCATGAATGTTTGATGTGGGTAGATCTTCCTGCAGCTGAAGGGATTGCAAAAATTGTTAGTTGAATAATTAATGCCTTTTCTTTCTAAACTAATAAATGAAAATAAATGTTTGCAAAAAGTCTTGTGTGTATTTAATGTTGATTGTAGGATACAAACAGAGTGGAGTTAAATGAATTAAAAAGGAATAGTGCTAAAGCATTGATGACATTAGGGAGAAGTGTTATGACACCGTTACACTAGAAGACTTGGTGAAAAAGTCAGAGGGGACCTATTTTAAAGAATAACCAAGCGGGACCTGAGTAAGTGGCTCAGCAAGGAAGTAAGCATCAATGCAATTAGTTAAACATGCAAAGCATGATACCTGGATTCTTGGAAAGTTGTTTGAAGACAGATAAATGAGAAAATCTAGCATTTTCTATGATCTCTATATTTGTGGGGAATTTAAGTGAGAATTAATGTTTTTCCAATTGCATGTTTGCAATCTTAAAGTTGTAACTAACTCTCCTTCATGAGGAAGTTGTAGTTTTAGGAGTTTTTTGTTCTTCCCTATAAATAAGACCTCGTTTGTATCTATGAGGTTAAGTAGTGAATAGAGAGACAGAGTTGATAGGCATCTTATTATTTTTCTAAGTTATTGTAATACTGCATATTTGATGAATACATGCCTTTGCTGAGTTTCTACACTTTTATCTGAGTTTGTCTTTCCTTCATTCTTTCGTGGGGGCCCACACGAAAGGTGGAGTTTTACTTTAGTAAGTAAGAGTTAAACTCAATTTTCTAAGTTAAAGTTAAGAACTACTATTCCTGCAGCCACTGGAAACAGAACCAATCACTGTTCCTGCAGTAGTAGGTGCATAGATGTATGACTAAATAATTAGAATTTCCTTTCAAGTATTTGATAGTCATCTTTCCTTTAGATAAACTAGATTTCCTTAAATGGTTATTGCATTCAAAGTAGTAGTGACTTTTAGTGAAAACTAGAGCATATACTTTGTAGACATCATCTCAAGTTCACACTCTTAGATTGACATTTAATGAAAATCAGCATAGTACTTTGGTGGTAAGGGATGTCCAGTCCTGCAACTAAAAGGGTGTTATATTGATTAGACATACCCTATGAAAGGATTTAGAAAACTAAGTCACCTATTAGGATAAAATAGTAGATCTGACTTACAACTTAATTGTTGAATTGATCTTGAAGTAAAAATCACCTCTTGTGACTGATATGTCTTTGTTGCTCCTTGATGACCTTGCTGAATACTCTACTCAGCTATTGATTCACATTCACTCTTCTCAAAACATTACATGTCCATTCCTTCATATACTCATGATGATAATGATACTACAAATGATACAATACATTACATATATACCATTCCAATAATTACAATTACAAGGTCAGCTAAAACACAAGTAAAAAAAATATTACTGTGTTGAGCAAATAGTAGAAAACTCAGGCTCTTCAAGCTGACTCGGTGACCTTCTGATACTTACTGTCCACTACATTGCTTGGCATCATAATTCACTTGGTATAAGTAGAAGCACGATCCATACTAATCACACAACATACTTTGGAACTCAGTAACCATTGGAGACTTAGTAGATATAGTGTTACTCAGTAGATACTAAATCCTTTGTTTACCTTGGTGTCACTCGATAAACACTACACATCTATCACTCGGTAGAAATTGACTTCACATCATGCAAAATAATGACATAGTAGACATTGTGAAGCTCAGTAACCATTATTTTCTTGGTGAACACTTTAAGCTCTGTATACACTACTGAACTACACACTCACTTGGTAGCATCAAGAATGCTTGGTGTGAACTGCTTAACTATTGAACTTACAAGGTAACCACTGAATGCTCGGTATAAACTATAGACTGAGTAATGAGATCGGTAAGCATTTAGAATCAAATAAGTATTGTCACTAATGACAAATACAACATAATGCAAAAAATCTCCCCCTTTGGCATTAGTGACAAAAACACTTATGAGAAAAAACTTATGTACACTAACATTCTAATTTTTGATTTTTCAAAATTGATCTTTGTAAAGCTGCTATATATACATAGCTTACATATCTCCCCCATACAAATGGCATAATATACATGGCTTATATCTGTACATATATCAATCTATTTTCACCCTTGATTTCTCGACAAGTCTCTTACTATCTCTTTACTCCCCCTCTTCTTATTATCTCATACTCCCCCATTTTGACAATAATGCCAAAGAGATATGAAAAATATTCAAATAGAGACATCAAAATGTGAGAGAAATTTAGAGTATACCTTGAGAATAAGAGCCAGTGTCTTATCCCAATTATCTTGCAAAATTTTGCAGGTGGAGAGTGCCACTTGAACTTCTACAGAAAGTTCAATCATATGATCTGCTACTGAAAATTATTATCTTGGACCAATGGTTTTCATTATGCAATATGTTTGTACATTGGTTCCATAACTAGAAGGATCATATTTTGGATATCAATTAGTATAGACCGGTGTGAACTTCTTAACTATTGAACTTACAAGGTAACCACTAAATGCTCGGTATAAACTATAGATTGAGTGATGAGCTCGGTAAGAATTTAAAATCAAATAAGTATTGTCACTAATGAAAAATACAACATAATGCAAAAAATCTCCCCCTTTGGCATTAGTGACAAAAACACTTATGAGAAAAAAATTATGTACACTAACATTCTAATTTTTGATTTTTCAAAATTGATCTTTATAAAGCTGCTATATATACATAGCTTACATATCTCCCCATAACAAATGACATAATATACATGGCTTATATCTGTACATATATCAATCTATTTTCACCCTTGATTTCTCCAGAAGTCTCTTAGTATCTCTTTACTCCCCCTCTTCTTATTATCTCATACTCCCCCATTTTGACAATAATGCCAAAGAGATATGAAAAATATTCAAATAGAGACATCAAAATGTGAGAGAAATTTAGAGTGTACCTTGAGAATAAGAGCCAATGTCTTATCCCAATTATCTTGCAAAATTTTGCAGGTGGAGAGTGCCACTTGAACTTCTATAAAAAGTTCAATCATATGATCTACTATTGAAAAATTATTATCTTGGACCAATGGTTTTGATTATGCAATATGTTTGTACATTGGTTCCATAACTAGAAGGATCATATTTTGGATATCAATTAGTGTAGACCTGATCTTGGCTTCCTCTCTAAGTAACTTTGCCTACATTTCTTATAGAAATTTCACTTTCATGTGATGTGATGTGTTTGAACTCAGGTCAAGCTATAACTTTTGAGTGCTACCCTTCATATCCACGTAAATCTTATTCAATTTCTCCTTTATATCCTTGGTATACCTGGTAATATCACAAAACTTGCCAGAAAGTGATGCCACATTGGTGAAAGATTGTTTAAGGTTGCTAAAAATTGAAGATATCTCTACCTAATTTATTGCAATGTTCTCAAGAACCTTATTATCAAATTTCTTCTCTGCCTTTTCAATGAACTTCTCTTGGCTAGAAGTGTCCTCATTGAACTTATTCATAGCCTCTTCTAATTGTATCAAAATGTGTTGAGATAAATCAACATCAACACCTATGGCCTCAATAATTATGTTGTTAGAATTTTCAATTATAGTAAATTCTCTATCTCTCTCATCTCTAAGCTATTTCTGCCTTGCCTTTTGCTCTAAAAGCTAATAGAGCAATATCATTTCATTAGTTGTGGTAGTATCTAGATCTATCTTAGGAATAAAAATTTCTTTGTCCAAGTCAATATCTTCATCAATTGCTTTCCCAATAAGTAGAAGTTTTAGAGGAGTCTTTGGTCTTACTTTCATGCTTACTTCTTTGGACTTAGAAATAGAAACAATAGTAACAGTAACTGGACTAGCAGAAAAAACTTGAATTGGTCCAACTAAAGGAAAATTGAAAGAATTACCAACTGTATCCAAAATTGATGTGCTTCCCAAAAATGAAGTAGCAATAAGTAATGTACAAACTGGAACATATACAATTGAAGAACTGACTGGAACAAAAACTAGTGTAGTTAAAGCTATAGTAGATAAAATTGTAGAACATGATGGAAAACTTATTATAAATGGTGTAGAAGAAGTTGAAAAAATTTGAGAATTGGTAGTTGTGCATATTGCTGAAGTAGATTGATCGGGAGCTGATGAAGAGGGTTGTAGCTCGGTAGATGAAGTGATAGACATTTCCATTGTAGATACATGGAGCTATGAGGTAGTAGGTGTAGATGATATTTATAATGTAGTTGCAATCATTCTTGCTGAAGCTAACTCCAACTCTGATGATGTCATTGGCTTAGGTGGAGAATAAGGAAGAGAAGCAATGACTTCTACTACAATTTTCATTGGATCATCTTCTTCATTTTCTTCCTTGCCTTCCTCTTCAACTTCTTCCTCTTTCTCTTCATCATTAGCCCTTAATGCCTCATAGTCTTCACCATCAAATGTAACACATGGAGTGTTATCCTCTTCATCATCACTATCACCATCATCATCTTTGATCTCTATTGGATCATCACTAGGCTTATGCAGATGATAGATGTTCGTCCACATGTTTGTTACATCTCTTACAACATGCTCAATAGCTTTGATTAAAATCAAACATGTGTGAAATCTGATCATAATTTTACCTTCATTATTTTTCATAGCTAGATTTACTTTTGCATTAGTAAGATTTGGCAATAATTTCCTCAAAGATTGTTCATAAATGTCTTTGGCTATTTGGATAGCAAATTCCCACTTTGGCTGTAATCTCACTAACAATTCTTTTGAGATTTGGGGAGCAATCTAGTCTGGGGAATACTTCCACTTTTCCATTTTGGTGAGTACTAGTTCCTCAATTTGAATCTTCTCAGCATTATTCTTTGTTTCAAACTTTAAAGCCTTGAAGTTGTGATACCAACTCCTTCTTCCATATATTTGAGTATTTCCTGGAAGGTAAGTGGGGGTTTGCTAAGCACAACTTCACCTTTTCCTTTGCCTATCCTAGTGAAAATAGCTATGGAGGTCTTTGGAGGTTTTGTAATGATTACTCTCCCTTTCTTCTTGATTGACTCTACCTCCTCAAATTCTTTCTATTCGCCTTCTTCTTCTTCTCCTTCTTCATCATCCTCTCCTTTTCCCTCGGTAAGTGTTAGAGGGATAGTGGAAGTTATTATTTTTGCTGTTTTCCTCTTGCCTTTTTTGATTGTTTGTTGTAGCTTGATTTCCAATTCAATTCTATCTTTTTCCTCATCATATGTGCCAAAAACTAGTTGCTTAGGGTCTACAAGCTCATTTACCAATGCTTCAATAATGTCCCTAGTTTCATCAATATTGACCTCATAAGGGAGAGGTTTCACCCATACAACTCAGGCCCTGACTACCTAAATGTATACTCTATCATAGTCAACCATAAAACACACATCATCTTTATAATTGTCAACAAGTTTAGGAGGAATCCTAAACCTTTTGTTCATTCTTTCCTTGAAGTCTTCAAAAAAATTATCCATAATGTTGTCAAAGTTTTCACCCATTTCTACAATAAACTCATTTATCTGATATAAAATGGAAACATCCTTTCTCCACAATACAAAACCTTAGATGGAAATAATTTTTGCACATAAAAGAATAGACACATCAACAAATAACTAAATTTACAAGGGTTTTTCTTTGATGTTAAGATGCTATCTATATTATTGTTCAATTGTTTCAGTAATAACTTAGACAAATAAAATTCCATATTTTTCTTCACAACTTTGGATTCTAAGTCCACTACCTCACATGGTACACTATTTAAACAACTATAGCTATAAATCTTGTGGGAAATTACATTAATACCAAATCTTAACTCCACATCAGAAGCAATGCTAATTTTCAAACCTCTACCATCCCACTTGGCTAGGGTTTTCTTCTAGAATTCATCCTGACCTAGGGTTTTGGTAGATTTTTCTTTGCTTAGCATGGGAAGACTAGTAATCTTTTGAATCATCTTCTTGGTTATTAACATGGGCTTCTCTAACCATAATTGACCATTGTGCATGCAACTAAGAATATACCTAATAAATTCTATCTGAAACCTTCTTGGCAGGTGTGTGATATGGGTCAACCCTTTTGTTTCTAAGTGCTTGTGTTTGGGTTTCAATGAGCTATCCACACACATTTCCTCTAAAGCATTATCCATTTCTAGGGTTCATATCTCCTAAATAGAATTTTTAAAATGAGTTTGAATGTTGTTAATTAATAGTACCTTTGGTGGAATTTGGGATTGCACACCATTAGGGTCAAGTGCCTCCGCAACCGCTAGAAGTAGCTTGAAATTTGGCACTTTCCACTCTACACCCTTAACCAAAATTTTTGAGCCTCTTTTCACCTTGCTACTATTGGTGCTTTCGGATGCCATTGCTACTCGATAAGTGATGGATATTTTCAAACAAATTCTTTGCTAGAAATTCACTTGAAATTGCTTGGAATTGCTTGTGTGCACTTAGAAATCTCTTAGCTCTATGAATACTAAAGATGTGGTGAAAAATGGAGTCAAATTCTATCCTTTTTGATGAAAATTTTCCATTAATGCTATACCATACTGACATAGACTATCATCCTCTTACTAGCTTGGTAGAAACTTGTGACTCGATCAAAAAACAAAACTTCACTTTTTCGAACCTAGCTCGGTTGAGTCCGTGACTAACCTTGCTCTGTATGAACTAAACTTATATGATCCTTTTGTATCTAAAATATTGATTTCAATCTTCTACTTTCTTCCATTTGGAATTGCTTAAGATTTAGCTTGAAGATGCAGTTCCAGTCCCTCCTTCGAAGAATCTGATTTGAAATGGTGGAGTCACCCACTTCTTGAGTGACATTGTCATCATTCAAATTCTTTTTCTCAGTAGATTTAGGAATCCACTACTATCTCATCTAATTCCTGATGTTATCAACTTTAGCTTTCTTTTAATCTTCAATTCTTCTTATGTTCATGTAGTTTTTAGCTATATGACAAATTTTAGTGCATGTATAACATCTTATTGTTGAATCTCTATTTCTCAAGTGATCCCTTGTGAAATCTATGCCAATGTGTCCATATTCTCCATAATAGTGACATCTACACCAAGTTTTTTAATCCCAACCAAATATTACTTTCTAAAATTGTTCAGCTAGATTGAATGGTTTGGATCTACATTCAGATGCATTGTGACCTTGTTTCTTGCATTTGTAACATTTACCTTCAAATTTTGGTTTCTCCTTGCACTCATTAGCTTTATGACCATGTTTACTGGGATTGTAGCATTTTCCATTGAATTTTTCTTTTCCATTGCTCCAACATTTTTTTGATGTATGACCTAACTTCCCATAGTGATTGCAAGTAGGTCTTTGATTCCTTTGGGCACCTTGTTGGGAAGATTCACCTTCTTCTTTGTAACCAAGTCCTATTTTTCCTTTTTGCCTATGAAGATTCTACTTACTTTGTTGATTCAATTGATCCATATCTACTTGAGATTTCATCATCCTTTCATTGAGTTTCTTTTCAGAAATTAGATCAGCTTTCAATCTTTCATTGATCTATCTTTCAGTTATTAGATCATTCCTTAAGCTTTCATTTTTAGATCTCAAATTCATGATTTTTTCATTTGAATTCAAGAGCTGATTGATAAGACTTTCTTGATGAAGGGATTGGGTTTGATTTGCATTGTTCCTTGTCTCCAAGTCTTCACTTGCCTTATTCCTTTGTTCCATGATTTCTCACATTCTTATTGTTCCTTGTCTCCAAGTCTTCACTTGCCTTATTCCTTTGTTCCATGATTTCACACATTCTTATTGACTGAGCTTCTTGTTCTCTTTTCAAATTTCTTACCTCTTCTTGCAGAGTGTCATTCTTTGCTAGGAGTTCTTTGATTTCCTCATTAGCTTCATCTAAACTACTTGATGGAAACAAGTGTTCAATCTTTTCTTCAAAATACTAATGGTGATTGATTTGTCTTACAAGTTCCTTACTTATTTTTAGGGATTGGGAAAGATGCTCTTTTGCTTCCTTGAGTTGAGCTATGACCATTTCTAGATCTAGCTTTTCATTCTCAATAGCTTTGTCAAGTTTGAATATCTCCATTATCCTTGTTCTTTTCTCAAGCTATCAAACTTTATCTTGAGAACCACAAAGCTTTGATACCAACTATGGGAAATAATCAAGACTGGCTAGGTTACTAAGAGGGGAGGGGTGAATTAGTAACCTCAAAAACTTTAAATCAATTTAGCATTGAACCATATAAATCATTCACCATTCATTCTTCTAATCTATTGCATGCATGAGAAAAGATAAACATTCATAACACATGAACACAATATTTTGGTGACTTGAAAACCTTCCAAATAGAAAGTAAAATTGGGGTGGGGATAATACCCACAAAATTCACTACTGTAGTATAAAGTTGGCCTATTAGGGCTTACATTGACCACTTCTAATGATCTTCCCTATTAAGAGAAATTTGGACTGCTAGGTCCACCTTGTTAGAGGTTTTACAAACATACAATGAAGTATGCACTTTGTTAAGAGATTTATACAGACTTTAAGTCTACTCTGTTAAAGGTTTTAGAAAACTAAGTCACCTATTAAGATGAAATAGTAGATTTGACTTACAACTTAATTGCTGAATATATCTTGAAGTATAGATCACCTCTTGTGACTGATATGTCTTTGCTGCTCCTTGATGACCCTGCTGAATACTCTGCCCTGCTACTGATTCCCATTCTCTCTTCTCAAAACATGACATGTCCATTCCTTCATATAATCATAATGATAATGATATTGCAAATGATATAATACATTACATATATACCATTCCAATAATTAGAATTGCAAGGTTAGCTAAAACACAAGTAAACAAAATATTACTAAGTTGGCCAAATAGTAGAAAGCTAGGGCTCTTCAAGTTGACTCGGTGACCTTTTGATACTTGATGTGTACTGCATTAATCAACATTGTCATGCACTCGATAGAAGTAGAAGCACAGACCATACTAATCACACAACGTAGCTTGCAACTCAGTAGCCATTGGACACTTGGTAGATATATTGTTACTTAGTAGATACTGAATCCTTCATTTACCTTTTTGTCCCTCGGTAAACACTACACATCCATCACTAGGTAGAAACTGAATTCACATCATGCAAAATGATGACTTGGTAGACACTATGAAGCTTGGTGTGAACTGCTTAACTGTTGAACTTACAAGGTAAGCACTAAATGCTTGGTATAAATTGTAGACCAAGTGATGAGCTTGGTAAGAATTCAAAATTGAATAAGTGTTGTCACTAATGAAAAATACAACATCATGCCAACAAATATGTCTCAAGGTACTAACCCTATAGTTAGTAGGCCTATTGATGCAAATAATATCATAAGAAATGGACTATGTATTAAAAGTGCAATAACTTTGTACATATTGCTAGAAATTATAGATTACATATCAGTATATCAGGACCTAGATATTGAAACAATGTGATATCATATCATACTTATAACAACATGTGTCATATAACAATATTTTGTAGGATGAAAAACATGAGAACTCAAAACATGAACTTTAGAGGGAATGGAAACAATAATTTAAGGAGAGAAAGAAACAATAAAAGATAGATAGAGAATGTGAAAGAGCATGTAGAAAACTTAAATGAGACATTTTTAAAGCTAAGACACTAGAACAAACACAAATTCGGGCAAAAAATACAATTTACATACCTCAGAAGAAGTTGAAGTTGGTAATAGTTGCTAACAAACACCTATGAATTTGAGCAATTTATTTGATAGAGGATATAGGGGATTTAGCATCTAAAAATTATTTATTCCTTGTATGATTGAATTAAGGCTTGTGTAGTTAAGAGAGGGTAGAGATGAATGTTAGGAAATTGCACCTAAGTGCACATAAAATTATGAGTTCATATGTGAGTGTGTGAACAAAATGAAGTTCTTTGGTTAATGAAAATAAATTTTTGAAGCTTATATACTTTCACAATTAATGCATAAGTAAATTGAAATGGATTTAAAGATTGAAATCAATAGTTTGAGTACCATTTTGATTGTGCAAAGAGAGAATAAGCCCTTGAAAGTGAATTGAAAGAAAATTTCTAGAAACTTGGAAAATTTATCAAAGCATTTCACCATTTTCACACAAAAATAATTAAATCATGAATTAAAGGTATTTACACTCTTGTTTGATAAATTTTTGAAATAAGGTAAGTGTTTAAAGTGTTGAAATGGAATAATCCATGCTATACCATCTTGAGGAAGTCTTAAGACCTAAGTTAAAATTAAACACTATTCCACCATTGGAGAATGACCTCAATTTTTTTTTTCACAAATACCTGATGAAGTACTTTATTTTGAGAATATTAGGAGTTAAAACCATTGTGTGTTTGAGATAGTAGGAGAAAACAAGATTTCAAGTAAGTTTGAAAAGGTATATAAGAAATAAATTTCATTTAAGGATGGATTTGAACACCTAGGTTAGAATGGTGTAGTGAATTATATGTTTTACCATGAATTTGACAATGAAGACTAGACCAAGATTTTCTTAAGAAGAATTCATGATGATAAATTATGGTTAGGAAAAAATGTAGCTGATATTTAAGAAAAATTGATTCATTAGGTAACTAGATAGTGTAATGAAGGATTGATTCTACTGAATGAGAATAATGTCAAGAAGACCATTATTGAAAACACCCAATCAACCCACAATGGAAGAGGCATAATGATTACTAAGATAAGTAAGGATGATGTAAGGTTTGTAAGTAGGGTTATTGCTACAAAGCTATGTTCTAGTCTAAGAGATGATGAGTTAGCAGCTAGATTTGTGCATGCAGAATATGAGTTATATGTTGAGAAAACCAAAGTGAATTTGTGTAAAATCCTAATAATTTATTTCATATACAATTTGGAGAGAATAAAGAAAATAAGGAATGGACAATTTAGATTTTAGTCTTTGATCACATACATATTTTTTCCATGTTTTAAAGAGTTTTCCATTCATACCCATAGCTTATTAGAATAATGGCAAGTGTACAATAGATAAAATGACAAATTTTTATAGGAGGAACCCTATTGACAATATTGAGAGTAGTGTGGTACTTATTTTGACAAAATTTTAGTTAAAGATCAAGAAGAGACAAAGAATTCCAAAATATATGATTGTAAGTATAAGGATGCGATATGTATTATGGTAAAAAAATATTTTTCATATATGGAAGTAGTCACACCGATAATATTGTATGTTGACCAACTTGGTTATGTAATTACTAAGGAAGTTATTATAAGATATGATGAAGCAATTCTCAAATTAAAATTAGATCCTAATAGTGCCAGATTTAGAACCCGTGAGGAAAATATGTAGTTGGCATATCAAGATAAGATTGAGAAGTCCACTTGGAAGAATGTAGACAATATAATGAAGAAAATCATGGAAGAAGAACAAATTAACCCACAAGATGTTGGAATTATTTAGAATAACTAAGGGGGAGGGGGGGTGAATCAGTTATCAAAGGTCTAGATGTACAAATAAAAAATTTCAATGCTTAGGAGTGTTGGAAATATAAGAGGAGTTACTAAGAGGGGAGGGGTGAATTAGTTACTACAAAAATAAATCCTAGATAACTTAGATGTCAGTTCAAAATACAAATAGATAACTAAATACTGCTGAAGCTTGACAAACACACAAAATGTTGTAACTCGATAGTAATTAGATTAGCTTGATAAAAGATTAACACATAAATCATTAGATTTTATTTATTTATTACCATAACTTAGTTTCAAACACATAAAGAAAACAAAATGAACACATTTGACACCAGGATTTAACATGGAAACTCAATTTGGAAAAAACCACCAATAGAAACTAGTTACTAATTTTCACTCTTTTGAAGTAAGTCCTATTAGGAGCCAACCCTATTAAAGGTTACAAAACACACTGTTAGATGTGACCCTATTAAAGGATTTAGTCATTCTATTAGGAGTGGCCTGGTTAGAGGTCTTGAGAACAATTCAATGGAATTGTCACTTTGTTAGAGGATTTGAAAATAGCTATTAAGCCAACTCTATTAGGAAATTTATATCACTACTACAATGGTTAGAGAGTAACAATGAGATGACCTAATTTGACTACAACTAATTTGCTAATTTTAGATCTTTTTTCTGGCTTGTACTTGATCCTTCCTGATCGAATATGACTTTGCTGCTCCAAAAGGATATTTTTCTTATCCTTCAAATTTTCTTCCTTTTCTCATCATTAGATCTTCAAGCACATCATCATAATTCACTCACTTGATTGTAATTTTCATGCACACTTTGAAATCACAACTTGACCTTATACTCATATCTTCCACTTTGTCAAGTTGTCTCGAATACAACTTACAATGATCAATATTCATCACCTTGGTTGGAATCAATATAGAAATCAATTAAGCTTAATACAACAAAATAAGAAAATTCTTTGTTAGCCGACCTTGCTTGGTAGAAAAAAACTCTGAAACAATTTCCTTTGTTAACCAATAGAACCTCGGTTAACATTGCAAACTTACGAAAGTCCTTTGGCAACTGAGTGAGCTCAATTAGTACTAGTTCCATCCAACTTTCCTTCCTTACTCGAGTCAGCTCGGTTAATAATCACTTTTTGAAAATTTTCCTTCGACACCCGAGTGAACTTAGTAGACACTACCTCCTAAACTAGGCAAACATAGGAATGCTTGATAGACATTGAGAACTGTCTTAACTTCTTGAGTGAGCCCAACATATACTGACTACGAATGATATGACATTTGTGTAACACCAAAGCAACACATAATTAACCAATTGTATCCAACAATCTCCCTCTTTGGCATTGATGACAACACAACATGTCATAGTACAATAAAATTTTGGATTTTAGATTTGAGAACTCCCACTGTCAGTATGAGCTCTTCCTTTCACTTGATTCTATTTTCAATGGATGTTACCAAGTTCATTCAGATCATCCTCCCTCTTTTAGCATACCACTATAGAAGTTTATGAAAGCCAACTTCACAACTTGCTAAGATCAGTTGTATGCAAATAACCTGTCAAAGGGAAACAAGAGAAGGAAGAGGTGGAGCTTGGAAAAATTAAACGGATTGAGAGAGAAGATATTACAAACAAAGAAAAATGTATTGATATACAATATGCCTTGAAAATGAGTTGTGAAATACAATGAGAGAGCCTAAATATAAAGTCCTCAAGGAGACTTCTAGAACAAGCTAGAAGATGCTAGGATATAAGTATGACAACTAAACATATGTCTACAAAAGGTGGGATATCTTCGATCAAGGTGAGAGGATAAGTATGACTTTAAATAGGAAAAAACTCCCATGTTTTCAACAACTCCTAAACTACAACTATTAAATAAATGTACTAACCTAAGTAAAATTAAGTAAAAGTATAAATAATAATAATTTACTCTAACACCCCCCCTTAAGTGCAACTTAGGGGAATGCACTTAAGCTTATAACAGCTAAGATGAAATGTAGAATGGGTCCTAAAAACTAGGCCATGTTAAGTACTCATGTATAATGCAAAGAAAAGAAACCTCTGAAAATGGGAAAAGAGATAAAACCTTATGGGAAAAACCCTCCCCAAAAAAGAGGTAAGGAAACCTAGTGAAGGACTAAAGAAGCCTCCAACTAGAGGAATTTCTTAGTTAATAGGAACAAGAGAAGATCATGAAGAGCATCACTGAAGCATGAAGAAGCTACACAATTTTTCAGAATGAAACTACTAATATGAAGATCATCCAAAAAAAATAGAAGGCACAAACTGAGCATGTCTATATGGTAGATGATCCATCTCACCCAAATACATAGGTAGCTAGCCACTATAATCACCTAGTATATGGGATCAAATATTGAATACATAGCTCACACTATCAAACCATCAAACCAAGGAAGCATTAGAACAACATAATAACCCCCCCTTAATGTAGATGAGGTGAGGTGATGGGCAACAAATAAAAATGTATTGCTATACAATATGCCTTGAAAATGAGTTGTGAAATACAATGAGAGAGCCTGAATATAAAGGCCTCAAGGAGACTTCTAGAACAATCTAGAAGATGCTAGGAGATAAGTATGACAACTAAGCATACATCCACAAAAGGTAGGATATCCTTGATCAAGGTGAGAGGATAATTATGACTTTGAATAGGAACAAACTCCCATGTTGTCAACAACTCCTAAACTACAACTATTAAATAAATGCATTAACCTAAGTAAACTTAAGTAAAAGCATAAATAATAATTATTTACTCTAACAACTACTTCTTTTGAAGACTTCTCCCTCTCTAGTTTCTAACTTTATTTTGGTTCCAAAAATTTCTCAGAAATATGATAGTAAACTTCTCCTTCTTTGACAAGACATGCCAAAGATAATAAATCTATAAATACCAATGTACCTTAAGTATTGATTCATTTTCAATATACCCTTGCCAATTCTTGCACCAATTGATTGATCTTCAATAGGTTCTAGTTGATGCATTCACTAAACTTCATTTAGTGAATTTTAGATAGGGGAATGACTCCTAGCTTACCTCTTAGATATAGAAATGCATATTTAGGTAATGGCTTGGTGAATATGTTTGCAATATGTTCCTTTGTATTCACATATTCCAATTTGACTTCTTTATCTTGCACTAGCTGTCCTAAGAAGTGATATTTTATAACAATATGTTTTTTTTTTTAATGCATTACTATATTCTTTAATATGTTGATTGCATTAGTGTTATCACAATATCTGATAATTGGGTCTTTGATTTCTACCTTCATTCCTTCCAAAAATTGTTTGAACCAAACAATGTTAGAATAATTGACTACTTCTGCTACATATTCCACCTCTATTGTGGATTGAGATGTACAACTTTGGTTCTTGCTTGTCCAAGATACTAGTCTTTTACCAAGAAAGAATTCTTCACCACTAGTGCTTTTTCTATCATCAAGACTTCCTGTCTAATGAGCATCAATAAATACTTTCAAGTCCAAATTGCCTCCAAGTTCATACCATAAACCATAGTCTTTAGTTCCTTTCAAATATCTCATAATTCTCTTGATTGCCATCATGTAATTTTCTTGAGGATTTGCTAAGAATCCTGCCACTATTCCAACTGCTAGAGCAATATCAGGCCTTGTGTGTACTACATACTATAATTTTCCAATCATTGATCTATAAGTGGTCTTATCTACTTCTTTGGAATCATCATTTTTGGAAATCTTATGTCTAGTAGAAAACGGTGTTCCAATTGGTCTTGAATCTTCCATTCCAAATTTCTTCAGTATCTCCTTGATATACTTAGATTGAGTGATGTAGATACCATTCTTGTTCTATTATATTTGCAATCCAACAAAGAATTTTATTTCACCAAACATGGACATCTCAAATTATTTACTCATTTCTTCTAAGAATGCTTTGCATAAGTCATCATTTCTTGTAAATAGAGTATCATCAACAAATAATTCTACTAATACAATCTTCTTGTTTGGTCCTTCTTTGATATATAGAATACTGTTATCATTAGTCCTTTGAAAAGCAATCTATACCAAGTAATTATTGAGTCTTTCATACCAAGCTTTGGGAGCTTGCTTAAGACCATATAATTCTTTGTGTAGTTTGCAAACCATGTCTCCTTTGCTAGGATCTACAAAATCTTCTGGTTATTTAATGTAGACTTCCTCATCAAGAATTCCATTCAAGAATATAGATTTAATATTCATTTGATATAATTTAAATCCTCTATGTGCTGCATATGCTAGTAAAGTTCTAACACCTTCTAGTCTTACTACAAGAGCAGAAGTCTCACCATAGTCAATACCTTCTTCTTTAGAATAAACTTTGCATACTAATCTTGCTTTGTTTCTTGATACTTTTCCATCTTCATTCAGCTTATTTCTAAATACCCATTTTGTACCAATCACATTTTTATCCTTGGGTCTAGGAACAAGAGTTCAAGTTTTGTTCCTTTCTATTTGTTCTATCTCTTCATTCATTTCTTCAATCCAACTTTCATTTTGTAGAGCATCTTTAACACTTCTAGGGTCAAATTTAGCAAGTAAACATGTATCTTTTAATTTTACTCTTTTCATTGTTCCATCTGATTTGTCTCCAATGATCTGATTAGATGCATGATGTCTTTGGACATATCTTGCTAACATAGGTTCCTTGGTCTTTGAATGAGTTCCACCATCTTCTTCTAGAATTTTAGTTTCAAGCTTGGGTCTTTCTATCTGTGACTTGGGTCCATTAGGGTTAGTTTGAATTAGCTTAGCAGCCTTTGATTATGACTTGGGTCCCTGTAGCTTAGGCTGAATTGACTACAACTCAGTAGCTATAGTAGTTTGTAAGGTCTTGAGAGATGAAGCTTCTTTTATCTTAGATAGATTTGGCAGAGTATTAGGCTCATAGTAAATGAGTCTTCTATAGTCTTTAGGTTCCTTCTTGCTTTCTTCTTCACTCTTTTCTACATATTAATCAATTTTGACATGTGCACTCTCTATAATTTTGTGAATAGGATGCAAATTCAAACATCTATATTCTTTACTTCTGTAGGAGTATCCTAGAAATATACCTTCATCACCTTTTACATCAGATTTTCCTTTTCTAGATTCTTTCAATATGTAACATTTTCTACCAAATACTTTCAAGTAACTTACATTAGGTTTTTAGCCATACCATAGCTAATAAGGTGTCTTGTTGGAATATTTCTTCAACTAAAATCTATTCAAGGTATGAACTATAGTGCTGATAGCTTCCTTCTAGTATTTGAGAGCAACCTTGTTTTCAATCATCAAGGTTCTTGCACAATCCATGATAGATCTATTTCCTTTTTCTGCTATACCATTCCAGATGTTGTGGTGTACTAGGGGCTGATACTTGTCTTTTGATTCCTCTTTCAATGCAGAAATTATTGAATTCATGGGAGATTAATTCACCACCTTTGTCTAATTTTAGGCATTTCAACTTCTTTCTAGTTTCTTTTTCTACTTTTGCCAGATACCAATTGAATTTTTGAAAGGCTTTTGATTTTTCTTTTAGGTACACTATTATCATCATTCTAGAGTAGTCATCAACAAAGAGAATGAAATTTTTTTCTCCACTATAACTTTCTATTCCAATAGATCCACATAAGTTTGTATGAACAATTTCCAAGACTTCTTTTAACTGATAGTCTTTTCTCTTGAAGCTAGTCTTTCCCATCTTACCAATTTGGCAATTCTTGCATAGACCCATGTTAAGCTTCTTCAAATTAGGAATACCTCTTTTTCTTTTATGCTTTCTTATCTTAACCAAATTATCAAAATTCACATGACATAGCCTTTTGTGCCACAACTAGCTTTCCTCTACTTGACCAATAAAACATGAACAATCACCAAGATCAAGATAAATAGATTACCTTTTGTTTGCTTTCTAGAACCAACCAAGTTTCCTTTCCCATCTAGCAGTTTAGCCTGTCCATTCATGAATTCTACCTTGAAACCAATGTTATTAAACTATACCACACTCAATAGATTATGCTTTAGCCCTTCAACCCAATAAGCATTGTCACGTACAAGTTCTTTAGTCAACAAGATGAATCCTTTTCCTTTTATGTTACAAGGTTCATTGTTTCCAAATCTTACACTACCTCCATCATAATATTCAATATGGTCAAATTTTTTTTGTCACCAATCATATGATGTGAGTAGCCACTATCAATAATCCATATATCATTTTTTCTAACATGACAAATAAGTTCCATCTTATCTCCTTCATCATCAGATTCATCTTTCACAACTATATATACCATCTCATCTGTACTGTTATAAAAATCTTTAGCCATAAAAAAAGATTTCTTACCTTTGTCCTTAAAGCTCTTGTAGTTCCTAGAGTCCTTTTGCCTCCTTCTTTACTTCTCCTCATTAATTTCCTTGTTAAGACACCTAGTAGCAATTTGACAAATTTCTTCACAAGAAAAGCAGATTAGAGGAACTTTACCCTTGTGGAATACTTCCTTGCAAGCGGGGCTTCAACAACTTGAAGATCACTGTTTGAAATTTCTTTTGATGATCCATCTTCTTAACTTCCTAATTGACTAGATTTTGATTTTTTACCCTTTTCTTTGCATGAGAGTTTAGCTTTAAATGCAGATTCAATATTCATTGAAGCAAGAACATAGTTATCATAATTATCTAACTCAAAAGCTATTAATCCTCCAACTAGGGCATCCAACCCTATTTCACTGTTTAGATTACATCTCATTTCTTGAATAGAAAATACTATAATTTCCTAAATAGGAACAAGAGTTTTGAACACTTTACTTACAACAATTTCCTCCTTGATGTCTCCTCCAGATGCTTTGATTGCACTTACACTAGCCTTGATCCTTTCTACATATTTATCAATGTTTTCATCTTCTCTCATTTTCATTTGATCAAATTATCCTCTAAGAATTTCTTCTTTGGCTCTTCTTACATTTTTATCTCCTCCATAGATATCTTTCAATTTGTTCCACATTGTAAAAGTAGTTTTATAATATTTTACCTCATCAAATTCAACATAACTGATAACAAATGCAATATCAATCATCATGATATTATGATTATTCTTTTCAGCAATCTCTTCAACTAATAAAGTTCTAGCGGGAGTCTTATATTCAGTATCAAGATACTTGCAACCTAAATTACTCTTTTGTAAGACATCTTGATCTTTAGCTTAGGCCCTTGAAACCTTCTTTGCAAGCACCAAAAGATCTAATACCAATTGTTGAAAATATAAGAGAAGTAACTAAGAGGGGAGGGGTGAATTAGTTACTACAAAAATAAATTCTAGATCCTTAGATGTCAGTTCAAAATATAAATAGATAACTAAATATTGTTGAAGTTCGACAAACACATAGAATGTTGTAACTCAGTAGTAATTGGATTAGCTTGGTAAAATATTAACACACAAATCATTAGATGTTATTTGTGATTACCATAACTTAGTTGAAAATACATAAAGAAAATAGCATGAACACATTTGACACCAGGATTTAATGTGGAAACCCAATTTGGAAAAACCACCAATAGCAACTAGTTACTGATTCTCACTCTTCTGAAGTGAGCCCTATTAGGAGCCAACCTTGTTAAAGTTTAAAAAACACACTATTAGGTGTGAACCTATTAATGGATTTAATCACTCTATTAGGAGTGGCTTGGTTAGAGGTCTTGAGAACAATTCATGGAATTGCCGCCTTGTTAGAGGATTTGCAAATAGCTATTAAGCCAACTCTATTAGGAGATTTAGATTATTGCTACAATGCTTAGAGAGTAATAATGAGATGACCTGATTTGACTATAACTAATTTTTTTAATTTTGGATCTCTATTTTGCCTTGTACTTAATCCTTCATGGTCGAATATGGCTTTGCTGCTCCAAAAGGATATTCTTCTTATCCTTCAAATTCGCTTCCTCTACTCATCATTAGATCTTAAATCACATCATTATAATTCACACACTTGCTTGTACTTTTCACACACACTTTGAAACCACATCTTGACCTTATACTTATATCTTCCACCTTGTCAAGTCAGCTCAAATACAACTTACAATAATCAATATTCATCACCTTAGTTGGCTATAATCAATATATAAATCAATTAAGCTTAATGCAAAAAAAAATCAAATCCTTTGTTAGCCGAACCTACTCGGTAGAAACTAAATCTAAAACAATTTCCTTTGTTAACCAATAGAAGCTTGGTTAACACTACAAACTTATAAAAGTCCTTCGGCAATCAAGTGAGCTTGGTTAGCACTGGTTCCATACAACTTTCCTTCATTACCCAAGTGAGCTTGGTTAACACTCACTTTCAAAAACTTTTCCTTCGATGCCCAAGTGAACTCGGTAGATACTGCCTTCTGAACTAGGAAAATATAGGAATGCTCGGTAGACATTTAGAATTGTCTTCACTACTCGAGTGAGCTCGACATATACAGACTACAAATGATATGACATTTGTGTAACATCAAAGACAACACACAATTAACCAATTTTATCCAACAAGGAGACCTATATCTATAAAACCTTATTATGCATGCATCCATTAGATCATACAATACTTAAAATTTGTAGGTTACTGTCCTAGGTTAAACAAATTTGCAAAAATGTAAACATGAAACATAATAGATTCAATACACATTTGACACAAGGATTTTATGTGGAAATCCAATTTGGGAAAAATCATTAGTAACATGCTACTAATTCTCACTCTTCTAAAGTGATGCCCTATTAAAGGCCAACCCTATTAAAGGTTATAATACACACTGTTAAATGTGACCTAATTAAAGGATTTCATTCACCCTATTAGGAGTCAGTCTTGTTAGAGGACTTTAGATCATTCACTTGGAATGTCACCTAGTCAAAGGATTTAAAAATGACTATTAGGTCAACCTTAATCCAAAGGATTTACTCTAGACTGATACAATGATTACAAAGTAGTAGTAAGGCTTGATCTGATAACAATTTACAACTCACTTGTAGATTACAGATCTCTGTTTTAGTCCTCCATTCTACTTGTCTTTCACACACTTCAACTTTGATAGCTTGTTCACTCTTCAAGCATTCATACTCTTATGCCTTCTTTCTTTGCATGCTAAGCATAGTCTCTTTTGTCTAGCCATTGAATGAAGCAATACCCTAGACTTCTTGTCTTCCTTAGGTTCTCATGCATAAAATTTTTTTCTTCTAACCAACTCTCTCTATAAATAGAGATTTAAGATCTTTTTTTGCTTAACCATAATTTCCCATTTTAGGGTTAGCTAAGATTAGGTAGGATATAATTGAATCTACCCACTTTTCCATTTGGTTCCTCTAGAAACTTATTCTTCAATCCTCTTTGAATTCTTCACAAAATGGTTTACCTTGAATTTTGTGCCACCAATTCATAATAGTTATCTTTCACACGCTTCACACAATTCAAGAAAACAAAATAGTAGGCTCAAATTTATCAAATCTATAATTTAACATGAATATAGGCACTCAACATCAATATGCTATTACTTGGCTTCCATACTATTCTTCCACTTAGCTTCCACTAGTTTACTCAACAAACACTAAAGTTTACTGATGCTTGACATCAACTAAGCTTTACTCAGCTTACACTATGTTCACTTGACATACATTGAATCTTCACTTTTCTTTGCTCCAATAGAGTTTCTGCTCAGCTTGCACTAACTTTTCTCTCAACCTACTATGCACTCGGTCAAGCTTGGTAGACACAATTCTTCTTACTTGTTCTTATAGACTTAATCAATGTATCCAAACTTTGTAGTCTTAAGTAGATAAATAATACATTATATCATCACTATCTTAACTAATCTTTTTACTCCTATTTCATACCATAACTCAATCTTTCCTCTAGGTGCTCTTGTTATCTCATTTGATCAAATCCTCTTTATCAATCAAACAAATGATAATACTCAAATCAACTAAGTAGTTGTCTTACCATAAAGTAGTGGGTTTTACATCAGTAACAAAAAAATGATTATTCCATTATAGGTTCTTCACTTCAAAACAATCTCATATCAACAAAGAGTTTGCAATTGTGAATTAGACAATATAGTGAATAAGAAATATTAGACATGAAGATTTTTTGTTTGTTCTACATTTGTTAGTTGAAGGCCCTAGCTCTGTATCTACACCTCGACCTCCATGTGTTTCAATACCTATAGTTGTTTTGCATCAGCCCACAAAAGAGGAAGGTGTTAGTATTATACATATTCAGCCATTACCTACCAACTCAATAAGGTCAATAAGGTTAGTAGAAGTCAAACAAGATCCATTAGAAGTCCCCAAGCCTAAAAGAATGAAAGAAATCACCACTAGACTAGTTAAGAGAGAGAAATTTATAGCTATGTAAAAAGGTTTAAAAATGAGAGGAGAAATTGGTACTCCTAAAAAAAGAAGGAAGAAGTAAAAAGAGAGCTTCATGGAAGCCAAGAATTGAGAATATAAATGATTCTATATAAAATGAAGGTAATCTCAAGAAATTATATGATAGATATCTGCTATATAAGAAAATACACTTGGATGTGATAGTAATTTTAGTATTTAACACTTCTCACAATTCATGTTGAATTAGCTAAAGAACTATAAGAAAAAATTAATTAGGAGAGGTGAGAGAAGAAGTTGTGAATAGAGGCTTTGATGTGAATAATGATGCACAAATAAAAAAGTAATGAATTTTCTTAATCCACATGTGTGAGATAAGATGAGAGTAATAAGAACTATGGGAGGATTAAAAGATGAGGTTATAAGAGATACTAAAATGCTTATTTATCAGATTCTTAGTGAAACTATTTGTAGAGCCTATATAGAAGAGGTTGGAAAATAAATTGTAACATCTCCATCTAATTGTAGAACCACCCTAGACATTAGAAACATGTATTCCTATGACAACAATAGAGAATATTTTAGAAGAAAAGATCATTTAGATGAACCTGAGGCTAGTAAAGAGGAAGGAGACATGTTTTAGGGGGATAATCTCCTAGCACTAGAAAGGTAGAAGTAAAATAAAACTAAGACATTGTGATCATAAAAGAAAAAAAGGAGCTAGAGGTTAACATTGGAGAGACTCCAAACATCATAATTAATTATGAAATAATGAATATTTATAGCACACTCATAACAATAGATGAGGGATGGGATCCATTTAAAGATGACGGAAACATCTTTGACAATTTAGCTGCAGAGAATTTGGTTGATTATCCAAGTTCTAATGATAAGGAGGAGGAAAATGATAAGAAGGATGAAGAAGATATAGCCACGTTAGCTAAAGTTATTAAAAGTATAGATCCAAAGTCAATTTTTTTTTAGAAGATTGTAGTACACAAAACATCTCATTTGACACCTCAACTAAAACATACTAAAATAGAGAAGGATATCATCACCAGTCACTAGGAAGATGAGTTAGAATGTCGAAAGGAATCCATTGATGATGGGTTGACATTTCATCCCCTATAACCAATAGAGAAAGATGATAAGAGTAAGAGAATTGAAGGACAAATGGCTACAACTACTAACGGTAAAAGAAAGGATGTTCCTAGTTCATCTAAATTAGCATTAGAATCTTTGATAGCTACCATGATGAGAAATATACCATTGGTAGTAGAAGAAAACCCCAAGATTGAGATGCTTAGTAATTTATTAGGACTCTCTACTAGTAGGATTGTAGAGAAGACTAGAGGAATCAAAGGCACTCAATAGATTCTTGAGGAAATGATAGGAAAAATAGGAATTTTGATGAACATTCAGATTAGTGAGAGTAATCCATAGAAGAAGGCATCCAAAGTGTTAGAAGAAATTGATAGTCATTATAAGACTTTGTTTGAAGTTTCTACAATTAGGGCACAAGATGAACATGATGCAAATCTACACAACAAGGTATGTAAAAATGTGAAAGATGACTTAGCTAACTTAGACACTTGTATTTCTGAGTTTAGAAGATGTGTGAATGAAGTTAAGAAACTTTATCATAAATTTTCTTTGCCACATAATTATATTCAAACCTTCATCACTAAGATCAAAGACAAGAAAAATGAATTAAATATTAGGAATGCATATGCTCAAGTCATTGACTTGAAGCAGAGAATAATAAAAAGTTGTGATGAGTGAAGATTGTTGGAATAATTCAAGGAGAAGATATTACATAGATTCTCTTTAATAAGAGAACATTTGTCATTAAATATTGCACCAGTGCAGAAATAGCTTGATGATTGTCTAAAGGAAAAGACATCATATGAGTATTTTTCTTATCAAAATAATCTCAAGCTATAGTATTGACATCTTATGGAATTTGTGCACTCATCACTATGTTAGATTCAGTCAAAGATGCATGGTACAAAGGTTTGATTCACTTGAAGAGTAATTTTTCTAATTGCATCTCATTGCTAAATAATTTATTAGCTTGAAAGAGTGAAGGTAAAATCAAAATTTTGACTTGTAAATAGCTTTTTGACTCACCTTAGTCATTGATGTCAAAGGGGGAGTGGTTTCATGGACAATTATATGTATGACGACATATAAGGTAGAGTATACAATAAGGAGGAGTATGCATAAGTTAAAGATGGTATGTAATATAAATGATCAAAATTTTAAAAATTTTTAATGGCCATGTGAAGAACTTCACAATTTTTAACTTTTTCATTTTAAGACTTAGTCAAATGTCCCATATGTGCCCATCAATGCCAAAGGGGAGATTTTTGGAAATTTGAATAAGAGGTAAGTATGGAAATATGTTAAGGTTATCATTTATGGAAACATATCATCTATATTAAGTCAACATATGACAAAGACAAAGTTTTTCTATAAGACCTAGAAAATTGTCTAAATATCACATAGTTTATCTATAAGCACAAAAAACTTTTTGGTTTGCAAAGATCATAAAAAAAATGGCATATCTATACTTGAGGTAAGAAAGAATAATTTATTATGATCCTACATGAAAAAGCGTGAGTCATTATGCGCATTATAAATGAAGATATTAAAGGTTTAACAGTTATACATTTGCACAAGGAAAACATGATAGAGTTAAGGAAAATTGTATTTTAAGTTAAGGAAGTTATTTATTTAGAAAAAAAATTACTTAATCAATTAGGTATGAAACCATAGAGGTTAACCCTAAGTGAGAAAAGGCTAATTTTATGTTTTAAAATGATTGAAGATATGAAAGGTAATGGGAAATAATAACTTGGTATAAAGGACAATTTTGGTTATACCAACTTGTGTGATGTCCTTGGACATTTTTACACTATTGTATTGTAATGTGAACTTGATGTTAGAGAAGATCAATATCAAAGTATCCAAAGATATGTATAGTGAGCTTCAAAAGAAACATCAGATATAGAAGATATCAACACTATCAAAGGTTTTTGTATCTATACTTTTTGTGTACACAATATTATTGCAATTGCATGTTTGAGTAGTGGGATCATATTTCATACATTTTCTAATTGTAATAAAAAATCCTAACATGATTAAGGCTTCTAATAAGGCCTATTCCTCTAACAATAACCAAGGCACTAACAATAACCAAGGCACTATATACATATAATAAACTCCTAATAGGGTCAATATCTTTCACAAGATACTTTTGATTACTGGATCATTTTGTGGGTACCATCCCTAGTGGGGTTTTACCTTAGCAAGGGATTCCCTAGTAAAAATAATGATGTTATGTGTTGCATTGTGTTATTGCTATATTTAATTTTCAATATATTTGCATGTTCATGTTATAAGGTTGTTAAGGATATCCATAGTTGAGCAAAATTTTGTGGAATACTAATTCAGCCCTCCCTCCTCTTAGTATTTCCTATTTCTAATAGGTTCACCTTTGTCTTCTTTCTTCTTCAATAACTTTCACTTTATAAGCAATATCAAAAAATAACTAGGAACAAAAAATGGTCTCATTCATCTCCTTAAATAGTTAACTTCTTCATTCTTGATCCTACCAAATTTTGCCACTTAATTACAATCGTAGATCTCAGATTCATTGTATCTAGATATTTAGTCAATGCTAGTTCACCTTAAAGTTTGTTCTCATTCATAAAATAGAAAAATATCTCCATATGACCATCTTTGAATTATTCAAGTTGTTGATCTCCTTAAAAAAAATCATTATCCTTTATGCTTCTCAAATATTCTCAATTTTTGTAGTTTGTAGCTTCAAAATATTCTTTTCTTTTTTTCTTCACTTGGAAATTATTGCACCCTCACTTGGGAAATATATCACTCGGTTGACACTAGAATTACTTGATTAATACTGAATTTTAACATCACTTTTCTATATGCTCGATGAAAACTGTAATCACTTAGTTAATATTGTAGTGCTTCTTTCACAAAATCACAAGCTATGAAATTAATCACAACATAACATGATTGAAAAAAAACCATACCAACATCATTGAGGCACACAAACATATTATTTATTAATATAAAATTATTATTGTAATAAATATTTAATTGATATAGTATGATGATAGACCTATTAACAAGAAGTTATGGAAAGTTTGTGAATCTAATTATGAGGAAATACTTGATACATCAAGCATTAGAGATAATCCACAATGTTCACTTGATTGATTGATAGGATAAATAACATAATGATTCTACATATGATAGAATAATTTTGAGGATTTTGTATATATATTCCATGAAATGTTGTAACTTCATAGTGATGTGCATATCTAAATGCCAAATTGTGTATATGATGCCAATTTTTTAATTAAAAAATGATAAGATATGTAGCATGTGCACATTTAGATGATGTAACATGAGCATATTTAGATGGCCAATTCTGTATAAAATAGATAAGAGATGTAACTTGTGGATATTTAGATGTGAGGTTTTTTATAAAATATTCTTATTGAATTTATAGTTGATGGGGAGATCTTATGGATTTTAGGTTTCTATATCGAAGTTGCACTAAAATGTTCCAAAGTTGTTATGTTATCTCTTGGCACATATTGGCTTAAGCAACCAAAAACATGAATCTCTAATTCCCAATGATCAAAAAGGGTTATTTTGGCTTCTCCCTATTCAACTCAGCCTAAACAAATCACTATCCAAGCTTTAGGTATTCATTCTACTAGCAAACCAAATCTTGATGTCCTTTAGGCTTGTATTTCTATTAGGTCTCTAGTGAACAAAATTAATTATTTTCTCTAAGATATTTCAATAAAATATCATATTATATCACATATTATCATACCCATTTGGACATATAACAACATTTCCCAAACTTAAGTGTTGTTTTTTCAGATCAAGTTGCTCAAAAATTACCATCTATGTTGCAAAGAGGCCTAATCAACCCAAATTTACCAAGCACCTACCCTTAATTTTTATCCCTTTCCAACCAAAATTTTTATGGATTTGAGATGATACCAAAGCACATATTTTATCATTCATTTAATTAGCCACCCCTCTTACATGATCATCTTATTAAAGACTCATGAAAATTCCTCAAAATGATGGCTTTTAAGTTAAGTACCCTCCAAATGTTATTTCTTAAATACAAGTTTTAATTCAACTTTAGATAGAAATATTTTAATAGGTTCAAACATAAAAACATATTTTCATTCAAGTAGATCTTCTACTACAATAACTATGCAATTTATTTCATGAGTCTCTCTTCCAAATTACTTGGTTATCACTTGCATTTACTTTTATTTTGTGCATTTTATGTTTGAATCATATTATACATTTTCATTTATTCCCATTACATCAGCATTGGTCCATTTGGAATTCATGGAATGGTTTAAATACTTACAAATTAATTAGACTGTCAGTAAAAATAAAGAAATACTTATAATTAATTTCACCTTGGCCTTCGTTGGTTTTATATAATTCCCCATAACTATCTAACTAATTCTATTTAGTTATAAACCTACACAAATGTAATTTTAATTCTAAACAATCTTGACCATTGGGATTTAAACAATTTAATTGCAAACTCTTTGTTTTATTAATCTCTAAAGATTCTAACATATCAACTTGTGACTCTTAGGTCTCTTCTAGGAACCATTTAGTATAATTTAACATTGGAAACTAAAATTGGAATAATTTTTATGTTTTCATTGATGTTAAACCTTATTGGTGAGATAATTTCTATGTGATTAAAGTGTTATATCAAGATGATTAATGAAGAGGATTTGAGAAGAAGGGATAACAAGAAGACCTAGTGGAAAGGTTGAATTTGTTGGAAGGATTTAATGGGAAACAAGATACTTAGAGGGAAGGGGAGTGGGGGGGGTGGGGGGGAAGTGAATTAGGATCTTCAAAATTTTACTTGCAAAACAAGTCTTACCCTGTTAAAGCATTTTACACTCACTCACAATTAAGTAATGACTTTGTTAGGAGATTTAAATAGACCTATTAGGATCCCTTAGTTAAGAGATTTTCCCTGACTCAATCTGTTAGAATTGAATCAGTAACTGACCCTCAATTTTCTTTGAAATCTAATTTCAAATATCTCTCCAATATCTCAATTTGATCTCCTAATTTGATATCTCCATTCTATCCTCCACTTCTTAGGTCTCTTTTTCTTGTCTCCTTTCAAAATTAGCCTTCCTTGCTCTATCCTATCCTTATTTTCTCCCTATTTTGTTATTTATTCACACACACACACACTCCTTTTCCACACTCTCTCATTTATGATCTACATATTTGGATACTAGATAAATTAGATCAGTGCCTATTACATTGGGATTCAGAGTCTACTGCAATTTTATGGATATGATTTATTGCCTTACAACAAATATTATCAGCAATTCTTACTTGAATTCATCCTTATAGACATCCTTTCTATCACCACAACAATCTCATCAACTTGATCACAACTTTTACTTAATTCATTCAATTAATAGCAATAATGAACTAACCTAAAACCTAAATTAATTGCATTCAATTGCACTAGCTTTAGTCACACAATCTAAAAATAACTAGGTAACAATAAAGGAGACAACATTTAGAAAGAACTGATATGGGGACAGGTCAAAATTTGTATTAATTTCTTTGAAAATTGTATACAATTGTAGTAACTTAGAATGACTTTAGAAAGAGACCCCAAGACCATTCCATATTTATGTATTCTCAAAACATATGCAAGGAACTAGACCGAAAACATCCTAAGTGTTATACTAAAATGTATTAGAAATCAAACCCTTCTCTAGAATTGGAATCTCACTTAAATAATGTTATTTGCAACAAGCTTCAGGTGTAGAGAACTAATAGGTGTCCTTTACAAGAGATATTTACATACACCTATCACAAAAGGAAAAAATTGTGTGCAACAAAAAAATTATACATCAAACACTTTTTTGGTGGGCTCCTTTTTCGTTACATCTCTTGGAATGAGAAGAAGACTATGATCTAATTCTTTTATCATTCTAAATCCTTGGAGTAAGTGGCTATCCAGATTGAAAGTGATGAGTCATCTCCAATTACTTGCAAACTTACTTTAACATGGGGATTCTCCTTATCTTCATCATCAATTGTTAGGGTAACAGCTACTTCAGCATCATCTTTTGCCTCATCACCTTCTACCATCTTCTCTATAGACATGAATTTATCCTTCCATTCATTATAGGTAGTGTCATTAGGCCAATCAAAATCTAGGACCTCCCTTTGTATAATTATTAAATAATTTCCAATTGCCTCTATATCAAAAAGAGATTTTTTGATGGCACTATAGAATAACTATATTTTAACCAACTCCTCATTAGTCATTGCCCATAACAAGTGGCTAGTCTAATTTATGACACTATTCATCCTCTGAAAAATTACCTCATCCAACTCTTTTTTCATTCTTCCTTTTCCTTTACCTTATCAATAGTTTTTAAAGCATTAGGAAATAAATCAAAATTTTCATCAATATACTTGGAAATTTTTTTTGTTAATCTTTTCTAAAAAGAATCCCATTTTTCATCAAAACCTTCCAATTTAGTTAATAAATCAAAAAATTTATCTATTTGATGACAGAGCAACTGGATGACATATATGCACATGGTTGTAATGTCATTATTTCTTTCTATCCACTTCTATACAAGAGATCTCAATATAACCTCATCTCTTCTTAATTCATCCCTAATGGCTGTAATCCTTGCCAACTAATCAAAAAATGTTTTCCATTCTATCCTATCCATTAAATACATTACACCTTGCCTTAATTTCTCTTATATTGATTATTCAATTCTACATGTAATGCATATAACTTATTCTTCTCCTCTTCAAAATCCTCTATGGTGTAGAATTGCGGCCTTTCAAGGGTGTCTAGTACCTCAATAATAGGAGTTGAATTAAAGGGTTCAATGGGTGGCTATGGGGGGTATGCAATTCTAGGTCTACTAGACTCTCCCACCCTTCTTTTCCCAAGTTGCTTCTCCATTTGATATACTTGGATTTCTAATGACTGTGTCTACCTACCCCTTTCCTCAGATGCTTTCAAAACTTCTTCAAATCTAGCATTGAGTTGTACAAACTTATCCTCTTCCTAGCTAGACACCAAATTGCCAAATTTTAGTATTTTTGAAGCCATTCCAAAAAAATTCTTGCTACCAACCTCACTAACCCTCAATACTATTAATGCACTAGTATGCTCTGCAATAGAGATTTCTTGCATTCTGGTTTTGTCCCTCTTCTCAATTGACCAAATCACTAGGGCTTGGTGGTCATCACTAAATTTGACTCCTCTATGGGCCTACAGTACCTCTTCTTTAGTTATATACTAAAAATCCTTTTCTTTTCTTATTGAATCAAAAACCATTGCATTAACTATGTCACACTTTCGTAAAATTAGGACCCTTGACTAATTAACTAATTGCCTCTCGACCTCGAGTGTAAATTGGGAAAAATCACTCAAAAACTTAGATTTCACCTCCTCCTTGATAATAGAGTCTTGTTTATTAGGCTACTCTGCTTTTATTTTCTCACAAGTTTTTTCAAAATTTTCTATGTTTAATCTCCACAAAAATTGTGCAAAAGCTCTAGATTTGACAAAATTTTCATCATTAATATAATTTTCAAAAGCTTGAGCAAAAATTGGGTCTATCTCCCTACCTTGATAGTCAGCAACTGTAAGGTCCAAGAGGGTGTAGGAGGCTCTTATGGTACCCCAATCTCTAGGTCTATGGTAGTAAAAATAACACCCCCTTCTCCACCAATTTGTCTCAACTGCTCCCTTAATGATGCTTCATCATCTATTTGAATTGGGGTTTGTCTTGGGGAGTATTGTTCTACATGGGAGGAAGACCCTTGCTCTAATTTTTGCTTCTTTGGGGCATTGGCTATAGATGGATTTTCTGTTCTTGGTCTTTGCTGAAGGGGAGCCTATTGCACATTCTGCACCATCACATAACCTGCCCTTTTCTGCAAAGTATATTGACCAAGAGCTACTATGTTTCTACTGCTTATCCTCCTCTCTACCTCTGCAGCCCTATCTAGATAGGTCTTGGCATATGTAGCCTTCTTCTCATTCATTTTTTGTATTATTATAGCAAAATTATTCATGAATGCTTGCATTTTGGCTCCTCAATATTTTTTAATCTTTCAAAGGGTCATAATTAGAGTCAAAGCATTGATGAATTTTAAAGTTTTACTAAACACTATCCACTTTTCTTTCCTTAATTCCTATTCCTATAAAGAGAAAATGTTCCTAATAATATCCTTAGGAAAATATACCTATTGTACCATGCAAGTAGCTTTTTTCCTTTCTCTTAAAAGATCATAGAACCTTTCTGGATCAATAAACCTTGCACGGGACTCTGCCATGTTGTACCTATCCAAAAATAAACTAAGGTGTTTCCACCCTTTTCTCACAAAGACAAAATCATGTGCTATAGTAAAAACTAGGAAGAAAGACCTTTCTTGGACAAATCTCTTTCATCAATGGTTCCAATCTTCCATAATAACTTTGCTATCCCTATCTTCAGAGGCACATGGAATGGTAGCACATGAGGCTTCCCCAAAAAGCCATATACTCTTATTACTATAGAAACATTATATGGGATTATATACCCCCAATTATGACTAACCAAAAGCCCTTTTGCATGGTCCTTGGGTTTGACCAATACTAGCAGTGATTGAGGAATCCTAGGGCTATCTCCTCTGAAGAGAAATCTAAGTTTGGATGAAAAATATCTATCAAAACTCACAAAGCTAGCATCTCTAGCCTTTGAAGTCATGTACATACTCCATAGCTAGATTGGATTCCTCTCATCATCCTTGGTTACTTCTAGCTCCATACCCTTGGAGAAGTAGGTAACTCCCTTATACAAGCATACATGCATGAGAAATGAATACCAACATAATGGTTTGTTTACTTTCCCTTATGCTATCCCCACCAAACCATTGTGAATTTCTTGTGCAATAAGAGTGGCAAAATCAAGAATAGTGCTCATCCCAAATTGAAGAGTTTGAGCCATGATAAGAATAATGGAGCTTGGGATATGTTTTGCCTCATCCATCCCAAAAATCTTACAGAGAGAAAAATATAATGCTTGAACCCTAAGATTGAAGTGTCTCCTCATTAATGGCTCTAGGGTGCTGGTAGTAATTATAGACAAAGTACCAATTTTGGCAGCATGCTCTTGCAATGGCCCTATCCTTAGGTATATCCTCTGTGCTTTGTACCTTGCTTGTAGGTCATCCATGTCAATTATTTCATGCACAACATGGTTAGGATTGAGGTTGAAAAGCTCTCTAATCAATTCAGGGAAAACCTTAAAAAGATTTACCTTAGGATGGTTCTTTACCCACCTTGTAACAGGATCATACTTCTTAGCTAGGTCAGACAGTAGATCACTATCAAAGAAAACGACAGGGGCTATTAATTTTCCAATGTCAAATTCCCAAACATTGCTCATAGGGGTATCTAGTTTTCATTTTGAGAACCATTTCTTAAATAACTCTAATCCTCCCATAGAGACCTGGGTGTCTCTTACCCAGTTAGCCCTTTCATAGAAACCCTCAGCTACAACTAGCCTAGGGTTCTTAGGAATCAACTCTCTCCCCTTAGTGATTTCATTCATAGATAGTGGTAATTGTTCAAGGAAATCATCATGCACAACCCTCTTTAGGTAATCATTTTCCCGAGAGAATTCCTTTTGTGGAGGCATTTTTAAAGATTTTAAAATTTCTTGACACCAAATTCTTGATTTTTAAAAGTTGTAAAGTACTTACCCACTAAATTTGTGCTTCTCCTTTGTATAATTTTTGTTTCAATTTATTGAATCACCTGGTAGAATTTTTGTGCCCTAGCTCTAGAATTTCTTTATGCTCTGATAATTTTTTGCACTTTGGTGGTTCAATAATGGTGAAATCATGAATTTTATTCATGCTTTAAGATCACATGAATGAACTCTGAGCAATATTAATTTCCATTAGCTGTTATATGCATATTGCACTCAGATTTGAATCTTACTCATTGGTTTCAATAAATCTGATGGTCCTAATTCAAAAAAGTATACTTTCTTTATTGCTTTAATAATTTAGCCATGTGTCAAATAGGAACTTCCTCACAATGCTTAAATTTCTTGCATTTTGAAATTGCAGGCAAGTGCTAACCCTTGATCATGACTGAATCGACAATCATGGATTCTAATACTTTGATGATACCTAGTCAGCAGTATTGACTAATATGAACTCTCCATGCAAATCTGTGCTTTCTGAAAAAATTCCACGCAAGTGAGTCCCATTCTATCTTCTGAGAAAGTGGGTCCTTGAAATCACCATGGACACGTGTCTTCATGGCGCTTACCCACTTTGCTTAAAATTCTTGCAGGTTCTTAATGTAGGCAAGTGCCCTTCATTGATCTAACCAAGATCGAAGGTGGGTCAAAACCCTTGTCCTTTATGGTCCAATCACCCAATTCTAACAATAAAATAATGCCTTTTAACCATCATGCTTTGACAAATCCAACTATCATAGTAACTATTAAAGTCTCTGCACCCATGACATCATCACTCCCAGCTTGGCATACACATCACATTTGACCAAAAAGTGTGTTTGATATGTTACAATGTTACAACATGGCACGACTCAATAATTTCCCCAAAACGTAGTACCACTTGGCCATGAGGTGCAAAGGTGCTTACCAACATTATTTAAAGGTTGAATAGTTTCTTATTGCAATTAAGCACTAGCCACTCATATTTAAAAGATCTATAGTCACAAATTTTCAATACATCTTTAGCAAACAACCCATTTGAATGGCCCAGCTAGGAGTACACATCATCATCTCTTTTTATAGCTTGGCACAACTCAATACAATAGCCTATGCAGTTGGTCCCATCTTCACCATGCATTAGATTTGTGCTTCCCCACATTACTTAATATTCATGCAACTTCATAATGTGGGCATGTGCTAACCATAGATGTTACATAGATCAATGATTAAAATCTTACATGTTGACCACATCAAGTCAATTGGGTGACCAATGATATTCTTTTCTTTAAATCCACTTCACCTAACAACTACCATGGAGGATATGTCATTATTACCCTTTGAAAGGGTAGGGCCATGATTTCATGTCATGCTACATGTCATGTTTGCACTTCCTCACATTGTTTAATTCTTGTGCATTTTCTTATTGCGGGCAAGTGCTAGCCTTTGATCTAAACAAGATCAATGGTGCATAAATCTTGAGGATAAAATAATACCTTCACCTAAAAGCTCAACCAATGATATTGTGGGAATTTTAGAACATGCACTAATTGTAATAACCCTCCTCAAATCTGCTCTCAAAAATGCTAATGAAAGCTCAAGGAATTTCATCAAACAATTCACATGCAAGGGATGTATGATTGATATAGTATTTCAGCTGGCTTCAAATGACTTTTTCTTCAATTTGCATCAATGAGAATCTTATGTAACTTATGTCTCCAATGTGTTATAAAATAAAGGGGACTCTTTTAGTTTAAATATTTCCCACAAACTATAGTCTATGCATTAATAAAGTTAAATATTTAAACTTAACTTTATAAAATAGCTTTATCAATGCATAACAAATCTTATAAATGATAAACAAGTATTTTTGTCAATTTTAAACAATTACCATCGACATACCACTACCACTGGATGTCCGACCATATCCAAGATGACTTACTATAAATAGTATGTATGCTCAAAGTTGCCTCAAAACCCCTCAGAAAGACCTGCAACTGAAACTATCTAGACCAAATGGCCTCTAAGTCCATTTAATGTCTTAGTTAGCCTACAAGACCATGGGGAAATAGGCTAATGACAACATCATGCTATGAATGTTAGAAAGGGGACATTATACTAATGGTACTGACAGTTTTGCAAAAAGGTTCTAACCAACTCTAGCAAGTCATAATATTTGCGGTGCACTAATATTCTAACATAGGCAAGGGCTATGTGGCACAAAGGTGCTTGCCCACAATAGTTAAAATCCCTGTATTTTAGTGATGTGGGGAAGCACCCTTCGTCGATCTGACCAAGATCGATGGTGGATCAAAAAGGTGCTATAGTATAGTCTTTCAAGTGGAATATTTGTAATAACTATAATCAAAACAAGGATATAAAAGGTTTAACCAAAATTTATGAAGTCATCCTTGTGTAATTTTTAAAACTTAGGGTAAAATGTCCCACCTAAAGTCATTTTGAAAAATTTCAAATTTTTTTTTAAAAGCTAGGTTAAAACAAGATAAAGCTCTAGGGTTTTTAATGAATTTTACCTAGCGTTTGACCTAAATTCAAAATTTCAACTCACATAGTTAGGGTTTTTCACTGCTAAAATGCACAAAAATAGGAATGGTGAAAAACTAGGCCAATACAATCTAAATTTTTTGATGCTAATGTTGTGTCATTTGATAACTCTATTTGTTTTCCCTTTGATATATTTTCCCTTGTAGTTCATATCCCTTTTAGTACTTATGGATTGGGGCTAGTGGGGTTAACTTATACTTGTGAAAAAATGGTTTGTGGCTTACCAAAATTTCATTAAAGCCTTTGTTCCACTATTCCTTTACTCTTTCCAAAACTTGAATGTGAATTTCTAGCTCGATAGCTAGATTAATTAAACTTTCAATATTTGAAAAATGTGTTTCTTTCTTCAATATACTCTGTGCTATAGAAACTTCCTTCTGAATAATCTCCAAATGTGGTAATAATCTAAATTGATCTAATATCAACTTATTCCTCATTTCATTGTCTCTAGCTATGAGCTTGGCTAACCTTTCCTAACCAAATGTCAACTTATTATAGGTTGATGAGCTTGAAATTGCATTCTTTCCCAATAAAATGGTGTTTTCTCTCATGTCAGTGTGTAATATATTAATATAATTTTGATTCTCCAATGTGAATAATTCAACATCACATAGCTTCATGTAAAATTAATGAATGGTATTCGAGATTTCTTCTAATTGTGTGACTAAATTAGAAAGCTCCACTTTTCTATGTACAAGTTATCTAGAGTCTTTCTCCAAAATTTTGTGCTCATATTTTCTCTCAGAAAATTACATCAATTTATCATTGCTCTCAATATCCTCTGTTGAATTTTTTCAATAATATACACTCATTGATCCAAAATTGAATGTCAATTATTCAAGTTAGTGATCCCAAATGCTTTGACAAAAATATATTTGGCATTATATAATACCTATTTCTTTTTATACTCTCTTCTTAGTTGTTCTTTCTTTTTCTTGTAGCTCATCAGAGTTTGGAATTCTTTCATTTTCTCCAATGTCAGATTGTTTAAGTTATACATTGGTAAGGAAATTACATCACCTAGACTTACTAACTCGTCTATCATCTCTTTTGATTAATTACTATCTAAGATTGTGGGGTTGTATTACTAGGTAGTGATATTTGTAGTTGTTCTAGTCAATCTAGCTTTGATGGATTTGCACTCAAAAATTATATAAGAGAATGCATATCTTCTTGCTCTTTTGGTTTCTCATTCTCTTCTTCCAACTCTATTTCCTTGAATTCTACTACCTTCTCCTCATTCTAAAATATAGGTATACAAGTGAATTATGGAAAGATAATTATAGACTTGCCTTGTTTATTGACATTTGTATCATCAGTAACTAATGTAATCTCAATATTATTAGTCTTTATACTTTCAATCCTTGGATAATCTATGATCTATAAAAAAATTGGATTGGTTCTTAGTAGTATCATGTTTGACATTATACTCTATATATCTTCATTAGTTAATACATTTTGGTTCTATGGAAGTGAGTTAGAAACATCTTTGATGGTGACAACCTCTTGTTGTTCACAATTGTCTACTAATTGCTGGATTCTATAAGTTTAGCAACTTTCTCTTTATATTGATCTTCAAATTCTATTGCTTTGTTCATTTATTTCAACCAATGGAATAAGTAGTCTAAATTCTTCCTTCTATATATGAATCTTATCTTGCTCAGCTTAATGATATTTATTCTTCAAAATTTTGTTTTTCCTATCTCTTGGCATGAATTTCTTTACAAAATCTTTGAGGGCTATAGACTTATGTGTCTTTCCTAAGTCTAGCATTACTTGTGTCAATGTAGTTTCTCTTATTTTCTTCTCCGTGGATAATGCCCACTTCCATTTGGCATCTATCTATTCATACAATTCTTCTGGTATACCATGACACATTTCTAATGGTATATATATAAATTTAATCATCATATCAATCATAGACTTTTTAAGCTTCTCTTTATCATAGTTATTTAAAGAATCATAATAAGTATCTGTAAATCCTATTAAACTAGTTGTATCTCTAAACTTTTTAAATACTTGATCCACATTCATTAGAGGGATTCTATTTATAATTTCTAGTTTACTTGGTTCATTATACGCAATTTCTTTATCATCTTCTTTTTCCTCTTATGTTGTGACCATTTTTCTCTTTGGCCTCTTTGGTATATTATTCTTACGTGATCTAGTCAGTTCCCTCTTTGCTGCAATTCCTTTGGTTTTAATAGCTTAGGGTTAAGTTGTATTTGATCTTGTTATAATCTTTCCTTTCTATTCCTAAGATGTAGCAAACTTTTGTACACCTTTCTTAAGATTATCTTTTACTTTGTGATCAACAATTATTACTTTCTTTTTCTTGGTTTCCTTGGGATTAGCAACAACTAGCTCTCTGCCTTTTTCTTCCTCACCTTTAGATGTTTTTTCTAATCCTTCCCCTTCTTCACCATCCTTTTCCTCAAATATTTTCTTCTCCCTTTTGTTTTCTAACTTGGGCTCACTTTACTTTGCACTCAATTCAGCCTTCTAATTGTTTCATATGTGCCAAATTGCTTGGTATTAGCATCAGTATCTTCAAACAAAAGTGCAGTCACTATTGTTGTGACCTTATCAACATTTACCTCATAAGGCATCTGTCTTAACCATGCAACTCTTGGTAGTACTACTTGTGCATATATAAAATTTGTACTACCATAAAACATATCTCATCAAAATATTTATCTACAATTTATTTGGGAATCCTCATTTGGTTTCTCATCTTATTTTTGAATTCCTCAAAATAGTTGTTCATGATTGCTTCAAAATTTTCTCCCAACTAACTTATCAAGTCATTGATCTATTCCATAGAAGGTTGGTTCCTATCCCATGCTACTGTTCCAATTTTAGGAAATGAATTCTATACATAAAAAACAAATAAACTAATAAAGATACCAACTTACATGATGTGTTCTTTGCTTTCCTTATTGCTCCCAGATTATTCAGATCAGACTGAAAAAGACTATCAAAGAGGGAGATTGTTGAGAATATATTGATACAAGTATGATCAATATGATTCAATCATTTTTTTGTCACTAATGTCAAACCTTCTATTTTTTGGTAAGACAACTACTTATATGATTCAAGTACTATCACTTATTTGTTTGATGAAGACGATTTGATCAAAAGATGTAACAATAGCACCTAGACGAAAGTTTGAGTTATGATTATGTAAAAGAATACAAGAATTAGTTAAGACAATGATAAAATGATGCATTATTAATATACTTAAGATTACAAAGGCTGGTTACACCAAGAAAATCTAGAAGAACAAATTACACAAAGTTTATCTACCAAGCTCGACCAAGTCGATAGTAGATGCCAAAAAAAGTTAGTGCAAGCTAAGAAGAAAATTAGTTAGATCTAAGTAAAATTTTATTCTAGTGTATGCCAATAAAAAAAATAGATGCCGAGTAAAGTTTAGTTGATGTTGAGCACCAGTAAAATTTAGTTTATGCTGAGTGATTTCATAGAGTATGCCAAGCAATGCAATATGTGCCAAGCATCAGAAGCTAGATAAAGCTAAGTGGTTACATTATTTAAAAGATCATGAAATTAATGGATCTAATCCAACAATTTTATTTTCTTAGAATTTGTGAACTAGGTGGAAGATAAGATTGATGAGCTGGTGGCACATAATTTAAGGTAAAACATTTTTAGGCAAATTCAAAGAGGTTTCAAAAAGAAGACTCTAGAAGAGATAGGGAATGTGGGATATGTTCATTGTATCCTACCTAATCTATCCTAACCTTAAATTGGACAATGGAAAATGAGCAAGAAAAGATTTTAATTTTCTATTGATAGAAATGACTGGTCAGAAGAAAAAGGAGTTATGTACGAGAACCTAAGAAAGATAGTGAGTCAAGGGTTTTGCTTCATCACGTGACCTACAAGAAGAGACTACATTGGCATGTTAAGCAAGAAGGCTTGAGGATATATATGCTTGAAGGGTAAACAAGCTATTAGAGCTGAAAAGTATGAAGGCCAAGCAAAATAGAGGACTAAAAAAGTGATTTGTAATCAACAAATGAAGTTGTAATTTGTTATCAAATCAAGCCTTACTCTTACTCTCTAACAATTGTATTAGTCTAGGATAAATCCTTTGGATTAAGGTTGGCCTATCAATAATTTTAAAATCTTTTAACTAGGTGACATTCCAAGTGAATGGTCTAAAGTCCTCTAACAAGGCTCACTCCTAAAAGGGTGGTTGAAATCCTTTAGCGGGGTCACATTTGACAGTGTGTATTGTAACCTTTAATAGGGTTGACCTTTTGTAGCACATCACTTCAGAAGAGTGAAAAAGAGTAGCATGTTACTAGTGTTTTTTCTCAAATTGGGTTTCCACATAAATCATTGTGTCAAGTGTGTTGATGAATCTGTTATATTTCATGTTACAAGTTGGTTTTACAGTAACCTATAGGTTTTAGTGATTGCCTAATCTTAAGGATGCATGCATGACGAATGTTTTATGGGTTCACTAAACTATGAAAAGTTTTATTTATACATCTAGACCTTGAATAACTAATTTACTCTCCCTCTTAGTTATTCTAAAAGAATTCCAACAATTGGTTTCACAGCCATCTACTTAAGAGGACTAGTTTGAAGGTACTAGAAGCACAAAGATCAAGATGTCAAAAAGAGAAGTACCCAAGCTCAAAAGAGATAACTTTCATACATGGAAAAGTTTGATAATGCTACACCTTGGAGGACTTAGAGATCATGCACAATCTACCATAACTATTAAGTACGTTGACCCTATTGGAGCACCAATAGCTGAGGATATGAAGAAGAATAAAGAACATAATGATGCAATTCTAGAGATTTCCTCTACCCTAAGTTATGCTGAATTTGATGATATCAAAGGTCTTGATAGTGCAAAGAAATTGTGGGATTCCTTAGCCACCATATATGGAGGAGACACCAATGTTATAAGAGCCAAAGCTAAAAGTCTCAGAGGTAAGTTTGATGATATGATAATGGAAGAAGGAAAAAATATTGCTCAATATGTTGCAAGGATAAAAGAAGTTGTTAATGCAATAAGAGGAGCTAATGGTAAAATAGATGATGATACTATACTAAGCAAAGTGTACTATTAGAATTTTTGTAATTCAAGAACTAAGATGTATAGTAGGAAATGATCTATCACTTGAAGGTATGGTAGGTAGACTCACTAATTTTGAGCTATCTAACTTTGATAATTACAAACTTAAGAATATTGAATATGCATTCAAAGCTAAAGTGTCATTAAAGGAATTTGATGAGAAGAAGAAGAAGAAGATAAAGTATGTGTCCAGTGATAGTGATATAGATGAAGAGGATGTAGAACAACTTGAACCACTACTAATGAAAAGATTCCACAAAGGTAAAGGTAAGTTCAAAGGTAAACTACTTGCATTTGTTTTAATTGCAATGAGGTTGATCATATTGTTGCTAGATGTCCAGAGAAGAAGAACTACATAGGTGGTGAACATTACAAAAGTAGGAGAGATGAAGACAAAAAGGACTACAAAAACAAAAGTAAAAATTCATGCTACATTACTGAAGAGGAAGCAAAAGATGAATCTAATGAATATGATGATGAGGTGGTGTATGTTGCAATAAAGGATGAATCTGATGAAGATGAGGCAATTACACTTGTGACTTATGTAAACAAGAATGATAGATGGATCATTGATAGTGGATGTTCACATCACATGATTGGAGACAAAAGAAAGTTCATTACCCTAAATTGTTATGATGGAAATAGTGTAAGATTTTGTAATGATGCACCATGTTTGATAAAAGGAAAAGGTTCTATTAAACTCTCAGACAAGATTTTATGTGATAATGCTTACTATGTTGAAGGACTTATATTGAGTGTGTCACAATTGAATAATTTCTTATGTAAAGTTGAATTTGAAAACAAAGTTGCTAAGATATATGTCACAAATGGAAGATTTATTGGAAAAAGTGATCAGAGTAGAAGTAATCTATTCTATCTTGACTTAGAGGATGCTACTTGTTGAGTTGTAAAATTTGATGATATATGGCTATGGAACGAAAGGTTATGTCATGTCAATTTTGACAATCTGGTTAGTATTAGTAACATGAGAAAAGTTAGAGGTTTTCCCAAGTTGAAGAAGCCTAATAATATAATGTGCAAACAATGTTAGTTAGGAAAATGACAAAGTCAAGTTTTAAGAGTAAAACCCATACCTCTAAAGAAACACTAGAGATTGTTCATATTGACTTGTGTGTAAGGAAACTTGCAACAAATAATATAATCATTTTCACATTACTCATAATAGATCTGAAATAAACATGCAATTGAAATCCACATGGAAGACAATAGACAACATACTTACAAAAATGTGACACAAGATATACCTTTGTAAACCATCATTGAGGGAAAGAGCTAGCCTCCAAAAGCATCCATCACCATGTATTATTCAACAAAAAACACCATTGCAATACAACCATGAAAGCCTTGAAAGCCATAGCCACAACTGAGAAATCCATGTGAACAGGCATGAATCCACACATCCCATGCCATGCTTCCAACCTTCACAAATGTTTCCTTCGCTAACCTATCAAGCCTTTTCCCACTTGACTCTTTCTCTTTTTTCCTTCTATCTTCTCCTTCACTCTACACCAACTACCCTTGTGGCTACTTATATAGTAGCAAGTCCCACAAAACCACCAAGTGGTATTACATAAACTATATGCTAAAACCATGTGCTACCTAACCCACTGAACCCACATTTAATATTGGAAATTTAATTCTTTTCCCCAATATTAAGCAATTTTAAGAAATATGGTCATAATTTTACAATACAACTCATTAATCATATCTCATGAGAATCTTTACATGTTGCATGTCCATCCAGGTGCAAAATTACATAATAAAAAAAAAATATATAATATAACAATATTATGCAATGTGTGCAACATCCATTATCTCAACAATCTCACACTTGTTTTATACATTGCATAGGGTCAATCTATAGCCACATAAATGAATAAGGAAATAATCCCTCCTAGCACATCCACCATCATGGATCAAAGTACACCATATGTTTGATCCTAGAACCCACAAAAAAATCAAAGTATCCAGCATCTCAAACGTGAATGATCTCACCTCCTATTATGCCATTGGCACTAAACATACATAGAAGTCATCCAAAGAGAAAGCCACCCAACCTATCACATTATAAGATCACAAAATCATGTACCAACTAAAATGCCAAGCACAAAAAACTTGACCCAAAGGTAATAACATGTATCCATAGTTGTCAAAATATCCATAACTGAAATAGCACCCACAACAAGTGCCAAACCCATCCAACTATCCATACCTCCAAAGGTATACCAGGAAAATTTGACATCATAAACATATCCAATATGCAACCTGCAATCACAAACCTCAAGAGCAATATCTATGACATATATACCAAGAAGCTTCCACTACAAAAGATAATGTCAAATCTATAACCAATCCACTCACAACATCTCAAAGAAATGAATCCATGTAGTCTCAAGGACGTCCAAAATTCATGAACCAATAACCTACAAGAATAATTCTCATAACCAATCTTCAATGCTCTTCCAACTTCTCCACAACCAATAGAGGAAAGAGATAAAGGAATAACCATGTTATCTCTCACATGACATACATGAGCACAAACTAGTGATCACAATCTCTAACTAATCACAAATCCAATGTAAGAAAAACTAAACATCTAGGAAGATAACCAAGACCAAAGAGAAACCATGAAAATCATAACCAATATTATGTCCTTCTACACACACCTCTAGATGTAAACTATGCAAGTATGATCTCCTCCATAAAACCCCAACCAAGAAACCACAACAACACTCAAACCATACCATATAATTAATCATGGATATAAGCCTCTCATAAGAAGATCAAACTCATAAACCATTCCTAAAACAAGGAATAACCATTCCTAATCCAAGGAATATGCCCAATATAAAACTATCTTCCAAACTCAACCAACATAAAAACAACATATGCAAATGGAGATAAAAAATGCTAAACCATCTCTCAAATGAACCCACTAGAACTAGCTCATGTACCATAACTCAATATCCATATCCATGAAAGAAAAGCATAAACATAATGCACTTGAGAGAAGCAATGAGCTATAACTCTCAAGTAGCAAACCACCGCGTAGACCAAGAGTGGGGAATGAGAATACTTGTCAAGATATCCAAGTCTCCAACCAAGACTTGTATAAGAACAATCTCCTCTCAAGTCCATATCAAGTGAATGACCCTTGGACTTCCTGTTGAAACCAAACAACCATCCCAAAAAACTCTTCTCTAATCCAAGAGAAATCAACATCACCACCATCTCTAAATATCCATGAGAACCTATAACCAATCAACCCATGCCAACTCCAAATGAAACATAGCAATATCATGAAGTATCTAACTTATGAAAGAACCAAAAGAATAAAAATCATTTATATACTCTTATGAAGGTATGCCCAATGAAGAAGATGCAACAAATCAAGCTACAAACCAACAACAAGTTTTAGTTATTGCTGTGTCACAGACTATGAATCCTGAGCCGCATTCAAGAATTGAGTTACTCTCAGATGTCAAGTTATAGATTGAAGTTTAAAAACATTGTGATTCTAAGATTAGTGGAAATGCTAAGTTACCTGATAGAGATGTACATAATGATTTTGAAGCTAAGAGACAAATTGAAGAAACTAGAGCTGAACCAAGAGTGTCCAAATATGTCAAGAGAGATCATCCTACTACACAGATTATTGGAGATAAAGATGCTAGACTAATGACAAGAAACAAATTAAGAAATGATACATGTTTTCTAAGCATGGAAGAACCCAACTTAGTAAGAGATGCATTGGAGGATGTAGACTAGAGTAAGGCCATGGAAGAAGAGATTGAACAAATTGAAAAAAATAAGACATCAACTCTCATTCATAGACCAGAAGGAAAAAATGTGATTGACACCAAGTAGGTATTTAGAAATAAGTTGGATGAAAATGGTGAAGTGATGAGGAACAAGGCAAGATTAGTTTGCAAAGGATATGAAAAAGAAGAAGGAATTGACTATGGAGAGACATTTTCCCTTGTCACTAGATTGGAAGGAGTAAAAACTTTACTTGCTTATTTTGTATAAAAAAGTTCCAAAGTTTATCAAATGGATGTTAAATCTGCATTTGTGAATGGCATATTAGAAGAAGAAGTTTTCATAGAACAACCAAAATTTTTTGTTGATGTTAACAATAAGACAATGTTATGTAGATTATACAAAGCTCTATGTGGTTTGAAACAAGTACAAAGAGCATGGTGTGAGAGACTTCATAAGTGAAGATTGGATTTGAAAGGATTAATGATAATAATAATTTGTACATAATGGTAGAGAAATGAAAAGGTATTTTTTTATTTGAAAATTTTGTTGATGATATCATATTTGGAGGCTTTTACAAATGAAATGAAGCAAGAATTTGAAATGCCTATGTTTGGAGAAATCAAATTCTTTGTGGGTTTACAAGTATATTGGATGAAATATGGTATATACATCACTCAGTAAAAATATGTCAAAGAAATACTAGAAACTTTTGGATTGGAGGATTCAAAATAGTAAGTACACCTATGGTGACAAGACACAAGTTTTTCAAGAATGATGATTCATCTAAAGTGAATCAAACACTATACAGGTCTATGATTGGAAAATTACAATATGAGGTACATGGTAAATTTGGCATTGCATTATCTGTAGGGATAGTTGTAAGATTCTCTGCTAATCCTAGGGAGAATTATTTGATGGCTATAAAGAGAATAATGAGATATCTAAAAGGAACAGAGGAGTATGGTCTATATTATAAGAAAAATGAGAAATTTGAATTAAGAGCCTGCACTGATGCTAATTGGGTTGGAAACATTGATGATGGAAAGAGCACCAGTGGAGGGCATTTTTCTTAGGTAAGGGGCTAGTTACATGGACTAGCAAGAAACAATTGCACCTCACAATCTACTGCTGAAGCTAAATATGTTTCTGCTATTGTGAATTATACCAACATTGCATGGATCAAACAACTACTAAAAGGAATGAAAGAAGAGATCATAGAACTAGTTACACTTTTTTGTGATAATATAAGTGCTATCAATATATCAAAGTATCCTGTGATGCACACAAAGACTAAGAACATTGCAATCAAGTAGCATTACTTGAGAGAATTAGTTAAGGATAAAGAGGTGAAGACAGAATATGTTAACACAAAGCAAAAACTTGCTAATATCTTCACAAAAGCATTACCTAAGGATGCTCATGAGTATCTGAGAGGTAAACTAGGGGTGATACCCTATCAAAGGCTATCTAAAAAACCCAAGGAGTGCCCTGCATCAAATAAGCTACCTTTTCAATACTACAAATTGATGTAGAGGATCTTACTTTAGGAGCTACCTCTAGTAACCAAATAGTTGAAACTTCAAAACCAGTCACAAGTAAGGTGACAGAGGAAGAAACTAAAGAGCTTCTATCAACATGATTAACATGACAAGTCTTTGGCATTATTGTCAAAGAGGGAGATAATTGCTGATCAAGCCAACATAAAGAGATAATCAAGCTGAGGGAGATAATTGCTAATATTGCTAATTAAGAATAATGCAAGCATGGTGAGGGAGATAGTAAAATGTAAGAAAGAGGGAGACAGTTATTGATCAAAATAATAAAGAAGGAACAATCCTAACATCTACCTCGTAAGAGGGAGATATAGCAACAAGAAATTCAGAGGGAGTTATAAGGAATAATTTTATAACCTACTCAAAAGATAAAAGTTGCTGATAGAGGGAGAGATTTCGATACAAGGAACATTTTTTTTTGGCATTGTCTTACTATTTTAACCTAGTCAGTTTGGTTTTCCATCAATGCCAAAGAGGGAGATTGTTGACAATAGATTGATACAAGTATGATCAATATGTTTCAATCATTTTTTTGTCACTGATGTCAAACTTGCTATTTTTTGGTAAGACATCTACTTATATGATTCAAGTACTATCACTTATTTGATTGATGAAGAGGATTTAATCAAAAGATGTAACAATAGCACCTAGAGGAAAGGTTGAGATATGATTATGAAAAGGAATACAAGAATCAGTTAAGAAAGTGATAGTATGATGCATTGTTAATCTACTTAAGGTTACAAAGGCTGGTTACACTAGGAAAATCTAGAAGAAAAAGTTACACAAAGTTTGTCTACCAAGCTTGACCAAGTGGATAGTAGTTGTCAAGCAAAGTCAGTGCAAGCCAAACAAAAAATTAGTTGGATCCAAGTAAAAGTTTATTCTAGTGTATACAGAGAAAAATAGTGGATGTCGAGTAAAGTTTAGCTAATGTTGAGCACCACTAAACTTTAGTTTGTGCCAAGTAATTTCATAGAGGATGTCGAGAAATGTAGTATGTGGCAAGCATCAGAAGCCAGATAATGCTGAGTGGGTGTATTATTTAAAAGATTGTGAAATTGATGGAACTAAACTGACAAGTTTGTTTTCTTGGAATTTGTGAACCAGGTGGAAGATAAGATTGATGAGTTGGTGGTATAGAATTTAAGGTAAACTATTTTTGGGTGAATTCAAAGAGGATTCAAGGAGAAGTCTCTAGAAGATATATAGAATTTAGGATAGATTCATTGTATCCTAACTAATCCATCCTAACCCTAAATTGGATAATGGAAAATGAGCAAAAATAGATCTTATTTTTCTATTTATAGGAATGGTTGGTTAGAAGCAAAAAGAGTTATGTGTGTGAACCTAAGGAAGATAGGTAGTCAAGGGTTTTACTTCATCAAGTGATCTAAGAGAAGAGACTGCATTGGCATGTTAAGCAAGAAGGCTTAAGGATATGTACGCCTGAAGGGTAAACAAGCTATCAAAGCTAAAAAGTATGAAGGCAAAGCATTGGAGGACTAAAATAGTGATCTATAATCTATGAATAAAGTTGGAAGTCATTATCAGATCAAGCCTTACTATTACTCTCTAACAATTGTATCAGTCTAGGGTAAACCCTTTGGATTAAGGTTGACTTAACAGTCATTCGCAAATCCTTTAATCATGTGATATTGCAACTGAATGGTCTAAATTCCTCTAACAAGGCTCATTCCTAATAGGGTGATTGAAATCCTTTAACAAGGTCACATTTAATAGTGTTTTTGATCTTAGAATGGTTTTTACAATTGAGTGTCAACACTTAAGCCATTTACTAAGTTCATGTTTAGCTAGCAACATATGTCGAGTATAATATATGTAAGTGTTGAGTTGCAATAGGTGCCGAGTCAGAAAGATAGTAAGTGCCGGAGTCATTTAGGTACCAAGAAAATAGATAGTGCCAAGAAAGTATGTGTGCCAAGTGAATAGAAGATGTTGAGAATATTTAGGTGCTGAGCTAGACAAAAGTTTAGTATGTGTCAAGCAATAGTTTTATCAAGTGCCAAGTAACATAGAATTAGCATATGAGTTTGTGCCTTTAGAGACTAAGATGCAAACCATTTTGCATGCTAGCTAATAGATAGATCTCAAAGATTAGAGATAAGATCAAATCTATTTGATTCCCTATATAATCAACATGCAACCAATTAGAAAAATGGAATGCTAAAAAAGCAAAAAGGATGAATCTCAGCTATAGATTCATACCTAACCCTAAGTCATGAAAACCTTTTAAGGAGGTCAAAGCCCCATAATTCAATAAGAGTGAATAGAGTGTGAGTGAGAAAAGAGAAGAAGGAACAAGGGGTGAAGTGTTAAGAGGACATACAAGGTGACTTAGTAGATTGCAAGATCAGTTAGAAGAACAAAGTATCAATACTACAAACAGCTTCGTATCAGATCAACAAGGATTAGATTGGATTGAATAGAGATCTAGAATCAACAATAGTAGATTGCAAGTGATCAGATTAAACATTCTACTATACTTTCTAACAATTTTATTAGTAGATTGAAATCCTATGGAGATAGGTTGGTTTAACAACCATTGTATAAATCCTTTAACAGGGTGACATTCCAAGTGAATGTTTTATAAATCCTTTAGATAGGTACACTTTTAATAGGGTGTAAGAGCCTTTAATAGAGCAAGCCCCTCACAGGGCAGACCATGGCTCATGGTCAAACATTGTAACCTTGACAAGTTACATTATTGCTACAGTGATAAATTGTGGGTGTCATCCCCACCCCAGTTTTACCTTCTCATTTTGGAAGGTTTCTGGGTGATCAAATCTAGTGTCAATTATTTTCATGCATGCTTTTACTTTCATGTTATTTAATTATGTTGCATGCATGAATTGATTTAAATTAAAAGGTTTTATTGGTTAAAGCTTGTTACTTCTAATTCACCCCCCTTCGTAGAAGTATACTTGCCACTTGTAAATTCCAACAAGTGTGTATTGTAACCTTTAGCAGGGTTATCCTTTCATAGAACATCACTTTAGAAGAGTGCAAAAGAGTAGCATGTTATTGGTGGTTTTCCCAAATTGGGTTTCCACATAAATCTTTGTGCCAATTGTCTTGATGAATCTATTATGTTTCATGTTTACATTTTTGTAAATTCATTTTACAGTAACCTACAAGTTTTGATTGCATAATCTTATGGATTCATGCATGAAAAATGTTTTATGGGTTCACTAATTTGTGAAAAGTTTTATTTAGACATCTAGACCTTGAATAACTAATTCACCCTCCATATTTATTCTAAAAGAAATCCATTATAGATTCTCTATTAATTGTTGCAATTGAAGCTCAACAAGATCATAACTATGATCCTTTTTCACAATTTTGTAGCCTAGGTCTATTATAATGCATGACATACTGTTCAATCTACTAGATTGAAATAATTTTTGTGTAATTACACATACTAAAAATTCAATCATAAGATCATCAATCCCATCAATTGAAATCCCTCAACCATTCCACATTACTTTGGTTTATTTCTTAATCTTATTTTATGTTGTGCACCTTATGATCTTTGGTCTCTTGAAGGTAGGATATCCAGTAACTTAGTGTATTATGGCATTCTTTATCCTGATTTGTCTTCCTTCTAAACATACCTTCATATCATGTACACGATTCAATATGATATTTATTCATTCAACTTTTGAAAACTTTAGAAAAACCTAGGGCGTAGGTAAGCCCTTTCTCAGCAATGATCTTGTGCTCATCCTTTAGTACTCCATTGCGGCATAACTTCTTATAAGCTACTCTTATCTCAAAATATTTGATTTCTCCTATTTCTCACATGTAACATGATCTCACATTTTGAATAGTCAAAACCCTAGGTGGAATTGATGATAGGGCACCAACATCATCTTCAATCTCTTCAAAATTTACATTGTTTCTAAAATTTGATGGGGGATATTGGTCATTACTCACAATTTGAGTGTTGCTTGCTTTCAAAATTTAACTTTTTGATGCCATTTCAATCTAGGGTTTTATGAAAAAAAACTTTCTTTGATAACTGTTGAAAATAATTAACTTGAAATTGAAATTAAGACTTACTAACTTTATCAAATTCATCAATGCTTCACTATGATTCTCTTGCTTTGTTGCTAAATTTACCTTAGTCACCTTTGAATCACTTGTGAACTCTAAAATTGTAGTGGGTCAAACATGGGTTGACTCGGAGTGTAGGGTGAGGGCCAATATTGAAGAATAAAAAAATAATAATGTTATTATTATTATTTTTGTGAAGGGTACGTTCATGCTTTAGATTTTAAAGGGCTATATTCCTAAAGTTTGAACTTTAGGATATTTTAACTTTTTGAAATTTGAAATATCAAAGTTGCATGCCTAAGTTTTTAGTAAGGGGGGACTATTTTTCAAATTGAGATTTAATGCGTTTCTAAGAGGCAAAATATGCAATGTTATATATCACCGAAATCATGAGAAGACAAACTTTCCTATTTTGAGGTCAATTTTTGCACAAAATGCTACCAATTCAAGCTACAGGAAGATTTGTCTTAGGATCCTATCTTGCAACCGAATTTAGGTGTCAAAGTTCAGTTGTGATTTCTAGCAAGGTAATGACTTGAATATGCATAAAAGACAAGAATAAGGAAATTGGGGTTGAGTTTGGTCGCATTAAAATTAGTTGAGCCTCACTTCCTCTAGCATTTCATAAAGTTATCAGATATTTTGGATGCATGAAGAGTTTTCATCATTTCATTAAAGATTTTTGCAAATCAGTTAAAAGTAATGATGAAACAAAATCAAATAAAAGAGATAGAAAGATGAAAGAGGTGATTCAGTTGCAAGAGATGGGATTCCAAGTGAATACATGTCATCTTCAAATTAGATCCAAGAATTCATCTTGATCTATATCTTTCTTTCTTTCATCCATTGTAATGGTTCCAATTTTTCACTGTGAGACCATTGTTGGTAGGAAATTTTCAGTCATTCTGTGAGACCACTTCTTTGGATCTAGGACTGTGATTCCACCTTCATTCTTCAACATATTCTCTCTTGTATGAATAGCAGTAGGAAGGAATACATAGATAGTTCAGATCTATTAGGTTGTTTCATATTTTTCATTTCATGCATATGACTATATAATTTCAAGCAAATAATACAAAGAGTAGCAAATGATTGAGTTTTAGTTGAATCTTGTCTCCATTCTTAGTGAGTTGTAATGTTTTATTACCTTTGAAAAAAGAGCCTAGGTCATAGTTGTAGTCCCTTAAGGCTGTATGTTGTTTCATTGTTTCTAATAATTCAAGGAATTATGTAAATGCTTCATAGAAATCAACAGGGTTACAGATTTATTGAGGAGGATATCAGGTAAGAATGAGATTTAAACTGAACATAGATGTCTATTTACAAGTTAAATAGATAGATCAATTATCTAAAGATACACATATGTCTCAGATATTCATATGTATGTTTTTGATTCATAGATTTGCCCAATGGTTAAGGCACTGATCAGTTTATAGGATCAATAGGTTTGACTACAGCATATTTGAGGATTTGTTTAAAATCAAAATCAATAATCAAAAGTTCTTTCCCTTTCATGTTGAAGGACCTAAATGTTTAACCATCACTTAGCTTACAAGATTCATAGCTTTGCATTTAGCTACTGCAGATCTATGTCATTAGGAGAAATAAGGGTAAAATCTACTTAATAGATTTAGGGATATGTTTTTGCACTGGTACAATATCATTTGAATCTGAGGTCTACCTATTGAGGTTTAACATAGCCTAAAGTAGAAGAAGGGTCATGCCTTATAGTTGGCCTATTGTCAGAAATGGCATGTTGAAAATGGGAGTTAGTTGCCCCTAGATATGTCAGTTTCTCAGTGGGATAATTGAAAACCCTTTAGCATTTTTAGTCACCAACAAGATGGAAACTCTGCTGGGGAGGTCTATGAAGTAATTCACTATTAAAAGGAGAAGAATCTCTGGTGTAAGTTGAATATTTTAGTCCTACTCTCAATTGGGTTTTTCCCATCCGAGTCACCAACAAAATGGCAACTCTACTGGGGAGTCTATGAAGAAATTCATTGTTAGAATTATTGGAATCTTTGGTATAAATATCAAGGTCATGAAGTTTTTTCCATTTCTTTGCTAAAGATTCATGTCTCCCAGTAAGGTTTTATCCATTTGCAGCAGTATGTTGTGAGAATTGAATGTAAATTGTGTTTTATGACTATTATAAGTCTATCTTCAATCAGTTCAGTCTTTGTAAGTGTTGTTGAGAAAGTTCAGAGTCAGGAATCGATTTATAAAGTGTATTTTCTTTTCAAGGTGATAATGATCTGCAAGTTTCTCCTACATTGAAGGTTTGGTTCAAATTTGTCAAGTGACAAATTATGTTTTATTTCTCACAAAGTGTGAGTGGTGACTCTCAAATCTCTGTACCAGTTTGTTCCTAGTTGATTTTATTGCAAAATTTTGAAGGACTTTCAGTTGTATGGGCAGATTTGAAGCTTTTGGTAGTTTCTTGAAAATGAATTTTAAATTCTTGATAAGTTTTAAGTGTTGTTTGCAATCTGCTGTTATAAGAAATTGAAGTCACAGCAGTGATCTCTTTATCCTCTTGCAAAGAGGTGGTGGCTCTACAAAGTTTGATCAATGGTGTAAAGGAATTTCAGTCTTCCACACCTGTGCCAATCAGCAGATTAGTGGTTTCATGCAACAAAACTTGAGGTATTTTATATTTTCATGTGATTCCTATTTCATGAAAGTGAGATATACATATGTTTTCTCCGTCAAGTGAAGTTTCAGCACTAAGAAGAGGAGAATAGTTTTAAGGTTTTATACATTTCACTGGATCTATTTCAACTAGTTTTATTTAAGTTTGTGAAGTGTATTTGAAGAAAGTTCATTTGGTAGAGGGTTGTGAAGATCTCCTACAAGTTATAAATCAGAATTTATTATGGGTGAATGAGTTTCATATTTTGGAAAGAATGTTGAGTTTTATTTCACCTAGTATGCAACCCGTCAGTAAAGTTTCTAGATCCATTTCTACGAAGAGATATATGTCATTAACTTTCAATGGTATTCATGATTTCCTGAATGTCATTCCTAATGATGTTTGAAATAAATTGTTTAAGTTTAGTGGGAACCATATTGTTTCAGCCAATCATCATGTTGAATTGTTTAGTGATTTGATGGGTGATTATGAGATTTCTCATGAGGACATTCACATGAAGTTATTTCTTCAAACCTTAGAAGGAGATGCTAGAGACTGGTTTTCATTTTTACCAGCACTTTCTATTTCATCCTGGAGTGAGTTGCATTCTGCCTTCATGGAGCAATTTGGAGAATGGGTAAGCATATCTGATTCCTATGATAAGTTCTTGAAGTTCACATTGAGAGTGATGAACTTATCCCTCAATTTAACATCAGATTTGCAAGAGTGTTGAATGAAATCCTTGAGAGTTATAGACTTGATGATCAAATGTTTTTAGCTATATATTTTGATGCATTTGACAAGAAAATGAATTATCTACTAAGGGATAAAGAACCATAGACATTATATCAGGATTTTATGACCGCTAGGGATATCAAGAATAATATGAAGTATGGATTGATTAGAGGTGATTTTTCTATGAATGATTTTTGGTATAATGGTCATGAAAGAAAATTTGAACATGGTGTTGATGCTTTAGTTTCAAATAAGCGTATCAATACCCCTGTTGTAGGTTTTAATCAAGTGGAAAATTTAGATCAGAATATGTGTATAAGTAAGGTTAGCTTGGTTACAAATGATGACACACATGTTCATGATGCTACAATAGTAGGATGTATCTCAGACTTTGATAGGGTTCAACAATGTGTTGATATTGTAGATCAAGAATCAGTTACATTAGCAACTTCTTATAATGTTGATTGTATACATGATTATGTTGCTAATGAAGTTGTTGTACCTAGATCTCAATTTTGTGCAAGTGAGGAAGCTAAGAGTTATGTCTATGATCATGAGTTTGGTGTTGCTGATCTGACATATCATGGAGATACAACATAGGATGAAGAATGTAAATCACACTCATCTTAGTCACAGTTAGAAGAACTAAACTCGCATGTTGATTATGTTTCAACAGTAGAGGGTAAGATGGATTTTATTGATTAGTTGGATATGCAAGAAATGAACTATCTCATTGAGAGATTGCATTATGTTGAGAATAATATAAAATTCCAGGAGGAAAGATATGCAACTCAATGTGGGTACAAAAAAGCTGAAAGTCATCTTCTAAATGATGACAATGAAGTTGTTGATCTGATGTATAATCAAGAAGCATCATATGAAGGAGATGATGAGAGTGGTTACTCGAGTCACTGTGAGGAAAATGACACAATGTGTTTATCTTCACATGAATCTCATGCTAATTGGGAAGAAGAAAGCAATGATGATAGTGAACATTCATTTGAAAGTGAAGGTATGCATTCTTTTTCTGAATTTGAAAAAGAAAGTGCATCTCAATGTTTGTGTTATACAAATCAGTTAGCCAATGAAAAATTTGAAAGTGATTTGTCCGCAAAGTATGAAGATAAAGAGATGGTGAAGTCAATTGATGCTAATGAGTTTGAGTATGAAGATTTCAGTCAAGAGTTGTCAAGTGTTCTTACATTAGACAGTAAAGATTTAGCATATAGTGAGAAGTTTAGGGATGAATCAGGGTCTATTCGTAATGGTTATCCTAAACAAGATAATGAAAAGGATGTAATTATGGACACTATATGTTTGGTAGATGAAATAAAAAGGGAGTCTTCATATAGTTCTGACTTTTCTTCATACGCTGAAAGTTTCCATGAGGATAAAGTGTGTAGTGAGTTTAAAGTATATGATAACTTTTTATATGATGATGTTCTTTTTCATAATGAGCAACCCATGCTTTTTCCTAATGTTCAAAAGGTATCACTACATGGAATCATTAACCCATTGTTTGACGAAGACATGGAGCTTTCAGATTTAGATGGGTTAGATGCAAATGGTGATACACTGTCATATTGTTGTAGTAAATCAGATTATTGTTCTTCTATTGTTGATATTGAATCTTCTAATGATGTTGCATTTTGTGAGTCTAAAGATGAAGTATTCGATGGAGTTGACTTTGAAGAGAAACTGACACTTCATGGTAAGTTCTATGACGATTCAAATCAAATAAAAGAAAATCAACACTTCGATTATGAAAATACATCAGAAGGTTATGAAATGCTTTTACATTGTGATGATGATATTATGTGTGAGTATAAATTTGACTATTCATTTGACATTCAACTGGCAATATTTGAGGAAATGCAAAGTCAAGGTATGAGTGACATATATAACTCATTTGATGAAGTTGAGTATAAGACTTTTATATTTCTATTTGACAATGTTCATGAGTTAGTTTTTGAAGCTGAGTTTTAGTTTGATGTCAATATTCATGAGCATGCTGATGTTCTATTTCATAGTGAGCCAGAGGTTAAATTTATGCCAAGCTTTTACATGCACTATGGAAGTGAGGGTGAAGATTCAGTTTTACTAAGTGTTGAGTTTCAAGATATGTATATGATTGGTGAAACTGATATGAGAAGTAATTTTAGTCTACCTTATGAGGAAAGGAATGAAAATTAGGTATATGATAGAGGTAAACATTTTTGCTGAAGTTCAGTGGCCCGAGGTCATCATGTGTATATAGTAGTTTTAGTTGTTTCTCTGCTTTCAATAAAGTTGTTCAAGAAGGTTTTGTTGTTCAGGTGTGTGGTCTACTTCTCCCAAAGATCTGAAATCTTTCCATGCCTGCAAGGGGCATGCATCCCAGATAGAGCCACTGTTGGTAATCAAAATTGTGTTCCCATTTTGAGTGTCTATTTGAAATTTTGAGTCAAATCAAGCCCCATAAATGCATATGTACTCGGTTGTACCTCTGAGCCCCGTGAGGTGTTTAATTTTTCTAACACCCTGCATTCAGTGCATCTAAGTGTTCTATGAAGTTGAACTATCATTTTGAACCATTCTGCGGAGTCCTATTATGAGTGCATTTCTAATCTACATTTTTCACCTAAGTGTTAGACAGCCATAGGAGTCCCTATTTACACCTGAATATCTCACATCCAAAATTGTGTCATGATTCACCACTTTGGGAGTATCTAGTATTCATATCCAAGAACCTATGTTTCAAATTTTGACTCATTTTGAGTCTGTTTGACTAGTTTTTGAATCCCTCAAAGTTGGTCAGTTATTGTTTTCATGCATTTGCACTTTGCACATAATTATGGGAAGCCCTATTTGACGTGCTCTAATTTTTACCCAGTCAACCCAAATGTTGAAATTCCTATTGTGTTGCATTGTAGATGTCAAAGAATTTTTATGTTTCAAGTTTTAGCCTATGACGAATCTGTTTGATTAGTTTTCAATTTTGATTCCAAATGGAATTTCTATCTTTTTACTGGTGTCAGTATTTGTAGATTGGTTGGAACCCCTATTTGGGATGTCATAACTTGAGATCCATAATTGGTGAGATTTAGTGGATTGTACCATCATGTTTCCCATTGAAAATACTTTAAGTGTTCCCAGTTTTAAGTCTTGACGAATCCATATGCACACTTTTCCAGGTCAATTCCATTTGCAAAAATCGCTTTTCAGACAGTTTCCAGTCAGCAAATCCCAGTATTCCACTTTGAATGCTCACCATTTGCACCCAGGTATTTTTCATAAGCCCAAATCATAGATCCATAATGTCCTCATGATAGAGAACCAATGCCCCAAGTTTCATTTTCCCAAGTGTTCATTTGCCTAGTTTTCAAAGCCAAATCCAAACTCAGTTTATTGTTTTCTAACATGTTTTCTTGCAGGTAGTTTTGAGTAAGCAACTTTAATAGAAAATATCTTTTGACTCCAAATTCATCATGAGATGAGATCTAACAGGGTGAAAGTATGTTGAACAAAGATTCAATGTGTCAGATTTCAAAGCCTGGTCAGAGGTTTGGGTCAATTTTCGAAGCTAGGGAGGGACCTCTTGACACCAATTTGACAATTTGCAAAGTAATGGTAAAATGAGTTTCAAGTGACAATTTAGCACTCAAATTGGATTCTAGTTAGTTTGAGAAGGTCAATGGACCAATTTTCATATTATGTGTTTGAAAATGAAGTTTTTTTTTTTTAGCTGGACCTGCCTTGGGGCCTAGCTAAATTCCATCTAATTGATAAGACATGTCAGAGTTTGTAAAGTGATTAAATGGGTTATAATGATTTTATTAAAATATTCTTATGGAGAGACATGTCAAATAGTGATTGTAATAACTTCATTTAGGAGGAAGAAGCTAACAAAAATGAAAGGGCATCTTCAAGCACCATGGCTTTGAAAAAAGAGTTGCTAGCATTTTGAGATGGAATCCCACGCTTGAGAAGAGGTTACAGTCTAGTTTTCAGGCAATGAGTAGCTAAAAAAGTGGGTGTAAATTCATGTTTGAAAAAGAAACTTTCTGAAGGCATATAGATAGAGTAAAGATTCCAGGCATAAGAAACTACAGAGGAAAACTTTGGAAATTAGCTCAATGCAATAGAAAGGTAATCAAATGAATGAAAAGGGGAGCTGCTAGAGTCAATTTGCAGCAAGAAGCCATAGTTATAAAAGTAAACCTAGCTCCATGCATGCAATCAGAAGAAAACACAGCGTGAGCAAAGCAATAAAAGTTTGAGTATTGAGCAATCACATATAAAGAAAAATGTAGCAAGCCAATAAGAGACCAACAATCAACAACAAAAGGCCCACATAATACAAGAAGTAGCAAAGGAAGAGTCAGTGTTAAAGAATAGAGCTCCAAGCATGGAGTTGAGCAACTCATGTAGTAAAAGCCACAATAAAAACATTCACAACATCAGTCAACAAGCCATTGCACATAAAAAAACATCATCTATAGCATAGTAATGATCATAGGAGCTCCTTTGGAAGATGCATGTTACCTTGCTCAACATTATGACTGAATGCAATAAGAAGCTAAGCTACAGGCAACCTGTAGTCACTCATAGAAGCAGTTAAAGGAGAGTCACCAATTCAAAAAACATAGCAAGGGATGATCACATGTTTAGAGGCAGGTAATAGCCCATGTGAGTTGAGAAAAAGGCACCATTTAGTTTGAAATGGAAGTCATTTAAAGGAAGAAAAAATCATGCATGTAATGAGAAGAAATCATAGTCAACAACATTAGAAGAACATTCCATGTAGCAGGGAGAGCAGAAATATTGAAGGAACCTCACATTGGAAAGAGCCATAATCAATACATCAAAAGATATGATCCCCAAGCATTGGCAAATGAAGTGGAACCTTGCGCAGAAAGCCTTAAATAAAAGAGTCCAAGATGTCTACTGACATGCCTATGTTGAACAAAAGGAAGCGGCCCTATTGGAGGCAGTAGAGTTTTAAAAAAAAAAAACATTTGATCCCACATTCATCATAGGTATGACTTTTAAAGTCTTTAAATACAATTACAAGTAGTAAGCATTGCGAAGTAAAGAAAGGAGCCTTTTGTAAAGGCAAGACCATATGGTGTGGGCCTGCTCATGATGTTAGCCAGATGGCTCAAGAATTTTTTTGACAAGGAGTGCATATGCAATGACTTGGCACACAAAGTGGAGATTGCATGAGATCTCGCCATGTGTTCTGATCTAAGGGATGGTGCATTCTCACATTTCTAAAGTGCTCAGGAGATAAATATTGTGAGAATACAGGGCATTTCCATGTGGCACGGGTCCCAACTGGAAGTGATGTGGTGATGATGTGAAAATTTGGAGGTGATCAAAAGTGACACACAGGATCGTGACACGTGTCACGATCAGATGGATAACACATGCCTGCATTTCAAAGATGCATGTCGGTTAAGCAATGCTAGCATATGAGGAAATGACATGTGGCATGGGGACCACCAAGTGATGATGAGGTACATGGTGAAGTGGCAGGGGTCAGACTAATTGGAGACTGCCACATGGCAGTGGGTCAAACATGGGTTGACCCGAAGTGTAGGGTGAGGGCCAATATTGAAGAATAAAAAATAATAATGTTATTATTATTATTTTTATGAAGGGTACGTTCATGCTTTAAATTTTAAAGAGTCATTTTCCTAAAGTTTGAACTTTAGGATATTTTAAATTTTTTAAATTTGAAATATCAAAGTTGCATGCCTAAGTTTTTAGTAAGGGGGGACTGTTTTTCAAATTGAGATCTAATGGGTTTCTGAGAGGCAAAATATGTGATGTTATATATTGTCAAAATTGTGAGAAGATGAACCTTTTGATTTTGAGGTCAGTTTTTGCACAAAATGCTACTGGTTCAAGCTACAAGAGGATTTGTCTTAGGTTCCTATCTTGCAACCGAATTCAGGTGTCAAAGTTCAGTTGTGATTTCTAGCAAGGTAATGACTTGAATATGCATAAAAGACAAGGATAAGGCAATTGGGGCCAATTTTTGTCACATTCAAATCAGTTGAGCCTCACTTCCTCTAGCATTTCATAAGGTTATCAGATATTTTGAATGCATGAAGAGTTTTCATCATTTCATTAAAGATTTTTGCAAATCAGTTACAAGTAATGATGAAACAAAATCAAATCAAAGAGGTAGAAAGATGAAAGAGGTGATTCAGTTGCAAGAGATGGGATTCCAAGTGGACACATGTCATCTTCAGATAAGATCTGGGAATTCATCTTGATCTATATCTTTCTTTCTTTCATCCATTGTAAGGGTTCCAATTTTTCACTATGAGACCATTGTTGGTAGGAAATTTTTAGTCATTCCATGAGACCACTTCTTTGGATCCAAGACTGTGATTCCACCTTCATTCTTTAGAATATTCTCTCTTGTATGAATAGTAGTAGGAAGGAATACACAGATAGTTCAGATCTATTAGGTTGTTTCATGTTTTTCATTTCATCCATATGGCTGTATAATTTCAAGAAAATAATACAAAGAGCAGCAAATGATTGAGTTTCAGTTGAATCTTGTCTCCATTCTTAGTGAGTTGTAATGTTTTATGACCTTTGAACAAAGAGCCTAGCTCATAGCTATAGTCCCTTAAGGCTGTATGTTGTTTCACTCTTGCTGATAATTCAAGGAATTGTGTAAATGCTTCATAGAAATCAACATGGTTATAGATTTATTAAGGAGGATATTAGGTAAGAATGAGATTTAAACTGAACATAGATGTCTATTTACAAGTTGAATAGATAGATTAGATATCTAAAGATACACATATGTCTCAGATATTCATATGTATGTTTTTGATTCATAGATTTTCCCAATGGTTAAGGCACTAATCAGTTTATAGGATCACTAGGTCTTACTGTTGCATATTTGAGGATTTGTTGAAAATCAACATCAATAATCAAACATTCTTTCCCTTTCATGTTGAAGGACCTAAATGTTTAACCCTCACTCAACTTATGAGATTCATAGCTTTGCATTTAGCTACTATAGATTTGTGTCATTTCATGAGTCATTAGGAGAAATAAGGGTAAAATCTACTTAATAGATTCAGGGATATGTTTTTGCACTGGTATGGTATCATTTGAATCTAAGGTCTACCCACTTGGGTTTAGTAGAGCCTAAAGTAGAAGAAGGGTCATGCCTTATAGTTGGCCTATTGTCAAAAATGGCATGTTGAAAATGGGAGTTAGCTGCTCCTACATATGTCAGTTTCTCAGTGGGATAATTGAAAACACTCCAGTGTTTTTAGTCACCAATAGGCTCACTTCAGAAGAGTGACAAATTGGTGACATGTTACTAGTTGTCTTTCCGAAATTGGGTTTCCATGTTAAATCCCAGTGTTATACTTGTTGGAATGATGTTTGAGATACTTTATTGTTTAATGTTTTACATTCAAGAAGTAAGTTATTATTGGGATAATGGATTGCAAATTTATGCTACTAATAAGTTTCTATATAGGCTAAGCTATTTCAAGAATAGATCTAAACTATTTGAGGTATTCAAAAGTCTAATTGGTACATTTGGACTTGAGGATAGCTAATTCACCCTGTTCTCCTCTTAGTTTTTCTAAATCATTCTAACAATTGGTATCAGAACTTGTGGTGCTTATAAGGAATTTTTAAAAAATGAACTTAAAGCTAAAGATCAAGATATCTAGAAAGGAGGTACCCAAGTTGAACGAGGAAAATTTCCTTGCATGAAAAAGCTTGATGAAGATACACATTATTGGAATTAGAGATTTGGTAGTATAATAATTGGATCATGAATACATAATAGTACCAACACCTTTGACATCCTAGTAGATAAAGAGAAACAAGAGCACAATCATGCAATGTTGGAGATTGTATCTACCTTAAATTATTCAAAATTTGACAATTTAAAGGACCAAATCACTAAAAAGAAGATGTGGGAAAAGTTGACAAAGATCCATGGAGGAGACAAAAATGTATTACGAGAAAAATTAGAAAGCTTGAGAAAAACATTCAATGACATGAATATGGTAAAAGGTGAGAACATTGCTCAATATATTGGAAGAGTCAAAGAAGTAGTTAATGCTATCAAAGGAGTTGAAGGAAAGATTAGTGATGAGACTTTGATTAGAAAGGTACTAAGAATATTACTCTCTATTTATGATATTAGAGTTTCTTTGATACAAAAATAGAGATGTACTCCTAGTAATGATTTGATTGTGGATAGTCTAGTTGTTAGACTTATTGTGTTTGAATTGTTAGATTTTGATAAATTTAGTACCCATGCTATTGAATCTTCATTCAAGTCACAATTAGTTTTACATAAATCTAGGAAGAAGAAAGGAAAGTATGAGGATATTGAGAAAAAATATTATGATGATGATTTTTGAGGATCTTGAAGTATTAATGGCTAGAATACTACCAAGAGGAAAAGGAAAATTCAAAGGTAAACTTCTTATAATATATTTTTCATGAAATAAAATTGGTCATATTATTGCAAGATGTCCTAATTATGGGGGGGTTGGGGGGGGGGGGGGGGCATTGAATCAGTATTCTAATTTTTTTTGCCCACAACTAAATATCGTTAATTAATTTACAACATGAATATGAAAGTAAACCAACAATGTTGAACAATAAATAAATCCATACAAAAAGAGAACTCATAATACCATATTTTGTTAACTAGGGAAATCCTATGTAAGGGAAAACCCTAGTGTTGATGGTACCCACATAATGATCCGCTAAACAAAAGAATCCTATTAAGGATACTGACCCTATTAGGAGTCTATGAATTACATATAGTGTCTTTTTCCTTGTTAGAGGACTTAGACCTATTAGGAGTTGATTTAAACCTATTAGGATTTGGTAATACCATTAGATATGTATGAAAGTAGAGCCCACTTTCCTAACATGCAATTATACAATATAGTGCATTTATACAAAATGAGATAGATACAAAATCCTCTCTATTTCTAATTGTTGTACTTCACATATCTTTGATATGTCATCAGAATTTGCATCATATATCCTTCATATAAGCTCACATATCAAATGCATAGTTCTCATACTCATCACATTCTTCACAAGTAATGATTTCTTACTTATAACTTTTCTATTTACAAAACTATGTCCAGTTGGCTTTGATGTTTCCACATTTTTGGCTAAATATAAAATTAGCCATGCAAAATTAGGGTTAACATCTAGTATTTCATCCATAAAATAATTAAATAATTAATTTTTAAAAATAATAATTTCCTAACCTATTATTCATCTTTTATGGTTGTGCCATGTTCTACTCTAGTCACCACCTTTATTGATAAATCTAATATAACTAACTCCATATCAATTGTATCATGCTACACACTTAGAAATGTCATCAAGACTATCTGTAATACCTTCCCTTAACTATGTGATGTTACTCAAAATTGCATTCCTATTTTGAGTACCATTCCAAAATTTTGTGTCATTTTGAGCCCCTATATGCACTTTTCATGCATATATACTTGGCTATCATTTTAAGGTCTAAAAGGTGTTCTATGTTTCCATAACCTTGAATTTAGGATGTCTATGCATCTCATAATGATAAATTTTCATTCTGTGAAGTTTCATTTTGAGAAATGTTCAATTTTGCATTTTTGCCTAAGTGTCAAAAAATGATAGTGATGAGGACACAACCCAAGACAAAAATGAATGCAATAGGAAAAGGGGTTTATTATTATTAGAAATTATAGTAAAAAAAAAATAGAATCCTTGACATGCCCTATGGTTGTACAATGTTATGAGATTCTGGAGAAAACCCTTCTCACAGTACCTTCTCCCAAACTCCACCAAAAATTGCCTTTACAATGCCAGAAGTAACCTTAAGTAACCCAAATTAGGTTTACGGTTAGGAATAAAATTTAGAATATGTAAATTTTCATCCACCACAAAAATAAAAGGTTTTAGAAAAAACATCAGATGCCAATGTAAAATTAGAAGAATCTAGAAATGGTAGTCCAACTTCCAAGAGGCATAACTTTTGATTCGAGACTCTGATTGATGGACCATTTACATTTTTGGAAATCTCTCCAAGCACTCTATATCCCTATGGAAAATCTTTGCTTTTCCTCCATTTTTTGGACTTGTACAAGGCCATTTAATACCTCAAATATGACTTTGAAGCACTCTTAGGAGGTCTCCAGGCAACTTAAAACTACAATAACTTTCAAAGTGTAAAGTCTTTTGACTGGATTATTTTTATGGAGTGATTAAATTAAAAGTACAATCATCCCTCCAAATTACACCCTCTAACTCATTATAATTATGTCTCTATTAAAAAAACCTATTTTCTGCATTAGCACATATCCCAAGGTGCTAAACAACTCTAACCTAAAAAACTAATAGTGGAGCTATGATAGTTGGAATCTTTGTTTGACCCAAATGGGTATCCAAAAATGAAAACATATTAAATAGATACTAACACTAAGCATTTTTTGGGTGATATAGTATTGCCCTTCCACCACTAGATGCTTATGCATTAAACACCTAGGTTAGATTGAAAAGTGACCCTATCACTTTATAGCTAGTAGAGGAAAACCTAAATGGGAAACTTGTGTTGTGGATATCCAAGTTGAGGCTTCTATTGTTCATCCTTTCCACTTTACTAGGTATTCTTCATAGTGCCTATTATTGGTACTCCAGCCCAGATGACTATCTAGAATTTTTTTAATCTCTTCCTTTGCAGAAGTAGGAATTGGATATGGCTTTAACATCAACTCCTCATCTACACCATCATCATGATATTTTGTCAAGTTTTTAATATTGAAAATAGGAGAAATGTGAATCCCATCTAGTAGCTCCACCTCATATGCATTCCTTGAATCATGTTTCTTCAAAATTTTGTAGCGGCCAAATTTCTTCATCTTTAGCTTTTTGTAGGTACCCACTAGAAATCTTTCCTTCCTCAAGTATACCATAACCAGATCCCCAACTTAGAACTCTTTATGTCTCCTCTTTTGACCTGCTCTAGATGTACACTATAGGTTTATCTTGGTAATATGTGCTTGCACCTCCTCATGTAGGTTCTTGACATGTTCAAAAAAGTCTTCTACCTCAGCACTTGTCCTCTCCCCTTGTTCCATCCTCCTCAACTCTAGTGCAGTCCTTAGACTACTCCCATACACAATTTGGAATGGTGATTTACTAGTACTCTATTCAAAAAATTATTGCAAGAAAATTCTAGTTGTGGTAGAATCAAATCCCATCCCTTGGGATTATCTCCTACTTAACACCTCAGTAAATTGCCTAGACTTCTATTTACTACTTCTATTTTCCCATTAGTCTATGAATGATGTGTAGAACTAAACTTCAATTTTGTATTCAAATTCTTCCACAAAGTCCTCCAGAAGTACCCAACAAATTTAGTATCTCTATCTGAAATAATACTTTTTGGGAGACCATGTAGCCTTACTACCTCTCTGAAAAACAAATCTACAATATGCACTACATCATGAGTCTTGTGGCATAGAATGAAATGTGCCATATCGGAGAACCTATCAATCACCACAAATACTAAGTAATTACCCCTTTGTGTCCTTGGCAATCCAAGAACAAAATCTATACTTATGTCCTCCCAAGGCTTCAATGGAACAAGCAATGACTAATAGAGTCTAGTATTTTGACTAAATCCTTTGGCTATTTGACATACTTGACAAATCTACACAAACTTCTTCACATCTTGTGACAATTGAGGCCAAAAATAATGTTCTCTAATAATTTTAATGGTCTTATCTCGACTAAAGTGTCTTGCTTTCCCTCCATTGTGTTTCTCCTTGATCAAGTTCTCCCTCATGGAACTCCTTGGAATACAAAATTGACTTCCCTTGAACAACATACCATCCTAAATCATGTAATCAAGTCATCTAGTCCTATCTAGAGTAACAGGTTCTTTACAAGACTTCCAAGCCTCTACAAAGTTAGGATCCTCAGGTTACTAATTCTTGAGTTCATCAAACCCAACTACTTTAACCTACATTACTGTCAACACCAACTGTCTCCTACTTAATGCATCTACAACCCTATTATACCTTCTACTTCTATGTTTCAATACAAATGTATAGCTTTGCATGACCTCTACCCATTTCAAATGTCTCTAATTCAATTTACCTTGGCTATTTAAGTACTGTAATGCCTAATGATCAGTATACAAAAAAAAATATTTTGGAAAAAATAATTGCTCCATTTCTTTAAGGCTTGAACCATTGCATATAACTCTTGATCATAAATAGAATACTTCTTTTTTGCATCATTCAATTTTTCACTGAAATAGGCAATAAGCTTACCTTCTTGGCTCAATACAACCCCAATAGCACTACCACTAGCATTGCAATCCACCTGGAACACTTTGAAATTAGGAAGTGCCAATACAAATTTCTCTATTACCTTCTTCTTAATCAATTCAAAACTCCTAATAGCTCCTATAGTCCACTTGAACTCTTTTCTATCTCCCCTCATTATTTTAGTTAGGGGTGCACATATACTACTAAAATTCCTAATGAACTTCCTGTAGAAACTAGCTAGACCATGGAATGACCTCACCTCAATAATAGGCCTTGGAGTAGGCCATTCCAAGATGACCTTCTCCTACTCTGGGTCCATTTTGAGACCCTCAACTGATACAACAAACCCCAAATAGACTAACTTCCTTTTGACAAAGCTACACTTCTTCAAATTAATCAACAATTTCTCTTCCCTCAATCTTTCAAGGGAACTATGAATGTGCAATAAATTTTCATCCAAAGACTTATTGAAAATAAAAAATCATCCAGATAGACTTTCCCAAAAAAAATTTTGGTACCTCATTCATAAGCTACATGAAGGTGCTTAGCTCATTGTTTAGTCCAAAGGGCATAGCTAACCACTCATATAGACCCTCCTTTGTCTTGAATATAGTCTTCTACTCATCTCCCTCTTGTATCCATATTTGGTGATAGCCACTCTTGAGATATATCTTTGTGAAGTACTAAGCTCCACTCAAATAGTCAATATGATAATCCATTCTTGGCAAAGGAAACCTATACTTGATGGTTTTTCTATTTATGGCCTAAGAGTTTGTACACAGTCTCCACTCTCCATCCTTCTTTGGTGCTAGTATTGTAGGTACTACACATGGACTTAGGCTCTCTCAAATCAAACCTTTCCTCAACAGCTCCTAAACTTGTTTGTTTAGCTCCTCAGTCTCATTAGGAGTCATCCTATGAGTAGCCTTGTTAGGAAAACTAGCTTTAGGGAATAAATCTATTTGATGACTAATTTTCCTTATTGACAACAACCCTTTTGGAACATTATTAGAGATTACATATCCATACTCACTTAATAGACCTAAAACTTCAAGTGGAATTTCACTACTACCTTCCTTATCTTTTCTAGGAATTAAAGCATAACACATTTGCTAATGTTTTATGCCATCCAAAAAATTTCTTCCATCAAAAAGACATACCATAGCATTACTAAATACCTTTTCACCCTACTTTATCAAGGGCTTCAATTTGTGGCAAACTCCATCCTTTGTTAGAGAGTAGGTATTTGCATGAACATCATGTATAGCACGCCTATCAAACTACCATGAGCTTCCCAACAATAAATGAAAGACATCCATTGAAATGATGTCATAGAGAACCTTATCATGGTAACTCCCAATCTTGAACTTTACCAAGAATTAATCACTAACTAGGACCTTATGATCATCTTGCACCCAAGAAATTTGATAGGGTTGGAGGTGTTTCTCCCTCTTGAGCTTTAGCTTTGAGACCATCTCCTCTGACACCAAGTTGTCAGTGCTTCCACCATCAACAATCACATCATAACATTTACCCTTGTACTTGCACCTAGTATGAAATAGACTCCTCATTGTCCAAGTTCAATCTCAACACTTAGTAAGACCCTTTCATTAACTAGAATTTCTCCTCTTTCCACATCCACATGAGCAACCCTTGCTTGACCATCAACTCTCCTATTTATCCTTCCTTGGCATTGAGGGCATTTAAAGGCACAATGACCTTCTTCATTACAATAAAAATAGGTACCATAGAAGCCTCCTCTTCCTAAAGATTTTTAATGTCCTCTACCTCTCCCTCTTTGATCTCCAAATTTTTGATTACAGGAGTAGTTGAAACCCTCATTCCTCTATGTTTGGCTAGTACCCACATCTTCATTTTTCTTCTAGTTCTCATTTCAGCCTCCAAATGACCTGCCACTACCCCTTCCTCCTTGCCCTCTTTTCCTTCCGTCAAACTTTTTTTTTAGCTTCTCCTCAACTTGTAGGGAAAACTGGTATGCTTGTTCAATGCTAGTCATTCTAACTAGGCTTAACTCCTCCTGAATGCTAGGTCTTAACCAACTGAGGTAATGGGAAACCTTCTCCTTGTTTGCTTCTACATGCCTACCCTAATAAGGACTCAGTAAAATTCCTTTGTGTATTCTTGGACAAATTTTCCCACTTTCTTTAACCCTTACATCTTTTTGAACAAACAATCTCATGATCAATAGGAATGAATTGTTTCTTTAATTTGTCCACCATGCGATCCCATCTTGTGATTTTCTCCTTTCCTCTTCTATTTATTTCCAACTAAATCTCTTGCCACCAGATTTTGGCATGGCCTTTCATTTTTGCCTTCAAAAACTTAACCCTATCAAGGTCCCCGATATTCTCATACTCAAAATATTCCTCCAACTCATTGATCTAGTTGATTAACTCATTCAAGTTTAGATTTCCCGAAAACATGCCAATGTTAATTTTAGGCCTTTTTTTGAGCTTGGAAATGGCCCTAAAAAGCCTCTCCTCTACCTAGTTTAATACTTCTCTATCTCCTTCCCCTTTCTACCTAATATTTCCTTCTTCTTCATTTTCTTCCTTACTTTTGTTTCCTATGACAATAGTCATCCCTCTATGGATCTCCTCCTGTAATGCTTGGACTTGTCTCTAGAGGGCTCAACCTTAAGAGTAACAACATTGGCCCTTCCACCATGCTCCCTTAATGGAGGCATCTTCTTGTATCAAAACCCACAACCACACAATCCTAGTGCAAACTACATTACAATCGGCACTCTATGTACACACACAGAAAAACCCGCTCTGATAACACTTTATGAGGACACAAACCAAGACAAAAATGAATGAAATAGGAAAAGGGGATTATTATTATCAGAAATGATATGCTACTACGTTTAGCACAACAAAAATAGACTCAATGACATTCCCTATGGGCTTAAAATGTTATCAAATTCTGAAAAAAACCCTTCTCATAGTACCTTCTCCCAAACTCTACCAAAAACTACTTTTACAATGCTAGAAGTGACCTTAAGTAACCAAAATTAGGTTGAGGGTTAGGAATATAATTTATAATATTCCATTTCACATCCACCACCAAATAGAAGGTTCTAGAAAACATGTCAGATGTCAATGTAAAATTAGAAGAATCCTGAAATGGTAATCCAACTTCTAGGAGGCACAACTTTTGATCCAGGATTCTGATTGATGAACTGTTCACATTTTCAAAAATCTCTCTAAGCACTGTATAGCCCTATAGATAGCTTTTCTCATCCCCCATTTTTGGACCTGTACGAGGCCATTTAATGCCTCAAATCTAACTTTGAACTGCTCTTAGGAGGTCTCCAGGCAACTTAAAACTGCAATAACTTTCAAACTATAAAGCCTTTTGACCTGATTCATTTTTTGGAGTGTTTTAAATTACAAGTATAATCATCCCTCCAAATTACACCCTCTAATAATTATATTCATGGCTCAATTATGAAAAAACCTAGTTTCTACATTGGCACGTATCCTAAGGTGCTAAAAAACTCTAACCCAAAAAACCAATAGTGGAGCTATGAGAGTTGGAATTTTTATTTGACCCAAATGGGTATCTAGAATTAAAAAAACTTCAAACAAAAACTAGCACTAAGTATATTTTTGGGTGATATAGGGTTGCCCTTAGACCATTGGATGCTCTCGCATCAAACAAGAAGCCTAGTTTGCATTTGAATATCTTGCACCTGGTTATGTTTTATGACTCTCTTCTTTGGGAGTGTTTAGTATGCATAAAAAAGAACTTATTTTCTAGTTTTCGAGTCATTTCAATAAGTTTTTACTAGATTATGAATCCCTCAAATTTGACAGTTTATTGTTGATTTGCTGATGCATATTCCTCAAAATTTTGGGAGACCCTAGTTGACCAGTTATAACTTTGACCTAGTTGAACATACTAAGAAAATTTCTTTTTCATTTTATTCTAGAGTTCATGAACTTTCTATGTTCCATATTTGAGCCTATGATGAATCCTTTTGATAAGTTTTTGAACATGATTCTAGATAAAACTTATGAAATTTTATTGATGTCTAGAAATATAGATTGATCAGTACCCCTGTTTAGGATGTCATAACTTTGAATCCATGATAGATGAGATCAAATGGGATATATCATTATGTTATACTCCAAAATTATTTAAGTGTGCCAGCTTTTGAGTCTTGACCAATCAATTTGCACACTTTCCCAGGTTCATTCCATTTGCAAAACCCATAGTTTTGCTAATGTTTCTAGTTCAGCAAATCCAAGTACCTCACTTCACACACTTTTCAAACTCACCCTATTATTTATCATGAGCCCAAAACACGAAATTATATTCCCATAATGATAGTAAACTAATTACCCTATTTTTGTGCTTCCAAGTATCCATTTAACTTGTTTTCTGGTTTTCTAACATGTTTGTAGGCAATTTTAGGAAGAAAAATTTGACGATCAATATCTTTTGACCTCAAAGTTGTCATGAAATAAAATTAGATAGGGTACAAGGATGTAGAATAGAGTATTAGTATATTAGATCTTAGAGCCTAGCCAGGTGTTAAAGTCAATTTTTAAAACTAGCTTAGAGGTCTCCCTGTTGGAAAATCATAGTTTGCAGATAAGTGGAAAAATGAGTTTTAATGATGTTTCAGTGGTTGAATTTGATTTTAATCAATGCCAGATGCTCATTGGATTAGTTTGAGGTATCACATTTTTTTGTTCAATTTTTTTTTAGCTGGAAACTCTTTAGGGCCCGACTAATTGTGCCATAACTAGTAAGACAATGTGAGTTTCAAAGTTACTTAAACTACATGCATATTCATTTAGAGATAAAGTGGGCATTTGGCATCAAATTCAGTGAACTAAAAAAATGGATTTGAACTTTCTTGGATGTCTTAGGATTTAAATTCAGCTAGGATGTTGTTTAAAAGTTTCTCATGTGTGGTGACTTATGAATAATTCATGGTTTGAGGAATGGTTAAATGGGCACCGCTTGGAGGAATGTAAGAACAAAGGTAAGAAAAAGTTATGGAGAGTGTTGCTTCCTCTCAAACTAACCAATGTGTACATGTGTTAGATAAGCATCACCATTGCATTGTGAAGGTTTTTTAGTTAACTAAAAAATGGAGAATGATTCTTTGGTGATGTCGTCAATGAATACCAATGGAGAATCCATCTACATGAATCCCTATCTACCTTCTAAGTGGAGGAGATCAATAATCGATAGTGGATTTTGTATGATGTAGCTATAAGCCTCCACACATTTCTCTAAAAGTATGGTGGTTGTTCAAGGCAAGAAGTTGTTGGTTTTGAAGTTAAAAGACATAAGAAAGGAGAGAGCATGTGCCAAGAAATAGGGGAAGAGCTAGAATAGAATCCATAGTTGAGGAAGAGTAGTCCATAGTGAAACTATAGCTGATGGATGGAAGGTGATAATGCAAATGAAGAGCACTCCCATGACAAGTCAAGAGGAGTAGAGATCTATAACAAAGGTAGGAGAAGATAGGATAGGGGAGGAAAGAAATGCTCGCAATCCACAGTGGGGAGAAAAATAAGCACACGTAGAGGCCCTTGGGGGAAGGTCATGCAATTCATTTCCTTTTTCTACCTATCCACTACTCTATTTTAAACATCTATAGTTGCAGATCATTGTTAGAAAAGGTAGTGGATATGACTGGTGAAGAGGAGAATGGGCCCCGTGGAAAGAAGAAGTTGCAACTATTGAATGGGAACTCATGACTTTTATCCCACATGCCTTGTGTAGAGGGGTTTTTTATATGTTTAAATTTCCAATGACACTACTCTTTAGTGTCTTGAGAGACACACATTAGACAAGAGGTACCCCTTTACATGATGGGCCTGACAGGCTACAATGACATAGTGAATATTTTGATTGACAACAAAAATTTCAACATGATGATGTGGCATAACATGGGAGTCTCATCATAAGTTTGTGAGACAAAGTTTGAAGAGCTACAATGATACACTGGCATTGTAAGATCATAAATCAAAAGTTGAAGGTGTACAATGTCATGCCAAATCGTATGCCCGCAAGATAGAAAATGAAGGCTCGTGATGTTACAAGGATCTCATATGGTCAAAAAGGTGAAATCTAAATTTTAAGATTCTACAAAATTGCCATATTTTTTAGTCACAAGTTGAAATTTGAAAGGTTAAGATAACAACAATACGATGGGGTCATTGTAAGATCATTGGAATAAAAATTAAGCCTTGAGATGCTAGAGGGGGATTAAAATTCATAAGATCATGATGGAGAAATGGAAAGATTAAGATCTTACGATTGAGGTGTGTTGGTCCTACACCTAGGTACTTTGACCAATGAGAATTTGCCACATGACATTAGTGGATTGGATGGATAAGGAAAAATAGGGATAAAATGAAATATTAAAAATGAAATACTCCCAAATATGTGCTCATCCTGTGTTTGAATTTTTTTAGTTGAATTTAATATATATTATATAGTTCAACAATACAGTTTTAAATTTCTTTTCATTTTAATTGCTCAAGTCATGGCTTGGGGCCTAGTTTTTGAAATCAACATTAGGGGCACAATTTCTACCCAAAAAATACATTATAATATACCACTGGAGCTAGGAGAATATGAATTTTCCATTTCCACAATCATATTTTGTAGATGTCTTCATTGGTACAAGCTACATATAGTTTTGTGTTTCTAGGACATTATCATTGATATTGAAGAATTATTGTTTTAGATGGAATGGGATCAGATTGTGATCAAACTTGGACAGAATTAGATTCACTAACAACCATAAAGAAAGAATTGAATGATTTGAAAGTAGATGTAGAGGCTAAGGTTTTTTCAGTAGGAAGTAGTTGGAGTTTCACGAAAAGGGTAGAATAGGATAAGAAAAATCATTTTGAAGCTCCTACATATTTTGAATTTGATATCTAGCATTCCTTCATAGGATGTTTTTCTCATTACTTTAAAAATATATTTTAAAACATCTAAAATAGTTGTGATTAGATTTGATTTACGGAAGAGAGAGGAGATCAATTCTACAACAACATGTGGAAGAGTCTCAGCTGAACATGGCAAGATATGACCTAATCCAAGAGATTTTTCCTATCTATAAATATTTCTTCTCTTCTCATTGTGATGGTTCTAATTTTTATGACTGTGAGACCACAAGGTTGGCTTCAATTCTATGATTGTGATTCCACCATTTTCAATTTTCCCCTATTATGAACAACAATGTAGTTCCTTTTGAAGTAATTAATTATACAATCATCTATTGTGCATCCTATGAGTTTTTGCATACATCATGATGTATTGAATTCAAGAAAATGAATACAGAGGTTTATTTAAAGGTTCATTATGAAGTTTATCTCCTTTTCTATGGGTTTGTAGTTTTCTATTGACTATGTACAAAGTGCATACTATCAAGTTGTAGCTTTTTTTTTTGAAGTTGTATACCACTATGTGTCTTCCTATTGTGGTCAAGAACCTATGTAATTTTCTTGATATGCATTGAAAAAATTGGAGGGATCATAAGAGGATTTGATAAGTATGAATTTCATTCGAAGATAAATTTTTATTTGTAAGGTAGATAGATAAAATATCCAAGTATATGACTATATGTTGGGTATCCATGTGTAAGTTCTGACTTATTGAATGCCCAATCGATAAGGGACTAATCATCTTGGAGATTACTTGTTCTTTTTGTTACATACCTAGGTTATGCTGATTCAATATTTAATCAAATATATTTTCCCTTTATGTTGAAGAGTTGAAAATAAGTTTCCCTCACTTAGTTTATTAGATTCATGTGTCCAATTATTAGTCATTTCATGTCCATGAATATGTAAGGAAACTTGGCAACAAAGAATATAACCATTTCCACATAACCCATAATAGATCTGAAATAAACACGGAATTAAAATCCACATGCAAGAGAAAAGACAACATACCCACAAAATTGTGACACAAGATATACCCTGGGAAACCCTCATTGAGGGAAAAACCCAGCCTCCAAAAGCATCCATCACCACTCATCAAGTATATCCCATGGGAATCTTTACATGTTGCACGTCCATCTAGGTAAAACATTACATAATAAAAATAAAATAATAAAATAACAATATTATGCAATGTGTGCAACACCCATTATCTCAACAGAATATTTACATGAACATAGAAGTTTTAGGGTTTTTTAATTTGTTATATAGATTTAGTTATATTCTTTAACATTGGTACCATATAAAGAATCTAAGGTCCACCCACCTAGGTCTTGCAAAGCCTGAAGAAGAAGATGGAGAGTATAACATTATAGTTGGCCTTGGTGTCAAAATAGACACATTGAACATGGGAATTAGCTGGCCGTAGGTGTATGTGTTCTTATAACTAGGTTATTCAAAAACTATTAATTCAGGAGCCAACATTGTGCACATGCCAAATATCACTGTAGACTTCACAACATAAAAAACTATCTCTATACTGCCAATGAAATTGTCTAACACTTAGACAATTTTCTTTCATTGACTATAGGGTCTTTATCTATACATAGTGCCATCTCAACCTGAGGTATATGTTGTCATAAATGACAACCCTTACTCATCCTACTTAGCCATATTGCTAAAAATCTCCCCCTCTGGCATTTATGGCAACATATAGGAAAATTGGTTGTCCCAAAATGTTATTCAAAAACTTTCTCAAAATTTGGCCTTTACAAAATTTGTGGATCATTAAACTTATAAACATGTTTTCCTTATATCTCCTAATACTACTACTACTAACCCTTAGTATATAACTGGTACTTTATTTTACATTTATTCTATTTAATTTTATATAGTTTTTATGTCCTCTTCTCCCCCTTTGAGATCAATGAAAAAGGTGTCACACTTTATGCACATGTCAAAATTAAATTACTTCTTGTGGCCTAACTTGATATTCTAGAGATACAATCTACAAAATCTATCTTTAACTACTCCATATTTTTCTTCCATGTGTCTCTTGTTGGAAATCTGATTGAAAAGCTCATTGTTGTTAAAGATCAAAGAGGGAGATTGATGTAAATGAATAATTTCAATCATTGTTTTGTCATTGATGTCAAAACTACTATTTGTAGGAATGACATTTTCTTAAAAGATCCAAGTACTATCACTTAGTTGATTGATGAAGAGGATTTGATCAACAAAATGTAACAAGAGCACCTAAGAGAAAGGTTGAGTTATAATGTTGTAATGAAGTGCAAGGATTAGTTAAGACAGTGGTTAAGTAATGTATTGATGACATACTCATAGACACAGAGGTTGGTCACACTTAGAAACATTGGAGGAAGAAGTTGTAACAAGGTTGACTACAAAGCTTTAACTAAGATCATCAGTAGGTGCCAAGCAAGTTAGTTGAAGCCCAACAAATTCTTAGTAGGAGTCAAGTAACAGAAAAATCGAGTGTATGCCAAGTGAAGATCAAGTGCCAAGCATAAAAAAAAATTTAGTTGGTGTCAAGTGATCTTCATGTGCCAAGTAATCTTCAGGTGCCGAGCATCAAGAAAAACACAGTTGATGCTGAGTAACACGGTATGTGTCAAGAACCAATATTTCAATAGTGTTGAGCTACTGCATTATTTCAAATACCAAAATTTTCCAAATCTAAGATGACTTAATGGTTACATTGAATTATTTGAATGATTTGGAGGATAAGGATGATGAGTTGTTGGCATAGAATCCTATGTAAATCATTTTTGGGAAAATTTTAAAGGATTATTCAAGAAATTTCTAGAGGAAACAAAATATGGGTTAGATGCAATGAATCCTACCTAATCCATGCGAATTGAAATTGAAGAAAGGATGAATTGAGTAGGAAAAGGAACTCTAGGACTTCTATTTAAGAAGTCATAGACCAAGAAGCAAAGATCTACTAATAATGTTGCTACTGAAGAGCCAAATCTATGAAGTAGTTGAAAGGGTGTCAAGGAGGTAACATCTAGGAAAAGGAAGAGCACAAAGGCTTTATTTCTAGGAGTGGTCATGAAGAGATGATTGCACTGGTACATTGAGTATGGAGACTCAAGGAGACAAAGCTTGAAAGGAGGTCAAGTTGTCAAGAGTTGTAGAGATTGAAGGTTAGGCAAGGGTATGAGTTGAGAAGTGATTTGAGATCTACAAGATAAGTTGTATATTATAGTCAAGTCAAGATTTTCTAATACTCTCTAGCAATTGTATTAGATTTGAAAATCCTATGGACTTAGGTTGGCCTAATAGTCATTTTAAAATTTTTTAATAGGGTGGCATTCCGAGTGAATGTTTTAAAGTCCTTTAACCAAGCCCACTTCTCACAGGGTGGTTAAATCCTCTAACAAGGTCACATTTAACAATGCGTTGTAAGCCTTTAACAAGGCATCACTTCAAAAGGGTGAGAATTGACTAACATGTTACTAGTGGGTTTTCCCAAATTAGGTTTCCACGTAAATCACTATGTCATGTGTTGATTTCTTGTGTGTTATACTTGCATGTTGATTTATAGTAACTTGCTAATTATATAAGTTAAAGCTTGGATGAATGAATGGTTGAAAGGGTTCACTATACTTAGTGAAAAGTTTGAATAGGACATTTGGACCTTGAATAATTGATTCACCACAACCCCCCCCCCCCCCACCCATCCCCCTCTCAATTATTCTAAAGAAATTCTAACATCTGTTAGTGCCTCTGTAGTGCTCACAAGTGCACATAGTGCATAAGGTGCCACTTCTACTACATTCGAATCAGTATATGAAAACTTCTCATAAGATGTGTTATCAATAAGAAATTATTCCAACTACTTTTGTAGCATATTGATATTAGGGAATAGATGTTCTCTAAATATAGAGAATATTTTAATTAACCTTTCCTTTTCCAGTTCACTAATCCTAATGGCATTATGAACTTTATGCAACTCATCCTTAAAGTCTTCAATATTCACATTTGGTTGTTTCAATTTTTTAGTGGGTCTTTGAAGCTCATTCATATGTGCTAAGATCTTACTGTCAATGTATTTTAAATAGTTATAGGACATAATGCATTTTCCATACAACTTCTTTCCCTCTTCAAGACATCTTCTTAACTCCTTCACACAAGCATCCAATGTTTACAAGTCATTATGCACATTTGTGTAAATTGTATCAAACAATTGTGCATTATGCCTTGTCTATGCTCATATTTATGTAATATCTAATAGTTTGGTGAATTCTTCATCAAAAATCTTCACCACATCCTTTTCCTTTTCTTGCAAACTAGGTTCTATTATTTTGGATGTCACTACACTCTGCACTCTGTTCAAGACTTCTCCCAATGTTCTCTTTAGAGATTTCACTATCTTGTTCTTTTAAAACAACTTACTCAATAAAGATATGATACTCTTCTAGTCATCATCATCATCTAATAATATTGGGAGTGTGGGAAATAATGGTAACTTTCTTGTCATAGATGTAACAATTAGTTAATCTACCTCATGCTGAAGGATTACTTTGTTAACCTCTGTGTTGACATGTTTGAGTTGTGGTTGGAATGTAGTTTCTTGCATCACAATCTTCCAATTGTTTTTCATGTTCTCCTTTGATTCTTTTACTCTCTCCCTTCCTCTTCTCATCTTCTCCTCTTCTTCCATCTTTCTCTTCTCCTCTTCTACTTCATTGTTTCCTTTATTTCTTCTTCCTTTCTCTTTCTTTGATTTTGTTCCTCCTTTCTTTTCTTCTCTTCCTCTTCTTTCTTCTTCCGTTGTTCTTCTCTTTTATTTTCTCATACTCTTCCTTCTTTTCTTATTCTTTCATCTTGATTTCTTATTCTTTCATTTTCTTCATTTCTTCTTCTTTATGCTTCTTTTCTTTATTTTCACTTTCCTTTTTATTTGTTTCTTCTACTTCACTCTTTCTTTTCTCTTCTTCTTCATCAGAGATGGGGTAATCAATAATATTACAAACAATGTTTTTACCAAGATCCTTGAAATGATATTCTACAAAATTTACTATCACCTTTGTGTCACCAACTTGCATGGTGTCAGTCCCAAATGAGATATATAAAGATAGATCTATCATTTGAGTATCCTTGATCCCTATTGTACCAGCTGCCAGTACACTCTACTCAAAAGACATAGGGATTACTCCCCCTTACTTTGCACTCTACTTTGTGACCTTAGGAATAGAAGTCATGTATTTTATAATTTCTTCCTATGTCTCCTTATTAAATTCTTCATAGTTTCTTTCCATCAAGAGAATAGATCTTCTTTTTTTTCTCAACAAGATTTTAGTACCCTTCATTATTCCACTCATGTCTTCAATAGTGTTAACTACACAAAATTTCTTTATCGAACTTTCTCTAATTTTCTTGTCCTCTTTAATGACTCTTCTTCTCCTATAAACTAGTTTTCTATATAGATCTTGTTGAATATTTCTTTGTATATCTTCAAATATCTCATTCTTCAATATCATTTTTCTAACTACAACATTTTTTAATTATAGTCTGTCCATGTTGCTATACAAACTATAATACTTATTTAATTGAACACAATTATTATCATTAATGAGTTGCATATTCAAATTCTCTACCTTAGGCTTCCAAGGATTTTTCCTAATGTCTTTCCTTGCTTCTCCAATTACTCATTCTATGGGTCTATACTCTATTTCCTCTTCATTCTCTGACTCATCACATTCAATCATTTGCAATGTGTTCCTCCTCTTACTTGGTACACTTGATAACTACTTGATCCTTTTTCTTGCTTGGTGACTTAGCTTCTTGTTTCACCTTTGTAAGCCTTTCTAATTTCCCTAAAGGATTGAATGATTTGACATTAGCTATTGCAAAATCTTCTTCATCAAGCTTCTTGAGTGGATGTTCAATAGAGTGTTGGACTTGAGCTATTGTGACATAGGGGATAGTAGGTATTTGAGAAATAGATCCTACTACTATTATAACTATAGAGGCTCTTGCCATTACTTGGGGTATGGTTGATAACATCTCCATTTGACCACTTGCCTTAATTTCTAAGGAAATACCTTTGAACTCATTGAATTCTTCTCTAGTCATACCAGATTCCTTTAAGATAGTTTCTATCTTCTTGTCTACCTTCTTTTTAATTTCCTTCCTATAGAGTTCACTGTGAACTTATATCATATTTTACTCATATGTTCCCCATCTAGGGGGTTCCTTGTCCCTATTAGACTCAAGTATGATCTTTACATAATATTCTATCAGGTCTACACTCATTTTATAGCCCATAGCTTCTAAAAAATTAGCTCTTGGTTATATAGCCTCCATGCATGTGAGATCAATTTTAACCATGAAACACATGTCATCTTTGTACTTCTCCACTAGTAATGGAGGAATCCTAAATCCCTTCTTCATCTTAGTCTAGAAACTCTTCATCATTCTGGTCATATCTTTAATAGTCCTTTCTTTTGATTGTCTCTTATAATGGTAAATAATCAAATTCATTATGCACTTCTTCAATTTCCATTAATGATTTGGCATACTTGGAAACTTTTTGATAACTTGGAAGAATAATTGAGTTAATAGGGATTCTAATATGAACACTACATTTTTTTGTCTTCTTTAACTTCTCAATGTTGTCAAGCAATTGTTGCTTCATAATTTTGCACATATTGATCTTTTCCTTCTTTACAGTCATGAGGTATGGTATACGAATGGATCCAGCAGGTACATAGTTCAATCTTGTAGCCTATAATCTTTCTTATTATTCTTACATCATATTCCTTAATGAGATCAATTCTCATGTTCCTACCATATAATTTTGTCTTAGATTTGTCACAACCAATTTCATCATGTTCTTTTCATTCAGTGGATTAGTTCCTTCATTTCTTAGTTTAGTCAACTTGTGGATCATGTCATTATCAATCATGAAAGGGATGTCTCCTACCTGGAACATTCCCTCATGAATTTTGCTCCAATCATGATTTTCAAAATCTGTATAGAACATTTGCTTGATAATGTTCAATTCTTCCAACTGTTGAAAGCCTTGTTTTAGTCATAAATCATTTTTACAAACCACATCCATATCCTTGTGACCAATGGTTTCAAAATTGTAGTGAATATATTGTTGAAAATTGGCTAATTGTGATATGTAATTATTGGCGTTGATGGCAACACATGATGTACATGCTAACAAGAAACCTTAAAAATAAAGATACTAAGTGTTTGGTAATAAGAAAATTGTCTAAGTATAGAATTTGGTTTACAATAGTGTATTGTTTTGTTTATAACATGTTGCAAACATCATATTATGACTAGCAAAGTTACATGGAGATAGTATACATGTTTTGATGACATGTATAACCTCATAAGTTTGTACAAACTATATGGAACATAGATAATATTGTTTTGATGATGTAGGACAATGAAATTGAAAGAAAGAATTGCTTTGTTTACAAAAAAATTACTTGTCCAATTAGGGCCGACATCCTAGATGTTTACTCTAATTTGGAAAAGTGAATTGTGCTCTTAGCCAACCTAATAGTAATTTGTGTAAAGGAATGGTATTTATGCAAAGGACTTCTTGCAATAAGAAGTGTGCTATATTAATATGATATGTAAACGAAATGCAAGTGTGAATTTTGAATTTTGACTATATGTGAAGTTTCATATGAGCTATTTGGTGATCTGAGATCAAGCTAAAGATCAAAGATCAATCAAAATAAGAATAAAATAATAGTAAACTATTTTTTTGAGTAGTGAGCTCTTCTTATAGTTGAAATTGCATGTTTGGGTAGTGGGCTCTTCTTGCATACATTGTACTGTAAGAATTTTCCTTAGGGAAAAATTCACCCAGGATCTAAGAACTCAAACACAAGCACAACAGTAGATCAGAAAGAGAGAGTATGATTAGAATGACAATATATTCATTCAATATGCACTATGAAAGTACACTAAGAGTGCTTGTATATAAAGGCTTTTGAGATGCATCTAGAATGCATTAGAATTAGCTACATGATAAGTCATACAACCAGGCACATGTCCACTAGATTTAAGCACCAAAGTAAGTGTAATGATGAGAGGATAAGCCTACAAGGGTGTAACATACAAATCAGTGTTGTAGACAACATGTGCTAAAAAGGGAGTGCAAATAACTATGTTGTCAACATGACAACTCAAAAAGGTGCACAAACTCCTAAGTGTCTCACAAAATAAAATAATAAAATAATGGAAAATAATAAAATAATAAATTAACCTAAGTAAACTTAAGTAAGTTTAAATAGTAAATATGTATTTACACCAACACCCTCCCTTAAGTGCAACTTGGGGGAATGCCCTTAAGCTTACAAAAACTAGGGTGAAATGCAGAATGGATCTCGACTACTAGGCCATGTTAGGTACCCATGTACATAATGAAATGTAATCTCTCATAAAGTGGAGAAAGAGAGAAACCATCCCCCAAAAAGAGAGATAAAAGGGATGCATGGATGGATGGAGTAATCAACACCCCCCCCCCCCCCATTATGAAATACATCCAGTATATACAATAGTGGAGAAAGGAGAAAAACAAGAACCTTATAAGAGGAAGAGAGACAAGGTAGCCCCCCCCCCCCAAATGAAGAGTGCCTATTAGTGAAAGCCACTCCAAGGAAGAATCTAGTCCATGAATGCAAAATGACGTTCCTCCGCTTTGGAAGAAACAATGGAAAAGGTGCAATCTTGAAGATATATGTTGGTCCTAAAACCTACTCAAGTATCCCTATGCTAATACTGATGCTTCCCCCTTCCAATTGTGCTGAAAAGAGCAAATGCAAATCTAAAAAGGATGTTTTTTGAACCTATTCCAATGAACCATCTATCTCCTCAATTGACAAAGAGACCTCAGACAATTTTTGTTCATAAGGATCCACAATTACGCCAACCTATAAAGATTGATCATGTAGAGAATGGACATGAGGGTTAGAGTAAGCCCTCACAACAACTATAGAAGGATCATCTTCATCAAAGAGAAGATACAAATCATCAAGGCTATCTCCGAAGTCTGCAGTCCGTGACTCCACAAACAAACTTGTAATGTCTACCATGTAGTCATCTACAAAAGCTAGAGCTAGAAGACAACATGTACTCTATTGTACTAGACCTTTCACTATGGAAATGTATGCATGTGGACTAGACTAATGTTGTGACCTCTCGCTACAACTGTTGATAGAAAACCACATGTCTAAATCTGTTGAAGCACTATCACTGGTGTCACTATCAGTTTCCATAATATATGATGTGTAGAGAGGAGTAGAGGATAAATTGGGTGAACTTTCCTCAAAGTGAACATCCTTCTCCACAAAGATCTCATGAGTCTCTAGATCCATAAGACTACAAGCCTTCACATTGTCTTCATATTTGGATGAAGGCACAAGGCCTAGGTGACTATGCCTTGCATTCCCTGGAAGATATCTTTGCCCATGTAGGACAACTGAAGACTTTGAAATGACTCACAATTGGTTTTCTACTGCACCATGCCTCAAAAGGAGTCTTCCACTCTAAGGCATTATGAGGAGACCTACTAAGTATGTGAGTGGCACTGCTAATGGCTTTAACTTCTAATGTAGGATAAAGAGACTTGGGTTTTATCGTGCAACTTGCCATGGTTTTGAGAGTTCTAATCCTCATAGCTACAACATCTATCTTATGCAAACTGAATGTTGGTGGATTCTGAAAATCAATTCCCTCAAGCTTGCAGAAGTCTCTAAGTCTTTTATCCGCATATTTTTTCTCATTGTCTACCCATAGTACCTTGATGGCTTTCCTAGAATTGTGTTCAACATGAGTCTTAAAGGCTTGAAGATTATGAACCACTTCATTCTTGTGATGACGGAAGTAGACCCATGTGAATCATGAAAAGTCATCAACAAAAGTAATGATGTAGTGGCCTTGGCTAATTGAAGTCACTGCAAAAGGTCATCTTAAAACCATGTAAACCAACTAGAGAACTACTACTGCTCTAGAAGACTTCCTTTTATCATACCTCTCTTTGAGATGCATATCCACTAAACATGATGAACACTCACCCATATAAAAGTTGATGTTAGGTAGATCATTGACCAAGAGAATGGAAGTCAAGATGACCAAACTGCTCATGCCATAATGTAGATTGTGAATTAGAGTGAGTCAACAAGGCTTGAGAAGGAATAAATCCTCTTGTCATCATTGAATTTCCCCACTAAAACTAGTGAATCATCTCTAAGACTTTGTACCATCACTAAATCTGGAAGAAACTCAACATTATGACCATCTCCAAGGTGAGTGATTTGGTAAACTGATAGGAGATTGGAGCTAAGATTTGGAATGTAGAGAACATCTTTGAATTCCCCATTTTCCATTTCCACATGTCCTTTTCCTCCAAATTCTATTTTAGTATCATCTCCCATGAAGATGTGTGGTACCTATAACTATTTCAATGAAATAAAGTCTCCCTTTGAAGAACCCATATGGTAGGAAGCACCTAAGTCAAGTATCCATTCTAAAGAAGAACTTAAGTTTGCCATAAGTGCTTTTCCTTTTCCCTTTGAAGAGCTTGGAGTTGAATCCTTTCAAGTACCTAGCACTTGAATCTTGTTCTTCCTGAGTAGGTTTTCCAACTCATCAATTCTTTTAGTCTTACAATGATGCTTGTCATGATTTAGCTTTTTGTAGTATGCACTAAAAAGTTTGTCCTTCTTTTCATTACTTCCCTTCTTGTTGGAAGAATAATTACCTTGCTATGAGGAGGATTGTTGTGTCTCAGATTTTTATTTCTACTTCCACTGCTTCTTCTTGTTGTTGCTAGAACTTTTCCCTCCTTGACTTGATTGGTCTTCATCACTAGCCACCAAGACTTTGGTCTTTGATGTCATGAGAAGTCCTAAATTCATCAAGTGAGATTGTTCAACAATCAACATCTCTACAAATGCATCAAATAAAGGTTTCTGGTAAGTAGTTTCCATGGTCAATCTATGAGTGTTAAAACTCAAAACAAAGGAAGCATACTCTGAAGGTAGCCTCTTTAGGATGTGATGAATCAACTTTTCATCCTTCATGGGATTTCCACAATCTTTAAGTAGTGCTCTATACTCATTGGCTTTGTTGATGTAATCCTAAATTGTGTCAAAGTTCTTTGGATCCAAGAGAAGTAGATCATCCTCAATATAAAATCCCTTTTCTTCATCCACCTTACCATACAATGATTCAAGTTTATCCCAAGCTAGTTTGGATTCCGTGAAACTGGAAATGTGGAAGAAGAGATCTCTATGTACACAACTCCTGATAATTCCTAAAGCCTATTGGTCTTGTTTCTTCCATCCAATGAGTTCTTTATCATTAGTAGGTTTGGTAATTGTACCATCAACATAAATACTATATCCTTTTTCCATTAATCTACTCCATGCAATATCTTTCCATGTAGAATAATTGCATGAAGTTAGAGGTGGACATTTAAATGAACCCATGATGCAAAAAATATAAACAACACACAAGAGAGATGAAAGAACTACACACCCCCCCTTTTCACTCAATCAAAAGACCCCCCAAAAAAAAGATGCTTTTGGCACTTTATAAGTAGTGCATGTACAATGGGCCACTTGTCAAAATGAACAAAGTAGACTTTTTGATTTTTCTTTTACAACTACCTTTTGCGGCCCAAATCTATCAATAAGCACTATAGCTCTAATGTACAACAATTTTGAAAAGTAATCAAAGCTTTACAATGTAGAAAAAGCCCTAATTCTAAATATGAGATTTTTGTCCACACAACCCTAGAATATCTCTATAGATCTAGAAAGTAGACAAAAAATAATACACCTTCAAAAAAATGGAACCTGAAAAAGTGACCAGATGTGCCCTTACAAAGCATTTGAAGTTGTAAAATGCAAGATTATACAAGTACAATCACCAAAAAATGCAATTTTCACAAAATCCTTGCACCGATACTAGAAAAGAACACACCACTAGAAAGATCAAGAAATTCTACCCAATTTCAAAAAAAATTGCAATTGAATTGCAGTTTAGATGTTCAAGTTATGGGCTTGGAATGTCAGGCTGCCAAATCGAAAAGCAATCTGCAGAGAGGTCTGGTAGGAAAATTGCATGCTTAAATTTGATGATCAAATGGCTATTGCAATAGTTATAAAAGGTCTAGTTTTGATGGGTAGATGACCATCAAATTTAACCTCATGCTTTATTGACATCAACAATTTTTTTTTGCCTAGGCTGACATGGCAAGTCCGTACAGATGACATGGCATATGAAAATGATGACTATGTCACTGACTATGATGTCCATACTATATAGATTGTATGACTAGCATGGACATGTTGACATGTTTGACACCTCTATTGGTAGATGCTCATGATATGCCATGTGGCAAGTTGTCAAAGGGCAATGTCAAACCCTATAACACCATGTGTCAGGTTTGCGTGTGTTGGTAGGAATTGACGTGTGTTCACTAGAATAACGACATAGGGGCCAAGTTTGGAGATAGTGCCAGAATATCCACTATGGGTGACATAAATAAGTTGCAGCCAAAATTACAGATGCACGAGCTGTAATCTTTGTTTCGCGTGCTGGGATTCTAGGTTTACGGTGCTAAATATTAAAAGCGATTACCCAAGAATTATATTCCACTAGTGGTGAAGTGCCCAGAATGTCAAATGATGCTAGAAGTAGTAATGTCAGGGCTGTAAAAAGATAATAGCCAATGGTGTATGGGGTAACTTAGTCCCACACTGACTAAGAAACAAATTTGGTTGTGATTAAAAAGGAATGCGCTACAAGATGTATGTAAAGAGCTCCATTGGTAAGTGAGACTTTGTCAGTGTGGCTTGGCCACCGAGGGAATATTTTGGGTTAGCCAGTGTGATGCCCATGCCCAAAGCAGTGTAAATGCCTGCCAATTAAACAAAATTGAATATTCCATGGAAAATAGAATATTCTCTATGCAGGGCTACGATATGACAACCTAGTACTTGCAAAAGAAATTCTCTGCTACCTGTCCAAAGGGAATTTTTTTTTTTTGAAAATACAGACGAAAATAAAATTGTAGAGAATTAAAAAATGCAGATCTAAAAATTAATTAATGAGATTTGCAAATGACCATACCCAAACTACAAATCGGGGCCTCTATGTGCCAATTTAAAAAAAAAAATTGTCTCATGTTTGACTTTGGCCTAGGGTAGCTAATTTTATAGTTAATCTTCATTGAATTAGTGTTTCAGATGTAATGGCAAGGTCAGATCTAGCTCTAGACACTCTTAATTTATATAGTACTTTGAGTTCAGGCTAAGGCGTTAAAGCAAAAATGGTCTTAAATGACTATGTGATGAGAAAAATTTGAAGCTTTGATACCATGTAATAATTTTTCTTAGGAAAAAATTCACCCAAGAACTAAGAACTTAAACACAAGCACAACTGTAGACAAGAAAGAGAGAGTATGATCATAATGATAATATATTCATTCAATATGCATTATGAAAGTACACTAGGAGTGCTTGTATATAAAGGGCTTTTAGATGCATCAAGACTGCCTCAGAATTAGTTACATGATAAATCATAGAACTAGGCACATGTCCACTATATATGGGTTATCCTCCATTAAGCATGAAAGTACGTGTGATGATGAGAGGATAAGCCTACAAGGGTGTAACATGCAAATAAGTGTTGTAGACAACGTGTACTAAAAAGGGAGTTTGAATAATTGTGTTGTCAACATGAAAACTCAAAAAGGTGCACAAACTCCTAAGTGTCACACAAAATAAAATAATAAAATAATGTATTAACCTAAGTAAACTTAAATACGTGTAAATACTAAATACGTATTTACACCAACATGTACTACAACTCCTAATAGGGTTGGCAAAATTCCTAATAGGGTTGGAATCTCCTAACAGAGATTCAAAGTCTCCTAATAGAGACTGCTTATACTAAATTTTCTCATTGACTCCTAATAGGGTCCCTCTTCTAACAAGAAACTTATATATTAGTATATTATCTAATGGGTATCATCCCCACCAGGGTTTTCCCATGGCTAGGGTTTCCCTAGTTAACAAGATATGGTGTTATGAGTTATCTGTGTGCATTGCTATTGTTACTATTTAGCATTACTTTATTGCTTTGTTATGCATGGTTTAAAGTAAGTAATAATATCTAGTTGGCAACTAAAGTTTATAGATTACTGATTCACCCCCCTCTTAGTAATCCCTATTTCTAACAATTGGTATCAGAGTAGAGTTACTTTTGAAGAGGCTTAACAACTCAAGTAAGATACCTATGGATATGGAACAATTGATGAAGAACCTCCAAGAAGCTCTTGAACAAATTAATCTCCTTACTAGAGAAAGAGATAAGTTGAAGGACATAAATGAAGATTCCAAAGTATACATTGGTCAATTGAAGAGATTTCCCTACTTGTTAGTAATAGATATAATGAGTAGTGATAGATGCACTATCAAGAAGATCATAGAGGTATGTAGAAGACGTCATGTAGACAAAATATTGGATAGCAAAAACCTAATTATGAGGACTTTTTAGAATGATATGAAATAGAGATTTAGGATTTCACCAGTGATTGTGGATAGATTCAAGGAGGATATATGTATTCTAGTTGATATAGATCACACTTATATTCAAGTAGTTGAATCTTGTGAGATATTTTTAGATCCTTTGAGCTATGAATTGAATGATGATGTTGTAATTGGTTACATTGATTTGTTGCTAAATTCAAAAAAAGATAAAGCATAATATAGATTTGGCATCTATGATGAGATCACACAACATGCTCATTAAGTAACCTTGGAGAAGGCATCTCACAAGAAGGTTGAATCTATTATGAAGAAGGCATTATCAGAGGCCAAAATGATAGACAGTGAATCTGAGGCCATTAGATAAACATTGAAGCAAGATGTATTGAACATATAATGCTTATAAGTATTAGTTGCTAAGACAACTTTGGAGCAGAGCATACCATATTTGGTAGTATCCAATGTTTAGCCCAGTGAGCAAAAAATAAAATTAGAGAGATTAGTGGAAGTAGTATCTTCAAAGACTAAGAGATTCAAAAACCTAGCAATCAGACCTAGTAAGAGGCAGAAAAAATTATTGATAATTGATTCTAGTGATGAATAAGAGGAGGAATAGGAATCAAACAAGATAAAAAGGTGACTCCACCTAAGTAAGTAGTAGGAAAATCTCAACAACCATGGAAGCCAAATATTGAGAAGATTAACACAACAATTACCAATGAGGGAAACTTTTTCCAGATGAACAAGTTTTATGATTTATATAGTAATTTCAAGAAAGATCAGAGAAATGTGTCTACTATGAGATATATCATAGCAAACGATCTAAGTTTGAAAGATATTGAAGGAGTAGTGAACAAGAAAGTCTATGAGAGACTTATAAATAAGAAGACTCCTACAAGAGAAGAAGACTTTGAACTTTAGAAGTCTATGTTGAGGACTATTTGCAAAACTGATGATGAAGATGAAATAAAAGGACTATTGAATAACCTCACACCATATCTTAGGAATAAATTGAGGCCATTTTTTTTCATGGTTAGAGAAAAGGATAAGTTGAGAAAGGAGACTACAACAACTATTAGTGAGATGTTGATAGAGTCATAGGCAACATCTCCTCTAGCTCCTAGTGTATATGAGCAATGTTAGTATGCTAATAGAAACCAAATTTATATAAATCTTATACAAACTAAACAAAATTCATAAACTTCAAGATAGACTAAGATGAGCTCTCAATTGAGAATATGAGCCATTAATGGGCTCTCTCAATAAGAAGCTCTCTTGTTGAGTGTCTTTGTATAAATAGATAGGATGTATGCTCAAGCTTATGCTTCAAAAAGGGCTTCAAATGGAGTTGGAATTTGGGTGTGAGTGTACGGTTTTGATGTAAAATGGCTTCTTAAAATGGCATTATGACTTTACTTCATGGATTGTGTTATTTTGCAAAGGGGAAGGATCCAATTTATAGGCAAGAGGCTTGAGGGATTGAGGGCTAAGATGCAAGGATGGGGAAAAAATCATGGAGGGCTTAGATTGCATGAGAGGAGAGCACATGGATTGTGCTTCCTTACAACCAATCAAGGAGTGACACATGTCATAGGGTGAGAGGATGGAGGAAAGGGCAAGGATGAGTCCACAAAGGAGGCTCAAGAGATAAAATCTTCATAAAGACTCTTCATAAGTGCTTTGTAAGAACATTTATGACTTTGTGGGCTTTATAAAGTTTTGTGGTTGAAGATATTTGTGAGAGATACCATGAAATTCGAATTTGAGGGTTTAGGGGGGTTTTAAGCTTGCCTAGGGTTGAAAAAAAAGATTAGAGGAAGGGTTAGAGATGGCTTAGGACTAGGCAAGTGGATGGCAAGTGGATTGCAATTAATGAGGGTGGGTGAAGGAGGAGATATTTGTTAACTTTGTCTTGAGTTAGCAAGTCTTAACCCATGTTTAGGGAATGTGACAAGGTTAGGAGGGGATTAGGATTAGGGTTAAAGACATCTTCTAGAAGAGTCTAGGCTTTGGATGAGGATGAAGACTTTCTAGAAGAGTCTAGAACTTCCTAGGATAAGATTTTATGAAATAAATAAAGTTTTATTTATTTCAAGGGTTTGGGTTGAGGAGATATTTATTAAAATATTTTTTAATAAACATGAGGATTAATATTTAATCTTGATTAAATATTTTGAGTTGGGATTAGGGGTAGGAAATGATGGGATTAGCCTTTAATCGAAATTAAAGAAGGATTAGAAGATTTTGGAAGAGGTTATTGGTCTCAAGAAGATTGGCCAAGTTTTGGGCAAAAATAAAATTTTTATTTATTTTAGGATTTTTGGTCAATTTATTAATTAAATAATTAATAAATAAGGAAATAATGTTTAAATAAGATTTAAACATTTTTGGGAGGGATTCCTTAATTAAATATTTTTAATTAAGATAAAGGGATTTAATGGCATAAAAATTAATTAATTAATTAAATAATTAATTATTTAATAAATGATGATGTCATCAGGGATTTTTTCAAAAAATAAAAATAATTTATTTTCTAAAGGATTTTTAGGTGTCTACACCTAGAACCTTAGAAGTGTTAGTAAGTAGTGACACAATGCAGATTGATCAAACCAATGCTACTATTAACATTGATGACACCAATCCATTTGGTGGTTCCAAACCAAATGAATAGATATTGAAGATATTGAAGAAAAGCTGAAACAAATTGAGGAAGAAAAGAGGCTACTAGAAGCAAAAAAGAAGAAGATAGAAGAAGTTAAGCAACAATTTCTTAAGGAAGAAAGGAAAAGAAAGGAAGATGAAGAAAAGAAAAGGAAAATAGAGGAAGAAGAGAAGAGAAAAAGAGAAGAAAAGGAAAGGAAAGAGAGAAGAGAACAAGAAGTGACAAAGAAAAAGAGGGAGGATGAGACTAGACCATCTAGTTCATATACTCTGCTCTCTCTTGCAAGTTTAGCTATTGATGATGATGATCAAACTAATTTGATCTCATCTTTATCTAAACTTATATAGAAGAATAAAAATATGAAAATTTTGCAGAAAACTTTAATAGAAGTAACTGATAGATTTCATAGAACTTTGATAGTTTAGTATACTGAGGTAGATCTTGAAAAAAGAGCACAAGCATTGCTAAAATCCTTTGATTAAAAATTTACTAATTTTTTAAATTTTGCAAAGGTGAAGGCTCAAATTTCCCATGATGCTAACCTATTTAGCACCATTTGCTAGAGTATCAAGAATGACTTAGTCAACCTTGATACATGCATAAAAGAAAATCAAAAATGTCAAAAAGAAGGGAAAACTCTATATGTTAAGTGTACCTTATCATACATGATGACTAAATACTTGGATAGTTAGATAGAGTCAAAGATGAGTGAGCTAGAGGATCTATGCAGCTAAATCTAGCATCCACCCAACAAAGTAGATGATTTTCAGAGCCAAGTTGCTAGTGTTTAGAGTGACATTAGGAAAATTGAAATTTGGAAAGAGTAGATCTTGAAAAGAATATCTAATTTTAGAGAATCCATTGCTTTGAAGTTATCTTTTGTTGAGAAGTAGCTAGAGGAATGTGTCAAGACCAAGGACACATATGCAAACTTTTTGTATTCATATATCAATGCAGTTGAGATTGCATCATATGCTCTATGTGCAATTCTCACATCCGCTGAATCTACCAAGGAGAGATGGAGCAAAGGTATGGATAATCCAAAGATTATTTTTGATGATTGTATGAAGATTAATTTAGCATAAAGAAGGACAATAGTTTTGATATTTTTTGGATAGAATCTTGGCATTTTGACCTTTGTCACTGATGTCAAAGGGGGAGAGATGTGAAAATTGTATACATGACAAAAAGAGAGATTGTTGGGAGAGATACAATGTAGAGAAATATATGCGAAGATTGTAAAAGTATAAAGTATATTTTAAGGGGGAGAATATACGTTAAGTTGAACAAGTTGAAATAGATGTAATATGTTGTTTATGTTAAGTTTTTTGTCACTTGGCCAATTTTCCCTATTTTGTTGTCATCAATGCCAAAGGGGGAGATTGTTGACAATTGGCTAATTGTGATATGTAATTGTTTTCATTAATGGTAACACATGATGTACATGGTGATAGGAAACCTCAAAAATAAAGATACTTAGTGTTTGGTAATAAGAAAATTGTCTAAGTATAGAATTTGGTTTACAATAGTGTATTGTTTGGTTTATAACATGTTGCAAATGTCATATTATGACTAACAAAGTTACATGGAGATAGTATACATATTTTTGATGACATGTATAGCATTGGAAGTTTGTATAGACTATACAAAATAGAGATAATCAAGTTTTGATGATGTAGGACAACAAAATTGAAAGAAATAATTATTTTGTTTACAAAGAAATTACTTCTCCAATTAGGCCCGACATCCTAGGTGTTTACTCTAACTTGGAAAAGTGAATTATGGTTTTAGCCAACCCAGTAGTAATTTTTGTAAAGGCATGGTATTTATGCAAAGGACTTCTTGTGATAAGAAGTGTGCTATCTTTATATGATATGTAAGTGAAGTGCAAGCATGAATTGCAAATTGTGACTATATAAAAAGTTTCATATGAGCTATCTAGTGATCCAAGATCGTGTTGAAGATTAGAGATTAGTTAAGGAAAGAAAAAAATAATAGTAAACTATTTGTTTGAGTAGTGAGCTCTTCTTATAGTTGAAATTTCATGTTTTGATAGTGAGCTCTTCTTGCACACATTGTACTACAACTCCTAACAGTGTTGGAATCTCCTAATAGGGATTCAAAGTCTCCTAAGAAGGATTGCTTATACCAAATTTTCTCATTGACTCCTAATAGGGTCCATCCTCTAACAAGGAACTTATATACTAGTATATTATCTAGTGGGTATCATCCTCACTAGGGTTTTCCCTTGGCTAGGGTTTCCCTAGTTAACAAACTATGGTATTATGAGTTATCTTTGTGCATTGCTATTGTTATTATTTAGCATTACTTTATTTCTTTGTTATGCATGGTTTAAAGTAAGTAATAATATCCAGTTGGTGACTAAAGTTTGTAGATTACTAATTCACCCCCACTCAGTAATCCCTATTTCTAACATATATGCCCTAACATCTTCCACATGCACTACATTTGGCAGAACTTGCAAAAATGCTCCCAAAGGATCATCTTCCATTGGCACAAATGGGTGTTTCTTAAACTTGTACCTCAACCTCTCATTCACATCACACATAGCAATATTTTCCACCTTAAAATGATTGAAGAATTTCAAAAGTATCATTGAGAAACTCCATAAAATACCTATAATTTGTGTAAGTAGGAATTTTCTTACTTCACTTTGTCAATGATTCAAAATTTCCTTTACTTCACTATCAAATTGCTCTCAATTTCCTCTGAATTCTTTACACAATTGAATGGTACTCAAAATATTGTTTTCATTCCTTAAATCTTTCAATTTGAACTTCACATTGATTGTGCATCTACCCAATTTCATAAAAGTTGTTCTCTGTAAACTAGTAAAATTGTCTTCATTCATACAACCTCATATGATTTCCAAAGGATTTTCTCTCTTAACTAGAGATTCCTTGCAATTTTCTAAACATTCTATCAACTTCACAACTTCTATCTTGGCCTCTAACTTCTACTACATTTTTCTGATGCTCTCTCTTTGATAGAAAGTGCTTAATTCAAATAAAATGAATCACATAGTATGGTTGATTTTGATCTCTCTCTAGATACATCGGAAATTTGTTCTTATAAAATCTTATGTGAATTTTATGGACCATTTTCCTTCACAAATACTTCCTTAAATTATTCAACATGCTCTTTAAGTGCCTCTTTTTGACTATTGTTGCTACTACGATTCCTTTTGTCACTTTTGTTGTTGTTCCTTTTATAGTTTTGGTTCCTATTGAAGTTCCTTCTATCCATTCTTCAAAACCTCTCTATGTGATCGAAGTTATTGCATAACTAACATACACATGTACTCCTTCTCTGATAAGATCCATTCTGATTGACTGGTGCTTTGCAATTCCTTGCAATGTGTCTAAAGTTGTTACACTTCTAACACACACCATTTCTCCTTGTTACACTACTTCCTTCTTCATCATTTGATCTTCTTGAGGATATTCTTTTATTACTTGGAAGGTTAGTATCCCTAAACACTCTACCATTTCTATTATTACTATCAAGCTTAGGTTTCTTGCAATCTACTACTTTGTGTCCAAAACCTTGACAATTATAACAACAAAAATTAGAAATAGAATTGAAAGAATTACCTATTCAATCTCTCTTCATATGGAAAACTTCATTGCATATAAAACATCTACCTCTGAATTTATGTCTTACTTCTTTAGGTGGTTCAACTTGCTCTATATGTTTTGGCTCATCACATTTATTAGTTTATTTACTTGCTCAACTTCTTTAGGTACTTCTATAGACTTGCTTGGTTCAATCCTATTCTGATCATTCTCCTTAGGTTCAAGGGTTTTAACAATTGGATTTTATTCCTTTCTAACTTTATTTTTCTTTTCTAATTTTTCTCCAATAAATATCCAAGACCTATCTTAACATAAGAAGATCTTTGATAGAATAGTTTTTCATCAATTTTCTCACTATTGGAATATAGTTCTCTAACTATTTCTTAGCTTGAGTCAATTCTCCTTTCACAATAGTGTTATATTTATCTAATTTTTCATGCTCTATTTTCAAAGAATCTAATTAATATGTCACTTGTGTTAGCTGGGATCTTAGATCTACATTCACATATTTTAGATCTAAATCAATTTTTCTATCATCTTTCTTCAAGATTAATTTCAGCTCAACAATTTTTAACTCATGTTTCAAGGTCTCATTTTATTTCTTAAGGGTTTCTACCTCATAATTTTTCACTAATATTCTCTCTAGTTCTTTTCTATATTTGAGATGATCAATCTTATATTTTAGTTTCCCAATGTAGTGTTTAGAATCTTCATATCGTTCTTTCAGGTTATCTCTTTCTTCTGTAAGAAGGTTAATTTTCCCAAGGGCTTCTTAAAGGTTACTCTTTAACTGTTCCATATCCACAGGGATCTTAATCAATCTATTAAGCCTCTTCTAAGTAATTTTTCTCTGATACCAATTTTTAGAGATAGATAATACTAAGGGGAGGGTGTGAATCAATATTCTACAAAAATTTTCCCACAACTAAATATTATTAATTACATTACAAAATGCATATGAAGGTAAACCAACAATGTTGAACAATAAATAAATCCACAAACAAAGAGAACTCATAACACCATATTTTATTAACTAGGGAAACCCTGGCCAAGGGAAAACCCTAGTGGGGATAGTACCCATAGAATGATCCACTAAACCAAATAGTTCTATTAAGGATATTGAACCTATTAGGAGTCTATGAATTACATATATTGGTTCTTGTTAGAGGACTAGACCATGTTAAGATTTGGTAATACCATTACATATGTATTCAAGAAGAGCCCATTGTTCTAACATGCAATTATACAATATAGCACCTTTATACAAAATGAGATAGCTACAAAAAAATCTTTATTGTTAACTGATGTACTTTGTATATCTCTGATCTATCATAAGAATAAACATCATATATGTTGGAAGTTGGCCAAAGCCCCTTAGAGGATTTGTGACATGGCTTAACTGACTCATGTGGTTATATAAGACTATTGGTTGTATCAGGCATTAAAAGGTCAATCTTTTGGTGCAACAAAAACCATGACCTTTCTAACAATCGGTATCAGAGCTTGGTCATAGGTTCAAACCCTACAAGCCACAAAAAGTGATGTTGAGAGGGAGATTATTGGTGCCAAAATCCCTCACAAGATTTGCAACATGTCCTAATCACCTCATGTGCTTCTATAAGACTATTAGTTGTATTGGGCATTAAAAGGTTGATCTTTTGGTGAAATGGTAACCTTAGCCTTTCTAAAAATATAGACTTCATTTAAGCTTGAATATCAAATACATGGTTCACATACTCATCACATACTTCACAAGTAATGATTTCTTACTATATCTTTTCCTTTTACAAAACTTTGTCAAGTTGGTTTTGATGCTTCCACACTTTTGGCTAAATAGAAAATTATCCCATGATAACTTAGGGTTAACATTGAGGATATCATCCCTAAAATAATTAAATAATTATTTCAATAAAAAAAATACATCCTTAACCTTTTATTCATCTTTTACTATTGTGCCATGTTCTTCTCTATTCATTGCCATTACTGGTAAATTTGATATAACTAACTTTGTACTGACCGCAATGTACTACACACTTAGACACATCATCAAAAATAATTTTTCTACTTTCCCTTAAGTGCACATATGCCAAATATGATTTTACAATTTACAACATAAAAAATTATCTCTATACTACTAGTGAAATTGTCTAACACTTAGACAATTTTCTGTCTCTAACTGTAGAGTCTTTATCTATACATTCTACCATGTTAACTTGAGATATATTTTTCCATAAATGAAATCCCTTACTCATCCTACCTATCCATATTTCTAAAAATTAGTATAGGTGATAGATGGATAATTGATAATGGTTTCTCACATCACATGATTAGTGATAAAAGTAAGTTTGAAACCTCAAAATTTTATAAAGAATGTTGTGTTAAGTTTGGTAATTATGCACCATGTCTTGTAAAAGATAAAGGATCAATAAGATCAAATGTAATAATTCTTATTGGGTTGAAGGACTTAACTATAATTTGTTGACTATGGAAAAATTGAATAGTTTAGGCTACAAAGTCGAATTCTAGTACAAGATGACTAAGATCTACAGTGGTGACCAAACAAGAGATGAATTTCTTTATCTAGATCTATCTAATGATACATGCTAATTGTCACAATGTGATGACAGTCTATTATGGCATAATCTAGGCTATGCCATGTAAGTTTTGAAAATTTGGTAAGCACTAGTAATCTAAAGAGAGTAAGAGGGTTACCAAGAATGAAGAAACCTGATAATGTGATGTGTAAACAATATCAATTGGAAAAAATGACAAAGTCTAGTTTCAAGAGAAAGTCTTATACTTCTGATGTTATTCTAGAATTGGTTCATCTTGATCTTTTGTTTATCCCTATTATTTTTTGTTTATTAGTGTCAAAAACTTATTTATTTGTTTGGTAGAGTTGGTTGGTCATCACTATGACCGAGTCATCCATAGAAGGTCAAGTAATTTATTTAGAATTATTCATATTTTAGTTAAGGCTGAGAAATTATTATTGTCACGCAATTCTATAGTCATTGAGTGCTCCTATACATGCTGAGCAACATAGAGTTAGTTCATGTCAAGTTATATAGTAAGTGTCAACCATTTATAAGCTAGGAGACACCATGAATATTAGTCATGACCAAGTGTCAAAGTGTTAATGTGTCGAGTAATCAAGTATTGACATATTTGTTCAAAATTTCACAGACACAGAGGTAAAAAAAAAATTCTTGACTTATTGCATGTTTTAATGATCAAAGTGTAATTTAAGGAGATGATTGTGAATTTTGGCATGGATCATTAATGTTGAAAATAGATTGAAAAAGAGTATTAAAGAGAGAGATTGTTGAGAAAAAATTGATACAAGTATGATCAATATGCTTTAATCATTGTTTTGTCACTGATGTCAAACTTGGTATTTGTTGGTAAGACAACTCCTTGTATGATTTAAGTACTATCACTTATTTGATTGATGAAGAGGATTTGATCAAAAGATGTAACAATAGCACCTAGAGGGAAGGTTGAGTTATGATTATGTAAAGAAGTACAAGAATTAGTTAAGACAGTGATAACATGATGCATTGATAATCTAATTAAGGTTACAAAGGCTGGTTACACTAAGAAAGTTTAGAAGAACAAGTTACATAGAGTTTGTCTACTAAGATTGACCAAGTGGATAGTAGGTGTTGAGAAAATTCAGTGCAAGCCAAGCATAAAATTAGTTAGAGCCAAATAAAATTTTACTCTAGTGTATGCCGAGTAGAACAATGGATGTCGAGTAAAGTTTAGTTGATGTTGAGCATTGATAAACTTTAGTTCATGCTGAGTAATTCCATAGAGGATGCCGAGCAACATAGTATTTCACTACTAAATAATTTGGGATGTAAGGTTGAGTTTGAAAATAAGGTTGCTAAGATATATGACACAAATGGAAGACTGATTGGAAATGGTGATCAAACTAGGAGTAATCTATTCTATCTTGATATAGAGGATGCTACTTGTCTTGTTGTAAAATTTGATGATGTATGGATGTGGCACAAGAGATTATGTCATGTAAATTTTGATAACCTAATTAGTATTAATAACATGAGAAAGGTTAGAGGTTTTCCTAAGTTGAAGAAGCCTGATAATATAATGTGCAAATAATGAGAGTTAGGAAAAATGACAAACTCAAGTTTTAAGAGTAAAACTCATACCTTTGAAGAAAAATTAGAGATTGTTCATATAGCCTTGTGTGGACCAATTGAAGTGCAAAGCTACAAAGGAGATAAGTACATTATGCTATTTGTTGATGATTACTCTAGAATGATGACAATTATATTTTTGAAATAGAAATCTAATGCTTTCTACATGTTTAAGTGGTACTTAGTAAGAGTTGAGAAAAATAGGTAAAAGTCTAAAGTGTTTATGATCTGATAGATGAGGAGAATTTTCATCAAATAAGTTTGAAATATTCTGCAAAGATAGAAGAATCAAAATACAAACATCTACCCCTAGAACCCCTCCACAAAATGGAATTTCTGAAAGAAGGAATAGATTTGTAATGGACTATGCTAGAACACTTATGATGGAGAAAAAAATTGCTTTGAAATACTAGAGAGAAGCTATAAGTATAGCTATCTATACCTTGAACCATGTATAAGTCAAGAAAGGTACCGATTCAACACCTTTTGAATTATGGTATCGATACTCATCCAATATAAAATACTTTAAGGTATTTGGAAGCAAGTGTTACATTCTTAAAGACTTTAAGAATGGTAAATTAGATGCAAAAAGTGAAAATAGGTATATTCCTAAGATATTCCACAAGAATTAAAGAACAATAACAAAGTTGTGGAAAGTGCAAATGTGAACTTTGATGAATATATATAAGTACATGAAGCTGAACATATGGAAGAACTAGAAGAATACAAACAATTTGTATACACTTATGAAGGTATGCCTATTGAAGAAGATGCTACAAATCAAGCTACATACAAACTATTGGGACTAAAAATTGCATGGTCAATTTTGAGTACCATTGAGAAAATTGAGCCCTATAAACGCTTTTAATGGGCACATGTACCCGACTATACCTTTGAACCCTGTGAGGTGTTTAATGTTTCTAACACCTTCCATTTAGTGTGTCTACATGTGCTATGATGATAAACTATCATTCTGAGTCATTTGGCAGAGTCCTGTTTTGAGCAAATGTCAAATTTGCATTTTTCACCAACAAACAGTGACATGAGGCCTTGTTTGCATCTGAATATTTTGCACCCAAAAATGTTTTGTAATTTTCCACTTTGGGAATATCTAGTGTCCATACCTAAGAACCTATGTTTCATATTTTGAGTCATTTCAAGTTCATTTGATTAGGTTTTGAATCCCTCAAAGTTGGTTAGTTATTGTTTTGTGCATTCATGTAATTGTTTAAAATTCTGGGAAGCCATGTTTGACAAGTTATAACTTAAGATCCATGATTGCCTATATCAAATGGATTGTACCACTATGTTGTAATCTAAAAATACTTTGAGTGTGCCAGTTTTCAAGTCATGACGAATCCATTTGCACACTTTTCTAGGTCAATTCCATTTGCAAAAATTGCTTTTTTGTTAGTGCTTCTAGTCTGCAAAATCCAAGTAGCCCACTTTGACTATTCACCAAATGCATCCTATTAATTGTCATGAGCCCAAATCATAGATTCATACTATCCTCATGATAGAGAACCAATGCCCCAATTTTCGTTCTCCTAAGTGTCAATTTACCCAATTTTCGAAGCTGATTCCAAATGTAATTTATGGTTTTCTGACATGTTTTCTTGCAAGCAGTTCTAAGAGGTCAACTTTGACAGTGAATATCTTTTGACCCCAAATTCATCATGAGACAAGATTTGACAGGGTGCAAGAATGTGGAATAGAGATTCAATGTGCCAGATTTTAGAGGTTGGTCAGGTGTTTGGGCCAATTTTTAAGGCCAATCAAAGGACCTCTTAGCACAAAAGTGACAGTTTGCAAAAAATAATGAAATGAGATTTTAATGATCAATTAATGATCAAAATCAATTCCAGTGGATATTAGAAGGTTAATAGGCTAGTTTGAGGATTCAGTTGTTCGAAAATGAATTTTTTTTTAATCGGACCCACTTTGGGGCCCAACTGATTATGTCAGATTGTGAATTTTATTCATGAAATAAAGATTATCTTGATAAGACATTATGATTCTCATCATTTTCAAATTCAAGTTTTCAAGGATTGTGAGGAAAGTTTTAAATTGGCATATCCCATGCAAATAAGGAGGCATTTGGATAACATATTGCTATGTTTGGAAAAACTTGCATCTGTTGAAATGGATTAAATATTTTCATAATATGATATAGGAAAGTGACACACTATAGTGGAAAATTGGTTAATGTCATAATAATTTCATAAGAGTTGTTTTAGTATGGGCATTATATTGCCACGTGGACTCTATTACATTGGCAGATTTCAATGAAATTAAAATGCATCTGGTACATTGTAAAATGAAAAGAATGAAGTAGGGTAATATAATCTTGTTTCATCTTTTGAAGATGCTAGGATAGCATTTTGGTTATAGTTACATGTTTGAGCAAAATGATTGGTCGTCCAAAAAAGGGATCTATATATATTTCTTCAAGAGTTCCTAAAAAACCTCTTGAATTATGGGCTTATGAGGCATCTCTTTTTCGTAAGATCATTAGGGAGACTTTGGTGAAGTTGGAAGTGCCCCACATATATCATAGTTTAGCATATGAGGAAGCCGTTGGTTGCTAGGAGGTAGGCATTGAAAGGGATGGAATGCAAATTCAAATTTGTTGGAAAGGAATAGCAATCAATAGTTTTCAGAATTTGCCTTTATAGATGAAGGAAAGAGTTTAAGAAAATCCACTTGTGGAAATGACCTATTGGGAGATAGTATTTCATTGAAAGATTTGAAAGATTACTATTCATCTAAATTAAAAGTTGAAGGCTTCTCTAATTATCTTCCTTTGGAGCCCATGGTTAGGATACAGGAACATAGTGATCAACAGAGATGTGACGCAAGATTTTCATCATTTTCTAAAATGTGTAATATCTTATGTGCTATTTTGGAATGTGGTGTCAATCCATCATACATCAACAAAATGACATTTCTTTTACATGAAAGGGTGCAAAGTTTGAAGAGGCATGTTAGTCTGTCTACTTATAAACCTAAATTTTTGGCAACATCTAAAGGAAATCCTAGGAAGTCAGGAGCTAGAATAGTATTATTGAGACCTGATGATTCTGTGGTTTGCAAACTGATGGCTGGCTTAGGTACAATGGTAAAGGCGCTAGCATATTTGCATGCTTTAATATTAGGACTTAGAGTGTCTTTGGGTAGAGGCATATATCATATTGAAGTTTCGAGGCAATTTACATTGATCAGTGGATCAAAGGTGCACTCAACTAATAGAGATGCAACAAATTTAGAAAAGGAGGCAAATGCACTTATCAGTTCATTCAAATTTTTGTTGGTGAAACACAAACCAAATGTTTGTATCATCACTTCTACTTTGGCCAAGAAAGCTGTTGGACTTCCAGATGGATGCATGAGGGAAGTCAATGGGCAACATGTAATAGAGAAGCCCATGGCTTATAAAAGGATAGTCTACGCGTTAAGAAAAAGGTTAATGCTGGGTGTAAACAAAAAGGTAAAAAGACTCCCATACAAAGCTAGGGAGCTCACTGCAAGTGTATCAAGCAAGCCGCCAACACAAGAGTGTCAAACTACTAAGCATGAATAACATGCAAGAATGGCATAAATTTGAAAGCCCTCATGCTAAAATGAATAGGGTCCACATCTTTAATACAGAGGGGACATCATAAAGACCTAGGCAGAGTCAAAATGAAAGCTATGCAAAGCACAAAGGAGGAATTCATAGTGAGAGAAGGGGAAAAATGCCTACTGCCTTTATCTGACATTGGCCGGAGGAAAGTATTTTCTATGGTTTAAAAGGTAATGTACTCAAAGTGCATTGTGTCAAAAAGACAAGGGCTTTTGTAAGTTGTAAGGTTATGGTAGACCTCGTGCATTAGATGTTGGGTGCTATTTGGGCGATGATGTCCAAATTTTAAACAAAAAGGCAAAGAGGATGATGTGAAAACTTTTTAGGTCGATGCATAAGATGGTGCCACGTGGCAAGATCGATAGTGGGTGCAAGCCTGCGAGGCAAAAGTGACCAAAGTTTTAAAATTGAGGGAATGTAGGATTGTGCCACATGGCAATGAGTCCTGCATGTGATGATGTGGAAAGTAGGAGCAATTAGAGGTGATGCACAAGATCGTGACACATGTCACAATCCAACGGATGGTGCAAGCCTGCAATAAGAAGATGCATGCCAGTTAAATAGTGTAGGTAAGTGGGCTACTGACACATGTTAGCATGCCCCACCTAGGAAATGATGTGGCAGATGCAATGGGCAGGCCAATCACATCATGACATGTGGCGCTCATGGCATGGGTCAACCAATCAGAGGCCACCATGTGGCACTTGATCAAAGATGTTTTGACCCTAAAATTCAAGGGTACTAAAAAATAAAGATTTTTAAAATAAAATTTTATCATTTTATGAGGGCACGTACTGAAGTCATTTAAATTTAAAAGATTTTTATTCTAAAGTTGAAACTTTAGAATTTATTTTAAATCTTTGTTTTTCAAATTCAGTCAGAGTTTCATATCAGGGGGGAGCATTTTCAAATTGATATTTTAGAAGTTTTTGAAAGGTGAAATGTGCGATGTTACATATTGTCAAAATTATGAGAAGATGAACTTTTTGATTATGGAGTTCGTTTCTACACAAGAATTCATGGGTTCAAGTTATAGCCAAAAATGTGAAATTCGAGGCCTTCTCAATAGAATTAGTAAAAACTAAAAATCTAGTTAGAGGATCAGTAAAACATGGTAAGAATGCAGTTGGGGTTGAAATTAATCAAATTCACTCAGTAAAAACTCAATTTTACTAGCATTTCATGAATTTTTTAGATATTTTGATGACTCAACAAGTTTTCATCATTTCAACAAAGATATTTGCAAATCAGTAACAAAAAAAAATGATGAAACCAAGTCAGATTAGAATGGGAGAAGGGAGAAAGAAGTTATTTAGTTGCAAGGGATTGAATTCCAAGTGGACACATGTCAAGCATAGATTAGATCTGGGAACTCATCTTCTTCTATATCTTTCTGTCTTTCATTCATTGTAAGTGTTGTTGGTAGTTTTCTTTGGGTAATACCAGTAGTGTTCTAGTGTTTTACTATGAAACCATTTGCTTCAGCATATTCTCTCTTGTATGAAAAACATTAGGAAGGATAATATAGATAGTTCAGATTTGTTAGGTGTTTTTTATATTTTCATTTCATGCATATGAATGTATAATTTCAAGGAAATTAATACAAATAATAGTAGATAGTTGAGTTTCATCTTGAATCTTGTCTCCTTCATCAGTGATCTTCAATGTTTTATAATCTTTGACATAGAGCTTATGTTGTAGTTGCAGTCCCTTGAGGCTATATGTTATTTCATTGTTGCCTGTGACTCAAAGGGTTATGCAAATGCTTCAGGGAAATTAAAAGGGTTGTGAGGTTATTGATGGGGATATCATGTAATAATGGGATTTAAACTGAGCATTGATGTCTATTTACAAGTTAAATAGATAGATCAGATATTTAAAGATACACATATGTCTTAGTATTCCATATGTATGTTTGTGATTCATGGATTTGCCCAATGGTTAAGGCACTGATCAGTTACAGGATCATTAGGTCTTATTGCTACATATCTGAGGTTTTGTTGAAATCAACATTATTAATCAAATGTATTTTCCCATCACATGTTGAAGGACCTAAATGTAATGCCCTCACTCAACTTATGAGATTCATAGATTTGCATTTATCTACTGTAGATCTATGCCATTTCATGAGTTAAAAGGAGATATAAGGGGTTTTCATCTGCAGTAAATAGATTCAGGGATATGTTTTGCACTAGTACAATATCAATTGAATCTAAGGTCTACCCACCTAGGTCTTGTAGAACCTGAATTAAAGAAGGAGTTATGCCTTCTAGTTGGCCCAAGATTGCAGTCAGGTGTATCTATCATAGGAATTTTTTAGCCTTAGATGTATTTTTCTAGTTTCTTGGTCATTTTCAAAACTGTTAAATTAGGAGCCAACACAAACAACAAGTTTTAGAGACCATTGAGTCATAGACTATGAATTCTAAGTTGCATTTAGGAACTGAGCTACATTCAAATTCCAAGTCACAAAATGAAGTTGAAATATATTTAGATTATAAGATTAGTAGAAATTTCGAGTTACCAAACCAAGATGTACATAGTGATTCTAAAGGTGAAAGACAAATTGAAGAAACTAGAGCTAAACCAAGATTGTCCAAATATGTCAAGAGACATCATCCCACTACACAAATTATGGGAGATAAAGATGCAAGACCAATGATAAGAAATAGATTAAGAAGTGATACATGTTTTTTGGGCATAAAAGAACCTAAATTAGTGAGAGATGCATTAGAAGAAGAGATTGAACGAATTGAGAAAAACAAAACATGAACTCTAGTTCCTAGACCAAGAGACAAAAATGTGATTGGCACCAAGTGGGTATTTAGAAACAAGCTAGATGAAAATGGTAAAGTCACAAGGAACAAGGAAAGATTAGTCTACAAAGGATATGGACAAGAAGAAAGAATTGACTATGGAGAGACATTTACCCCTCTTGCTAGATTGCAAGGAGTAAGAAATTTACTTGCTTATTTTGCATACTAAGGTTTCAGAGTTTATCAAATGGATGTTAAATCTAAATTTCTAAATGGCATATTAGAGGAAGAAGTTTACATAGAAAAGCTAGAAGGTTTTTCTGATGTTAACAATAAGAACATGGCATGTAGATTACACAAAGCTCTATATGGTTTGAAACAAGCACCAAGAGTATGGTATGAGAGACTTCATAAGTATCTTGTGAAGTTTGGATTTGAAAGGACTGATGTTAACAACAAGCTATACATAAAGATAGAGAAAGGAATAGGTATTTTGTTATCTAAAATTTTTGTTGATGATATCATATTTGAAGGACAAGATGCTTTATGTATGGCTTTTGCAAATGAAATGAAGAAAGAATTTGAAATGTCTATGTTTGGAGAAATCAAATTCTTTGTGGGTTTACAAGTATATTAGATGAAATATGACATATACATCACTCGGTCAAAATATGTCAAAGAAATACTAAATTTTTTTGGATTGGAGAATTCAAAACCAATAAAGTACACCTATGATGACAGGACACAAATTGTCAAAGAATGATGATTTAGCTAAATTGAATCAAACATTGTATAGGTCTATAATAGGTAAATTACAATATATAGTACAAAGAAGACTTGACATTGCATTATTTGTAGGGATAGTTGCAAGATTCTTTGCTAATCCCAGGGAGAATCATTTGATGGTTGTAAAGAGAATGATGAGATATCTAAAAGGAATAAAGGAGTATGGTTTGTACTATAAGAAAAATGAATTTTTTAATTAACAACCTACATTGATGCTAATGGGGTTGGAAATGTTGATAATAGAAAAAGCACTAGTGGAGGAGCATTTTTCTTCGGAAAGAGGCTGGCTACATGGACTAGTAAGAAACAAAACTACACTTCACAATCTACTACTGAAGTTGGATATGTTGTTACTACTACAAATTGTACAAACATTGTATGGATCAAACAACTACTCAAAGGAATGAAGGAAGAGATCATAGATTTAGTAACACTTTATTGTGATAATACAAGTGTTGCCAATGTATCAAAGAATCCTATGATGCACATAAAGACTAAGCACATTGCAATCAAGTATCATTACTTGAGAGAATTAGTTCAAGATAAAGAGGTGAAGATGGAATATGTCAACACAAAATAACAACTTACTAATATCTTCACAAAATTACTACCTAAGGATGCTCATGAGTATCTACGAGGTAAACTAGGGGTGATACCCCTATCAAAGGCTATCTAATTAACAAAAGGATTGCCCTACATCAAACAAGCTACTTTTCAATACTACAAATTGATGCAGAGGATCTTACTTTAGGAGTTGCCTAAAGTAACAAAAGAGCTAAAACTTCAAAATTAGTCACAAGTAAGGTGACAAAAGGAGAAACTGAAGAAATTGAAAAAGCTTATATCTACATGTTAAGATGATAAGTCTTTGACATTGTTGTCAAAGAGGGAGATAATTGTCGATCAAGCCAATATAATTACTAAGATAGATAATTGCTGATATTGTTGATCAAGAATAATACAACCATGATGAGGGTGATATTTATTGATTAGAAGAATAAATAAGGAGAAATCCTAACATCTACCTAGTAATAGGGAAATATAGCAATTAGAAATTCAGAGGGAGTTACACGAAAGAATTTTGTAACCTACTCAGAAGATGGAAGTTGCTGATAGAAGAAGAGATTTCAATACAAGGAATTATTTTCTTTTTGGTATTGTCTTACTATTTTAACCTAGTTAGTTTGGTTGATCATTTCGGTTTGTCATCAATGCCAAAGAAGGAGATTATTGAAAATAGATTGATGAAGACTATTAGAGAGAGAGATTATTGAGAACAAATTGATACAAGTATGATCAATATGCTTCAACCATTTTTTTGTCATTGATGTCAAACCTACTATTTAATGTTAAGGTAACTACTTATATGATTTAAGTACTATCACTTATTTGATTGATGAAGAGGATTTGATCAAAATATGTAACAATAGCACCTAGAGGGAAGGTTGAGTTATGATTATGTAAAGAAGTACAAGAATTAGTTAAAATAGTGATAACATGATGCATTGATAATCAACTTAAGGTTGAAAAGGCTAGTTACACAAAGAAAGTTTAGAACAACAAGTTACATAGAGTTTGTCTGCTAAGCTTTACCAAGTGGATAGTAGGTGCTGAGCAAAGTTAGTGTAAGTTGAGAAAAAGATCAGTTGGAGTCAAGTAAAAGTTTACTCTAGTGTATGTTGAATAAATTTAAGTTCATACCAAGTAATTTCACAAAGGATGCCAAGCAACATAGTATGTGCTAAGTATCAAAAGCTAGATAATGTTGAGTGGTTGCATTATTTGAAAGATCATGAATTTGATGGATTTGAGTTGACAAGTTTTTTTTCTTGGAATATGTGAACCAAGTGGAAGATAAAGTTGATGAGCTAGTGGAATAAAATTTAAGGTAAACCATTTTTAGGTGAATTCAAAGAGGATTCAAGGAGAAGTCTCTAGAAGAGATATGGAATGTGGGGTAGATTCATTGTATCCTGCCTAATCCATCCCAACCCTAAATTGGATGATGAAGAATGAGCGCAAAAGATTTTAATTTCCTATTTATAGGAATAACTAGTTATAAGTAAAGTTTCATGTGCGAGAACCTAAGGTAGACAAGGAATCAAGGGTTTTGCTTCATCAAGTAACCTAAGAAAAGAATCTGCATTGGCATGTTAAGTAAGAAGGCTTAAGGGTATGAATTCTTGAAGGGTGAAAAAGCTATCAAAGCTAAAATGTATGAAGGCCAAGTAGAATGGAGGACTGAAATAGAGATTTTTAATCTACAAATAGAATTTTAAGTTGATATCACATTAAGCCTTACTATTACTCTCTAATAATTATATCAATCTAGGGTAAATCCTTTGAATTAAGGTTGACCTAACAGCCATTTGTAAATCTTTTAACCAGGTGGCATTCCAAGTGAATGGTATAAATTCTTATAACAAGGCTCACTCCTAATAGGGTCACATTTAATAGTGTTTATTGTAACCTTTAACAGGGTTGGCATTTCATAGGGCATCACTTCAGAATAGTGAAAAAGAGTAGCATGTTACTAGTGGCTTTTCCCAAATTGGATTTCCACATAAATCATTGTGTCAAGTGTGTTGATGAATCTATTATGTTTCATGTTTACATTTTTGCAAGTTGATTTGATAGTAACCTACAAGTTTTAAGTGATTGCATGGATGCATGCATGAAGATAAATGTTTTATGGTTTCACTAAGTTGTGAAAAGTTTTATTTATACATCTAGACCTTGGATAATTGATTCATGCCACCCTCCCCTAGTTATTCTAAAATTATTCCAACACATTAATCCCTATGCAAGGTGTTTAACCTACAATAAAAGTAGAAGGTTTAAGTGACAAAAGGGAGAAATATGGATCGTTGATCTTGATCTAGAACCTTCTCCAAATTGAATATTTAAGGAGGATCCAAATCCTAATTTTAGTGAGAAGCAAAGTTTGGATGCTTGAAGAATTTTTTGAAGGAGAAAAAGGGAAGAGTGACCGAGAAAAGTAGTGAAGTGTAAAACAAAGTTATATCATATTAGAGAAGGATTAGACAGTGGAAAGAGGAGATCTATAATCAAGTATCACAGTGCTAACTAAAGGATTGGGTACTAATACATTTTAGCAAGTGAACTAGGATAAATATCTTAATAGAGTGGTCCTAATATACCTTTGTAAATCTCTTAACATAATTTTTACTTTAATGTAAGTTTAAATACTTTAATCAAGGTACATTAAATAATTCTTGTAAACTCGTAACAAGGAAAATCCCTCATAGGGTAGATCATCATAAGTGATCAAAGTTGTAACCCTATCGAGAAAAAATAATTATTGGGTAGTGAATATTTGTGCTTGTCATCTCCACCCTAGTTTTACCTTCACCTTGGAGGATTTTTGGGTTACCAAATCTTTGTGTCATGTGTTGATCATTTACTTTCATGATTATGGTTGTGATAAATATATTAGATCTGATACATCATTGCAATATATGTTTATGTAATTTGTGATATTGATAAGATAAGGGTTAGAGGTGAAAGATACCAATTTGATAATTATTTATAAGATTAAAAGTTTTATAGTCATCATTTAGCCTCCCTCCTCTTAGTATCTTACTTTTCTAATAGACTTCTAACACCTTTGTCAACCTATTGGAGTGCAAAGCTACTGTGGAAACATATATTTTATTCTATTTGTTGATGATTACTCTAGAATGATGAATATAATTTTTCTTAAAAGAAAATCTAATGTATTTCAAATTTTTAAGTGGTACTTGGCTAGAGTTGAAAAGGAAACAGGTAAAATATTGAAGTGCCTAAGATTTGTTAGAGGGGGTGAATTCATATATGAGGAATTCAACAAATTCTAAAGTGATAGAGGAATCAAGAGACTTATTTCATCACCAAGGACTCCTTGAAAAAATGGTATTGTTGAAAGGAGGAACAAATTAATCATGGATAGTGCTAGGACATTGATGATACAGAATAATTTTGTAGCTAAGTACTGGAGAGAAGCTGTAAGTATTGTAGTTTATATCTTGAATAGAATAGAAATTAAGAAAGGTACAAATATCAAATCCTTTGAGTTATCGCCTAGATATACCCCTAATTTGAAATATTTCAAAGTATTTGGAAGAAAATACTATTTACTAAAAGATAATAGACATGGAAAACTTGATGCAAAGAGTGATGAAGGTATATTTCTAGGATATTCCACTAAGAGAAAAGCAGATAATTGTTTGAATTCTAACACTAACCTCAAAATTATATAAATTTCACATACATTGATGAAGGAGAGAACAATCCCATACTCAAATCTAAGAATTAAGTTATTGAGCAGCAACAAACAACTCTTGTCAAACACCAGCAAGTGATTTCCAAACAACAAGAAGAACAAGCTATGATACAAGTGTAGACATTTAAATTTGATTACACCATTTAAGTAATCCTATTTAGTCATCTCCTAAGGCATCATTTATTAAGTATTTATATTTAATTAATTTAATTTCATCACCTAGTTAAATAATTCATTTAATTGACTGTATTCCAATTAATAAATCAAATAACAAATCAAATAGCTAGTTATCAATTAAATCCCTAATCTCTTATTAAATTAAATAAATGCATAATATATATTTGATTTAATCTTAAAATCCCCTTTGATTTAAATTTTTTTTGAACCAAATATCCAACCTCTAACTATTCCTAAATCCCTATCATTATCTAAATCGAACCCATTCACCCATACCAACCTCACTTAGCTAACTAATTAACCCACCTCATAAGTGCTAGCACACTTGCATCCCTCCAACATGCCACTTGTATCCTAATTCTCTCCTTATCTAAGCTTAATCCCTTTCATAAATATATGCACAACTTTAACAAAGGGTTAAGAAGTCCTAAGCCAAACCAAAGTCAAACTCCTATCCCATCCCTCTTACATTCCTATCCAAAGGCATTAAAGGCTCTTTAAGGCCTCTTACACCCCTCTTCCACACTCCTTCTCCCTCATAACTCCCTTTGACCCTCCACTTTGACCATTCCCTCAAATCCAATCCCCTTGTGACACTTGTCACATGACTATGTATTTGAAGAAGCACAATCCATGTGCTCCCCCTTTCTTTGCATCCTGGAACTATAAATGAAGTCCTCTCCCTTCATAATTTATCATCAACTCTCATGCAAACTCATAATGCCCCTTTGGAAAAAAAATCACTCAATCATGTTTGTAGCATGAAGGAATCCACACTCACCTTATACACCTTGTTTTACCCTTTGAAGGCTCTCATCCATTGAAGAATTTAAACACATTTGACAATACATCTTTATCATTGGACACATCTATCCATCAAAGGAGGTTTGGAATGATGATCATATGGTTTGAATTCCCTTTTACATGCTCTATTTTAGTCTAATCTATATGTTGTTATTATGTTAGTTTGTGAATGCTAGCCTAATGCTTGATGTTCTTTGTACACTAATCTAATAGAATACGTTCTGGCACACCCTATGGGACCCCACAAATAGGTCATTTATTTACCCAATTTATCCTTCTTTTTTCTTGCAAGCTAAAAATCTAATCTTTGACAATTTTTAGTGCTTTGTAGATTTTTTTTTGTTTGTGCAAGCTTGAAAACATTCTTAGAAGATGGATGCCTGCATCACAAATTTTGAAAAGTGCTTAAAAACCATTCAAACAACCCAAGTGAATTTCCTTTTTTACCATTTTAGCACATATACTACTTCTTGTAGTGCATCTGTGACTTTTTAGCACATTTACATGTTTCTGTAGTGCCTAGTAAACACTTTCATAATGCATATGTTTTTTTAAAAAACACATTTAAAATCTCAAATAATGTATTTACAAGTTTTAATAGTGCATTTGATTATCCTTATAGTGCATCTGTTTAATCTTGTGGTGCATTTGATAGATTCTATGGTGCATCTGATGAGTCTAAATTTTTTTATCTTTTGTCTACAACAGATGATCTAATCATTGTATTAACACATTTTTCATATATTTTAGCATATTTGATAGTTTTTTCAGCATGTTTTCTTGATAAAGTAGTTCTTTTTCTCTCTACTTTAGCACTTCTTCTTGATAGAGTAGCACATTTGATTAAAATTTCTTGTAGTGCCTGGTGAAATATTCTATAGTGCTTTTGTAGATTATTTTTCCATATTTGCATAATCTTGTAGCACATCTGATGTCTTCTATAACACATTTAGATAATTGCAAAATCTTAATGATCTGACTATGGATTTTATCTATTTTGTAGGTGGAAGAGCTTGAGAAGTTGATCTTTTCACTAACTATTCTTTGCAGGTGCTAAAATTAAACAAATGCAAAATCCATCTTGAATGCTTAAAGGATCCACCATATTTTCATTGGAATGAATGCATAAAAGTCAAATACAATCTTGAATGTCGAGGTTCAATGTACTAATTCTATGCTTCACACTTTTAATTTGAGATTAAAATGAATAGTCTCCTTATCAAACAATTCTTGAATGCTTAAAGGGGCAAACAAACCACACATTTCATTTTTGGGTATGAAAAGAATATTCCAAACATTTTAATTTAGGGATAAAAAAAAAAATCACAAAATCTTGAATTCTCTTAAAGTAAAACCCTCTTATTACTATCCTTTTCAAAGATTTCATGCATGATTTCTTTTGTTGACTCGAGTTATTTTTTTTACCATTGCTATCAAGTTGGTAAAAACCTTACATGCTAATCATGAGTTTCTTAAAGTTATATATAGAACATGAAAAATCTCCAAAGTTGGAATGAATAAAGTTTCTTGCATGTCTTAGGATGTGTTCTCCAACACATCTTTGAGCTATCTTTTATTTCTTGCAAATTAGAACCATTAAATTACATAACGCATATACCAAAAGTTGTTAGCAAGATAATTTGCAGCAACCTAGGAGTTCTTCTAGTGAGTTCATCATCCTTTGGGAAATGTCTCCCCCTTGGATAGAAGCTCAAACCAGTAAACCCATCTAATCAGTATATAAATGAGAAGAAAGGAAAAAAAATTTCTCCATCTAGGAAAAGTTTAGGCAATGTATTTCTGAGGGTATCTTGAGGTGGGAAAACTTTTCCATGATTTCAGCATGGTCAGAATAGATTCTTAAGTGGATCACACATGTAACAACCATTTGACATGACTCCATGGATCTTATTATGAACCAAATTAGTAGCTACCCTTTTATCCTTGGTATGTTATTTGTGGTGCAAGGGAAACAACATCCCTCAAGATTATTTAACATTGTGCTCCCCTAGTAGAGGCATAAGGCTAATTGGATTTCATCCCCAAGAGTCATTGTCCTTGAAGAATGAGACTTCTACTTGTCGTGCCTTGAAGATTATTTTATGTATATCATTTTTTGATCAACTCTTGTATCGACTCACCTCTTCAATTAGATTGCACTAAAATCAGGAGACATCAAGTTGTGGGTCCTGGAATAACATATTTAATCCAATTTGACCTTAGGGATAAAGTGTTATTGAATTGTCTACATTGTGAAATGACCTCATGAAAAATATTTATCAAAACATATACATTTGGCTCTATCAAAATCCTTTTTCTAAAGAGATCATTTGCTTGTCTCTTTCAAAGTTGATTTGTTCTTCAAAAGGTTGTTTTCTCACTTATCCTATCTATTATCAACAAGTCTTACCATAGTTTTTTGGAAGGTTGTTAGCAGCTCTATTCATAGTAACCCTAGGTATATTTTTTCCTATTTTACCTCTTACTTCTAAACTAAAGTTGTTATAGCTTCCATTGACAAAAATCATTTATTTTCCACTTAGACTTATCTGCTATCCAAAAGTTCATGTTTTCCAACCTAAGTAAAAGGTATACTTAGCATAGTCACTACCTTAACCCAAATTTGAGATAAACCTAGTGAAAAAATCATGTTAGACTAGGCAAAATCCAAGTTTAAAAAGGTCAAATGTAAGTACCCAACAATATATAGTGGGCTAGAAGTAGAGTGCAAGAAACACACACTTGATCCAAGACTTTCTATACTAGAACACATTGAGAAAGAAGGTATTGAGGTTTCCCCACAAACTGAGAAGGACCAAAATATTCAAAACATAATATTAAGACGTGAGTCAATCAAATCCTCATTAAGTACACTAGCTATGCCCACTTTAATTAGGTCCCTCTTCTTCCACACACACGTTATACTTATCACAACATAGATTTATAGCTTAGGGTTATTATTCTCCTTAGGAATTTTTTAGATTCATTATCCCTAGATCATGCTTTATAAATCCATCCCCATCCAACTCAAAATCATAGGTCAAACTCCTCCATCATTTCCATCATCCTTGAGCATTTGGTGTCACTTTGTTAGAGTTGTATATCCTACATCTATCATACTATCATGATTATTCCTTTGACTAAACATTGTATAGGGTATTCTATCTTTTTCACTTGTGTCCCTCATTACCTTGAGCTAAAGGCCATTGGGCTCCACATTTGATCATCATTTGTCTTTTGTAGGGTCATTAGTTTATCTTAAAGTTGACATACCATCATATTTTGAGCTTATATATAGGAAAATATCTCTTTGGCTTTGATGACATGCCACTAATCCTTTAGATGTCCTAGATATCATATCATTAGAAGTAAGATCCTCCATCCTCCTCCTTTTCATCTATCTTATATCTCTACATCCTAGAAAATTCTTGCATTATAGTTGTTACATATTTATACAGCTTAGAAAATACCATCATGTATCTCATCCTTAGGAATATTATCATTTCATGTCACCTACCACATGTTTGGTAAAAAAAAAAGGAAGATGAAAGATACATAATGTAGTCTTAGAATTAGCTCTGCTAGCACACAACCATATATGATGGTATCCATGATCAATGACGATCTACTACTACAAAATCTAGAAGATTTGGGTCCCTTACTAGTAGCCATAGATGCCTTTATGAATCAACCTAAGCATTCAACCCTTGTAAAGGCTATCATAGAAAAAAATAGAGAAACCATCATGGAAAACTTTTAGATAGATAATATTGGTGCCTTTGGCTTTGGGAGGCCACCACCTTTGGACATATCACGATCTTGCCATTCCTTATTTGGTAGACTACCAACATCCATTGATCCATCTAATCCTAATGACCCATTTTTCATACTAAAATGAGGATATCAAAAAACACAACCAAAACTCATGGATCCAAATATTCCATCCACTCAACTCGGTGCTCCCATCCCACAAAGTAACCAAACTACCATCACACAATCATTGGTCCACACAACACCTCAACAACCTATCATCATAAAAACCACATATGTAACTAATTTCATCACTATTGTTATTACTAGTTCAAAATTCACATCTATTCCATTCAACATTGCAAGACCTTTCACCTCCCAAATCACTACTTCCACTTCATACATGTCCACTAATAGTGCACTGGCAGAGTGCCTAATCAACATCATAATTTACTATATGAATTTATCCAATAGGGCCTACCAACCCACCTTTTGTCACCCTTAGTCCATTTAAATCTATGAAAATACCACCACTTTGTTTCCACTTGGTCCTTGGAGTTTTGGACAATCACATGGGCAGACAAACACAAGTCTCCCACTTAGTAATTCATTCATGCCAATATTCCAAACATATCAACCACCACCACCACCAACCAATCCACTATTGATCTCATTTTGGTTTTAACAAGGTAGTAAAAAACACTTAGTCATTCTCTAGAAAAATTATAGTGCAAGTTGAGTTAGTAGTGTGATTTGAGTGATCAAAGCATGCCAAACATAAGTTTCTAGACAATATATATTGAGAAATATGATAAATTAGTGTTGAGTACTAGTATGTATCAAGAAGATAGCATGTGCCTAGTCACTCTAGTGCCAAGCAGCCTATACATTTCAAGTTATTCAAGTACTGAGTAAATAGTAAGTGCTAAGCTATTTAGAAGCTAAGTTACAACATTGAGAGAATAGTGAAGGCCAAGCATCAGAGTCATTTGATGTTGAGTAACTAGTCAAAGACATAGTTGTTTGTAATGACATAAACTATTATGTAAACCATTTTTGGCTAACATAGACATTATTTTTTTGATTTTAGAAGATAAGGATTAAGTCATATTGTGAATCCCTATGCAATGTATGCAACCAATTAGATTAAGGGATGTTTTTAGGTGGTAATATGCATCAATCACAGATGTTGATTTAGACTAAGCCCATTTCACCTATGTTTATTCAATAAGAAAAACCCTAAAGAGTTTGTCTATACATGAGAGATGAATGCTAAGTGTAGAGAGAGCATTCATGGTGGCTATGAATCTATGACTGAGTTATGTAATGTAGAATTAGTCTAGGAAGAACAAAGACAAGTAGTGAAATGTTAAGAAAGGATAGATCTAATCAGAAGGATCAAGATACAAACAATAAAGGCAAGATTTGACATTAAGCAAGAGAGTGATAATTGAAGGATCATGGTGCTATATCATTCTAATAGGTGATGTAGAGTAAATATCCTAACATAGTAGTCCTAACAAGATGTTGCAAATCTCTTAACCAAGTGTTTACTTAAATGCAAGTAAAAATACTTTAGCAAGGTGAGACCTAATAGTATTTTTAAGCCTTTGATAGGGTAGACCCCTCATATGGTAGATCATAGTTTATTATCAAACACTTTGTAAACATAATTGGTCATCCCTACCCAAATTTACCTTCTCATTGGAGGGCTTTTGGGTAACCAAATCATTGTTTTATGTATTATTTAATATCATGCTATGGATGTGATGCATGGTTAGGTTATTTCAGTTTATAAGTTAAGTTATGAGATGGATGTTGGTGATATGTTTTAGAGGCAAAAGTTTTAAGTGTTGATTCACCCCCCTCTCAAAATTTACTTTCCCATTGTTATTTCCAACATCTACTACCACCCATCACCAATAAATTTTCTATTCTACCCTTGGGGAGTAGCCAAATGATACCACAAAAAAAACAACCACCACTAGGGATTGTTCCCTACATCAACTATTTGGTAGCTCTCAACACTCAATTTCCTTCTCAAGCATGATCACAACCAAAATACATTGGGAAGAATGTGTCATCTCAAATCATAGCCCCAACATATCCAACACCACCCCTCCAACAAAAACCACCATAGTAGTAGTATGGGAAAGCATCCATGCACAATCATCAATTTGGATAACAATCCCACACCTATCCACCCTAATAGCAACTGTAATACCAATAATTTACCCAAAAAATGTAGCCATATGTCAACCTACCACCCTAAAAAATGATACCACACATCTAAGAAGTAGTTTAATCCATATTCCACCTACCACAATACACCCATCAAAACTATCCATATTCACCTATCCAATCTGACACATACATTGCTTCAAGGGCACCAAGAATGGGGGCATCATTAATAACACCTATCAATCCCAAGTGGAAAGAAATGAAGAATTCTCTAAAGACACTCAAAGATTGAACTTAATCCAAGACCTTCAAATTTGAAGATGGTTGCCTATATCTATTTGACAAAGCTATCACAGTAACACCTTTTCATAAATGATCCAATCACACATGTCAAAGAATATTACATGCATTTCCAAGAAGTATCCTACAATTATATATTCCTCATGTGCTTATTTCCTAAAAATCTAGGAGGACCCACTCTTGAATGGTTCTATTAGATACCCCAGGGAGCAATCAACAATTTTGCTAATCTTTTAGAAGTCTTTGTGGCACAATGTGCTCATCTTGTTTAAACTAAGTCATATTTAGTTGACTTAGTCCACACTAAAAAAAGAGAGGGTAAAAGACTCACTGATTACTTGAAAAGGTGGAAAACTCTCACAACACAAATTTCTTGCAAAATACCAGAGCACCACCTTGTCAAAATGCTCATTAACAATGCACATCCTAGACTCTCTCATCACATGGTCATGAACTACCTAAAAACATACAAAAAGATCAAGGAGAAAGTTATGAGCCTTGAGTGAGGGCTTATTAATGATGTAATTATAAATCTTCATAAAGAAAATAACCAAGAGCAAGGACACTCTACTAATAATCCATGATACTGGAAGAGAAACAAGAATACTATCACAGATGGTGCCACCTAACATGTCCAAATGGTTGGTACAACACCTAACACATCAAACACTTTTTACTAAACAATACCTAAACAATAAAAAGCCATCATATAAACCAAACACATGCTAGCAAAAAACATATCAACCTAACACACTAACACCTACTTATCAAGGACCAAAAAATCAAACCAATGCTCTCAATATCATAGTTGGACCAAAACTATAGGTCCCAAGACAAACTTGAGTACACACTCCCTTGGGGGAACCACTAGATATCATTTTTGAAAAATTGGCCATAGAAAATCTCACCCACTATCCACAAAATCAACCATATGACCTAAATTAATCTAAAGAACCATGGTACAAAGAGAATGAATTTTGCAAATTTCATTATGTGAAAGGGCATCTCACCCTTAGATGCATGCATCTCAAAGATTATGTCCAAGATCTAATCGATCATAAGGAAATCATTGTTAGAGTACAAGCCTCTCCAAATGTAGGACTATCTATCTATCAAAATGCATTCCCACCACACAATGACAAAAATGTGGGAAATAAACCTATACAAAACAATAATACCAACAACAAAAACCAAAAAAATAATACCCAAACCAAGAAAGGTAACAATCATGATAGCTTGAAGAATTACACTTCTGCATACCTAGACTATGGTAGCTTGATTGGTTGCCATGTGGAATCCTTTGTTAATGTAATAAACATTCAACACCTTGATAACCAATGTGAAGTCACTACACAAAGAACCCAACTCAACATCACAAGGCCACTTTCTCCTTCAAGAATGTAATACAATATTCTAGAACATCTTGGGAACATGCTAGCTCAAATCTCCATCCTACATTTACTGGGCTCTAGTCCACTTTATAAAGAAATCTTTGATAGTGAACTTTAGAATCTCTTGTTCCTATTGATATTAATGCTACAAAATTTCAAAAATTTGGTATGCCATCTCCACCCTATGTGCATTATCCTTCAAAACCTCTAATATCCTAGTAGTTGAACTAAATTACATCCTTCCACTCCACATAGCCATCATGGTTTCCAAATTTTCTATAAAGAGGGTCATGATAGAAAATGGATCGACCTTAAACCTATGCACATTGAAATTCATCAAAAAGGTCAAGTACACAAAGAAAAACATCATAAATGAAGTCATCACCATCAAAACCTATGACAACTTGGAATGAACCTCTTAAGGAACTATCTTGCTTCCTATCAATGTTGAGCATTCTACTTAGGAAATTGTTTACATGTGGTTGATCTTAACCTACCCTCTAGCAACTTCCTCGATCTCTCATGGATTGATGCCATGAAGGCCGTTCAATCCACTTATCATTAGTGCATCAAATTTCTACTTCCTAGCACTGAGGTAACCATCCACACCAATATAGAACCCTTTTTGTATTGCAATGTAGTAGAAACATCCTATGATAATCATTGCCTTGGAATTGAGATTGGTACCACTAGTACTAGTTCTTCTAGTACCTACCACAATCTTGATACCATCTTAGCCTCCACACTCTCCACTGTTAAGATCAACCACCAAGGTTGTGGTGAATATAGTCTTTTAGATATATTTTCTATTGGTGTTTTACCTCTTGAACCACATACTTGAGGGTACCCAACCTATCTAGGACCAAAGAAAGACCCAACTCTGACCCAACTTCTTAGATCAAACAACTCAAGCCCACCATATTTTTTGCCAATGTGATCCTTAATGGGGAAGAAATGACCCCTAACATCAGTACATGGTTACACAAAGAACCACCTCCAAAAGATAAACGACTCCTTGATTACTTCCAACAAAAATATCAATGCTCACACTGACTTGATAGTAAAAAGTGTGATTATCAAGGTGGTGGCCTAGGATACAAAGAGTTAGGCATTAGACAACCAATAGAAGCATACAAGGAAGAGAAGAATAAATTACAGGCTAAAAATTCCCCACAACTAGGGGCACTACTAAGGATGGTCATGTCTTCTTAAACATCTAGTGTGACCTTGTAGAAATTGGAGACATCCTTGAAGAATTTTAAAAGAAAGCCTATGATAATATTTTCCATGAAAAAATCATCTTAGAATCTTCTATTCTCTGTGAACTATCCATCAACCTCATAGACCTTCCCCTCACTTATTGTGAACTCATTTATTGGGATCAACCAAGTATAATCCATGTTGATAAGTTTTCTATGGACATGCATTCCTAAAATTCATGGGAGTTAAGACACCTCTCAAAAAGCCATCACCACCATCAACTTATGTCGACAAATCAGACCCAAAGGACTACTTTGGGGAGGATGAAATCTCTAGTCGCAAAAATGATAAAATAAAGAAAATAAAAGTAAAAAAATAACAAAAAGGTATCCATTGGTGAAAAATATTCTTGGACACCATCATATCATTCAAAAAAAAATAAAAAATGAAGGACATATTTGACAATAAAAACCTCTCTAAAGCATATGAAGATGGATATTTAATCCTTCCCCCACAAGATCACAGACCTATAGTATCATCAATCCTAACTAAGGACACTAGGCCAGTCAACATCAGTCTAAAAGAGGCACCCAAGATTACATACATTGCAACATCCTTACTATCAGATCAAGTAGATCTTCTCAGTAAGGTACTCCAAGAAAATATTGGTCACTTCACATGGTCTTATTAGGACATGCTAGGACTAGATCCTAAATTAGTGGTACACCATTTGGTAGTAGATCCAAAGGCCAAACTAGTCAAGAATAAACTCTAAAAGATGCATCCAAAGGTTTCTCTACTGGTAAAAGAAAAATTAGAAAACATGCTTGAAGAAAAGATCATCTCTCCAACTGATTATTTAGACTGGATCTCCAAAATGATACTAGTCACAAAATCCTTTGGTGATATTAAAATTTTCACATACTTTAGAGACCTTAATAAAACTTGTTCAAAGGATGATTTTCTATTGCCAAATATCAATATGATTATGGATCTCATAGCTGGCCACGAACTATTATCCCTCATGGATGGATTCTCAAGATATAATCAAACAAAAATAGCAGAAGAGGATAAACATAAGACAATATTTGCCACCCCATGGGGAACCTTTTGTTACCACATGATATCATTTGGATTAAAATATGCAAGAGAAACCTATCAATGAGCTATAATGGTCATCTTCCATGACCTCATCCCTAAAACCCTTAAGATTATGTAGATGAAATCTTGGTCAAATCTATTAATGCCGGGATTAACTATCTCACCTTGAACAAGTGTTTGATTGGTTAGAAAAGTACCACCTCATGCTTAACCTAAAGAAATGTATTTTTGGCATCACATTTGGCATGCTTCTTGGATTTATTGTATCATGGTGTGGCATTGAGATTGACCCCCAAAAGGTCAAATCCATCATGGACATGTCTCCTTCTAAGACATTACAATCAGTGAAGGTTCATCTCACATCTAGTAGATAAATACCACCTTTTTACATGCTTTCTCAAGGAAGATCATAAATTTATATGGGATCCTCTATTTTAGTGTAACTTTGAGAAGATCAAGAAATACTTGGCCAATCAACCTATCTTAGTTCTATCAGCTATGAGGAAACCCTTAATACTATACATAATAGCTAGTCAGACAATATTAGAAACACATCTAGCACAACTTGATGATAAAGGAAAAGAATGAGCTATCTACTACATTAGTCACACTCTAGTTGGCTATGAGCTTAATTACTCTCCTATGGAAAAATCTTTTTTGGCTATGGTTTTTGCCACTTAGAATATTTTCCATTACATGTTGAGTCATAATATTCAACTAATCTTTATGATTGATCCTTTAAAATACATGCTATCAATCACAACACTCATAGACTACTTAGAAAAATGGGATATTCTCCTTAGTGAATATGACATCCAATATGTCAATAGAAATGCAATCAAGGGACATGCAATAGTAGATAACTTGGCTGATGCACCATTAGTTAATGCCACTATTAGTTCACTCTTGGAGATACCTCAACAAGCTACACATTATGAGTTCTTAGTCAAGAAGCTACATGAGCTCGCATATGAGAATGATGAATCAATACACGTATGCATCTTGGTTGGTCCTAAATCCCCATGGTACCACAAAATTCATTCTTAACTATAAATGGGAAACATATCCCCTCACCTCACATGAACCCAATGCCAAAACCTCATTCATAAAGCATCCCACTACACTATCATAGACAATACCCTATATCATCGAGGTTATCATGATACTCTAGTTGTAGTCTGATTGAAACAGATCATTGTATGAAAAATATTGCTGCTACAGAATGTGTTCAATCATTATTTTGTCACTGATGTCAAACCTACTATTTGCTGGAATGGAAATTGCTTATAAGATCCAAGCACTATCACTTAGTTGATTGATGAGGAATCAATAAGATGTAACGAAAGCACCTAAGGGAAAGGTTGAGTTATGGTTTTGGAATAAAGTGCAAAGATCAGTTAAGACAATGATAAAGTGATGTATTGACAATATACAAGAAGATCAAGTGCCAAGTAAAAATTAAGTGCCAAGTAAAAATTAAGTGCCAAGTAAAAATTAAGTGCTGAGTAAAGATCAAGTGCTGAGTAAAGATCAAGTGCTGAGTGAAGATCAAGTGCTGAGTGAAGATCAAGTGCTGAGTGAAGATCAAGTGCCGAGTTGTGTTCATGTGCCAAGCATCAAAAAGTCAAAAGTGTCGAGTTGCTGCATTATTTTGAATATTCAAAGATTCGCTAGATCTGAGCTGACATGGTTGTTATCTAGAATTTTGCAAACCAAATAGAAGATAAGAATGATGAGTTGGTGGCATAGAACACTATGTAAAATGTTTTTGGAAAATACAACTAGATTCTAGATGAAGTTTCTAGATAAAATGAGATATGGGATAGATACATTGTATCCTACCTAATCTATGGAAATCCTAAAGTTGGAGAGGGAGAATCGAGTGGGAAAAATATTCTAGATTTCTATTTAAGGAGTCATAAGGTCACGAAGCAAAAGAGTTGGTCAAGCATGAAAGCATGAAGTGCTAAAGAAGGTGCTAAGGAGGAAGAGAGCACAAAAAATCTGTTTTGATAGATTACCACATAGATGATTGCATTGGTATGATGAGCAAGAAGACTCAAGGAGACGAAGCTTGAAAGTAAGACAAGCTGTCAGAGCCATAGTGATTGAAGCCAAGCAAAGGATTGAACTAAAGTGTGATCTAAAATCTGCAAGATATGTTGTGAGTTGTATCAAATCAAAAGCTCTTATTGTTACTCTCTAGCAATTGTAACAGTTAGTATAAATCCTATGGACTTAGGTTGGTTTAATAGCCATGTTGTAAATCCTTTAACAGGGTGACATTCCAAGTGAATGTTCCAAAGTCCTTTGACCACGCCCATTCCTAACAGTATGGTGAAATTCTCTAACAAGGTCACATTTAACAGTGTGCTGTAAGCCTTTAACAGGGCATCACTTCTGAAGAGTGAGAATTAAGTAGCATGTTACTAGTGGTTTTTCCTGAATTGGGTTTCCACTTAAATCACTGTGTCATGTGTTGATCTTCCATGTTTTATTCCTGCATGTTGATTTGTTTTAACTTGCTAAGATGGTTGTTTTAAGCTTGGATGGATGAGTAGTTCAATGGGCTCACTATAATTAGTGAAAAAGTATTATTAGGGTATTTAGAACTTGGATAACTGATTCACTCCCCCCCACCCGCCTCTTAGTTATTGTAAAACATTTCCAACAATTGGTATCAGAGCCTTGCTGCTGATTTAGTTAAAAGGAACTAGAAGCAGAAAAGATCAAAATGCCTAAAAGAGAAGTTCCCAAGCTCAATAAAGAAAACTTTGTTACATGAAAAAGTTTGATGAAGCTACATCTTGGATCCATAGGATATTACATCCAAAATTCAATTGCTACTAAACATGTTGATCCAACTGGTACTCTTACTGCAAAAGATTTGAAAAAACAAATAGGAACACAATCAGACAATGCTAGAGATTGCTTCTACACTCAAGTACATTGAATTTGATGATATCAAAGGATGCGACACTACATTTAAGATGTGGAAAGCCCTGTTAGAAATCTATGGAGGAGATCAGAATGTCCAAAGAGCAAAAAGAGAAAGCCTCAAAGGAAAGTTTGATGACATGAAAATGGATGAAAGTGAGAATACTGCTCAGTATGCCTCTAGAATAAAGGAAGTGGTAAGTACAATAAGATGTTTGAATGGTCAATTAGATGATGATACTATTAATAATAAGTTCTTAAGAACCTTGCTCCCTATCTATGCTATTAGGGTATCAGCTATACAAGAGCTAAGATGTGTGCCAGGAAACAATCTAAGTTTTGAAGGTTTAGTGGGAAGACTCACTGCATTTGAGTTATCTAACTTTGACAACGAAAAACCTGAGAATATTGAATTTTCTTTCAAGGCCAAGCTATCACTAAAAGATATTGAATAGGGAAAATTAAAGAAGGGAAGAAAGATGAAATATGTATCCAGTGACAATAGCACTAATGAGGAAGATGTGGAACAATTGGAAGCATTACTAGCTAGAAGATTTCATAAAGGCAAAGGAAAATTCAAGGGTAAGCTGCCTATCATTTGTTTCAATTGCAATGAAGTAGGACATATTGCTGCAAGGTGTACATAGAAAAAAGATTACAAGGAAGGAAACAAGTACAAAAATAGAAGAGAAGATGATAAGAGAGATTACAAAGACAAAGGCAAGAAGTGCTATATCATTGAAGAGAATTTCGATGATAGTTATGATGAAGTTATTTATGTGGCTATGAAGGACCAGTCTAATGAAGAAGAGCCTACAATGCTAGTAACATGTATGAAAAAGAATGACAGATGGATCATAGACAGTGGGTGCTCACACCACATGACAGGAGACAAAAGTAAGTTTGTTGACTTTATTCAGTATGATGGAAATAGTGTTAGATTTAGAAATGATGCTCCATGTTAAATCAAAGGAAAAGGCTCCATTAAGCTTACAAATAAAATTTCATGTGATAATGCATACTATGTTGAAGGACTAAACTACAATTTTTTGAGTGTCTCATAGTTAGGAAATGTAGGGTGCAAAGTAGAATTTGGAAGCAAAATTGCAAAAATCTATGATATTGATGAAAAATTGATAGGAAAAGGAGATCAAACAAGAAGTAATCTATTTAATCTTGATATGGGAAATGCTTCTTGTTTTGTTGCAAAATTTGATGATGAATGGTTATGGCATAGAAGGCTATGTCATGTCAACTTTAATAATCTAGTCAATATCAGTAAAATGAAGAAAGTTAGAGGTTTACCTAAACTAAAGAAGCTTGAAAACATCATGTGCAAACAATGTTAGCTAGGAAAGATGACTAAGTCAAGTTTCAAGAGTAAAAACTATACATCTAAAGAAGTACTTGAGTTAGTCCATACTGATTTGTGTGGTCCAATAGAAGTACAAAGCTACAAAGGAGATAAATATTTAATGTTGTTTGTTGATGACTATTCCAGGATGATGACTATTATGTTCTTAAAGAAGAAATTTGATGCTTTTCAAATGTTTAAGTGGTATGTGGCTAGAGTTGAAAAGGAAATAGGAAAGAGTTTGAAATGCTTGAGATTATAAAGAGGTGGAAAATTCACATCAAATGAATTTGAGACATTTTGCAATGACAAAGGAATCAAGAGACAAACATGAGCTCTGAGGACTCCCCCACAGAATGGAATTGCTGAGAGAAGAAATAGATCTGTGATTGACTGTGCTAGAACATTGATGATGGAAAAGACTGTTGCTCTAAAATATTGGAGAGAAGTTGTAAGTGTGGCTGTTCATACACTGAACCGAGTATAAGTCAAGAAAGGTACAAATGCAAAACCTTTTGAATTATGGTATGATCACTCACCCAATGTAAAGCATTTAAAAATATTTGGTTGCAAATGCTTTATCCTTAAAGATACTAGAAATGGAAAATTTGATGCATAAAGTGATGAAGGCATATTTCTCAGTTACTCCACTAGAAGTAAAGCTTATAAGTGTTTAAATACTAACACTGACAAAATTGTGGAATGTGCAAATGTAAACTTTGAGGAGCATACAGAAGCCCAAGTTGAAGAACCAAAGAGAATGGATGACTACAAAACCTCTGTGTATTCTTATGAAGGAATGCCTATTGATGAGGATGCTATAAATCAAATTGGGATTCAACAAAAAGTTTCAGTTTTAGCTAAGTCACAACCAGTGAATGTCGAGCTACATTCAGAAGTCGAGTTACAGAATGAAGAAAATGTACATTCTAATTCTGAAGTCAGTACATATGAAAGAAATGTAGAACTACCTAACAATGAAGTGCATAGTGACCCTGAATCTGAAAGATCAAACATGGAAACAAGGACAGAACCAAGATTATCCAAATATGTGAAAAGACATCACCTTGCTGAATAGATAATTGGTGACAAAGATGCAAGACCAATGAAAAGGAATAGACTAAGAAATGAATCATGTATATTTAGAAAATTTGAACCTAAGACAATGTATGATGCAATACAAGATGGTGACTAGTATAAAGCTATGGAAGAAGAGGTTGATCAAATAAGGAGGAACAAAACCTGGAGATTGGTTCCCAAACCAGTTGACAAGAATGTGATTGGCACCAAGTGGGTATTCAAAAATAAGCTAGATGAAAATGGTGAGATTACTAGAAACAAAGCCAGACTAGTATGTAAGGATTATACATAAGAAGAAGGATTAGACTATGGGGAAACATTTGCCCTTGTTGCTAGAATGGAAGCAGTAAGAACTTTACTTGCATATGCTACATATAAAGGTTTTAAAGTTTATCAAATGGATGTAAAGTCTACTTTTTTGAATGGTATATTGGAAGAGGAAGTCTATATTGAACAACCAGAGGGATTTGTTGATGAGAACAATAGGGATATGGTTTGTAAACTACATAAAGCACTCTATGGTTTGAAACAAGCACCTAGAGCATGGTACGAGAGACTTCACAAATATCTTATCAAAATAGGATTTGAGAAAACAATTGATAATATCAATCTGTATATCAAGGAAGAGAAAGGTAAAGATGTTTTGATATCTGAGATCTTTGTTGATGATATAATATTTGGAGGAAAAGATGCTCTATGCAAAGATTTCACTGATCAAATGAGACATGAATTTGAGATCTCAATGTTTGGAGAGATCAATTTTTTTGTTGGATTGCAAGTATATCAATTAAAACATGGTATATTTGTAACCCAATCAAAATATGTCAAGGAAATACTCAAAACATTTGGTTTAGATGAATCAAAACTAGTAAGTACACCAATGGCAATAGGACATAAGTTATCTAAGAATGATGATTCAGCTGAAATAAATCAAAAAATGTATAGATCCATGATTGGAAAACTACAATATGTTGTACACAGTAGACCAGATATTGCTTTATCTATTGGAATAGTGGCAAGATTTTTAACAAACCAAAGAGAAAATCATCTTATGGCTCTCAAGAGAATAATGAGGTATCTAAAAGGTATAGAAGATTTTGGTTTGTACTACAAGAGGACTAAAAAAATTTATTTAAAGGCCTACACTGATGCAGATTGGGGAGGTAACGTAGATGATAAAAAAAGCACTAGTGGAGGAGCACTTTTCTTAGGAAAAAGATTAGTCACTTGGACTAGTAAAAAGCAAAGTTGTACATCACAGTCCACAGCAGAAGCTAAGTATGTTGTTGCTGCTATAAATTGTACAAATATTGTGTGGATTAAGGATCTATTAAAAGGAATAAAGAAAGAAATAACTGAACTTTTGATACTTTATTGTGATAACACAAGTGCTATCAACATATTAGAGAACCCTGTGATGCATGCCAAAACAAAGCATATTGCAATCAAGTATCACTATGTAAGAGAATTGGTGGAAGACAAGCAAGTGAAGATGGAATATATCAATACAAAAGAACAAACTATTGAAATCTTCAAAAAACCATTACCTAAAGATGCATTTGAATATCTTAGAGGTAAGTTAACCAAGGTTGATTAAGTAAATAGTAAGACTACCCTCTATCAAGTAAGTTGATTGATCAGATGATATAAGTTGATACAGAGGGTACTTACTTTAGGTTTAGCCTAAAGTAATCAAAGTACTAACATTCCAAACTAGTCATAAGCAATGTGACAAAGGGAGATATTGGAAGTTCTTGTAAAATGCTATAGTTGCATGATAAGATGCTGAAATAATGTGTCTTTGGCATTATTGTCAAAGAGGGAGAAATAGTAGAAACTGATCAAAGCAAAGAAAGAGGGAGAAAGTAGAAAATAGAGTGAACTGATTAATCAAAGCAAAGAAAGAGGGAGAAAGTAGAAAATAGAGTGAATTGATTAAAGAGGGAGAAAATAGCTACAATTGGTCAAATTCCTGAAATAGAGGAATAGCAAACACTAATTAGCTCTCAAAAGGAACAACTCAGGAGACTAAATCAAAGACAAATTAGAAGGACTAAGATCAGAGGGAAATACAAAAGTCAACAAGTTTTCTTTCTGGCATTTGACTTACTATTTTAGCCTAGTTAAAATTTTGTTAACTTGGTTGATCAGTCAGTTTTTGTTGATCAGTTTGGTTTGCCATCAATGCCAAAGAGGGGATTGTTGTAATCTGATTGAAACAAATCATCATATGAAAGATATTGTTTCTAGAGAATGTGTTCAATCATTATTTTGTCACTGATGTCAAACTTTCTATTTGCTGGAATGGAAATTTCTTATAAGATCCAAGCACTATCACTTAGTTGATTGATGAGGAATCAATAAGATGTAACGAAAGAACCTAAGGAAAAGTTTGAGTTATGGTTTTGGAATGAAGTGAAAAGATTAGTTAAGACGATGATAAAGTGATGTATTGACAATATATAGGAAGATCAAGTGCCGAGTAAAAATCAAGTGCCGAGTAAAGATCAAGTGCTAAGTGAAGATCAAGTGCCAAGTGAAGATCAAGTGCTGAGTTGTGTTCATGTGTCGAGCATCAGAAAGTCAAAAGTGTTGAGCTACTGCATTATTTTGAAAAGTCAAAGATTCACCAGATCTGAGCCAACATGGTTGTTATCTAGAATTTTGTGAACTAGATAGAAGATAAGAATGATGAGTTGGTGGCACAGAACACTATGTAGAATGTTTTTGGTGAATACAACTGGATTCTAGACAAAGTTTCTAGATAAAAATGAGATATGGGATAGATACATTGTATCCTACCTAATCTAAGGAAACCCTAAAGTTGTAGAGGGATAATTGAGTGGGAAAAGTATTCCAGATTTCTATTTAAGGAGTCATAAGGTCATGAAGCAAAAGAGTTGGTCAAGCATGAAAGTATGAAGTGCTGAAGAAGGTGCTAAGGAGGAAGAGAGCACATAAACTCTATTTCGATAGATGACCAAAGAGATGATTGCATTGGTATGATGAGCAAGAAGACTCAAGGAGATGAAGCTTGAAAGTAAGACAAGCTATTAGAGCCGTAGTTATTGAAGTCAAGCAAAGGATTTAACTGAAGTGTGATATGAAATCTGAAAGCTATGTTGTGAGTTGTATCAGATCAAAAGTTCTTATTGTTACTCTCTAGCAATTGTAACAGTTAGTATAAATCCTATAGACTTAGGTTGGTTTAATAGCCATGTTGTAAATCCTTTAACAGGGTGACATTCCAAGTGAATGTTCCAAAGTCGTTTGACCAGACCCATTCCTAACAATATGGTGAAATCCTCTAACAAGGTCACATTTAACAATGTTCTATAAGCCTTTAATAGGGCATCACTGTGGAAGAGTGAGAATTGAGTAGCATGTTACTGGTGGTTTTTCCCGAATTGGGTTTCAACATAAATCACTATGTCATGTGTTGATCTTGCATGTTTTATTCCTGCATGTTGATTTTCTGTAACTTGCTAAGATGGTTGTTTTAAGCTTGGATGGATGAGTAGTTCAATGGGCTCACTATAATTAGTGAAAAAGTATTATTAGGGCATTTAGACCTTTGATAACTAATTCACCCACCCTCCACCCCCCGCCTCTTAGTTATTCTAAAACATTTCCAACAACTCTTTCTCAGTGTTTAGACCAAAACAAGGACACCATGGCACCAAAAGAGGTACATTCCAAACTTTTTGGTGCTCACATGAGTGGTATAGTCCATACACAATAAATCTTGATAGAAGGTTACTATATTCCTACTATTGAAGATGATGCTTGTAAATTTTTCAAAGTGTGTCTACCTTGTTAGTAGCATGAAAATTGGATACGAGATTTGGTTCAAGATCTCCAACCTTTCACACCATCATGGCTATTTAATTGTTGGGGATTTGACCTTGTCAGTGTCATTCAAATTGATCATCACTTCTACATATTATTTCACCAAGTGGGTTGATGCTATTCCACATGTCACTGCTATAGTAGTTTTATTATCTAAGTTCATCCTCTACCATATTTTATGCCACTTCAGTATCCTTACTACCATTTTCACAGACCACATAGGTAACTTTGAAAACCTAAATATAGAAGATTTGTGCACCTCCCTCAATATTCATCACCATTTCTCTAGCCCATACTTTTCATAAGGTAATGGACAGGCTGAGGCAACTATCAAAACCCTACTCAAACTCCTTTTGTGTGGCAAGATACTTTTGAAGTTGATAGTTAATTTACTAAGAACATGATATATAGAAGATGCATTACATTGGACACCTTCTAAACTGATCATTTTTTGTCCCTCCCTAAAAGGTCTAAAAGGTAGGAGACTATAGTTTGGTTGTGATTGGCATATGAAATTAAACCCAACATTATGGGTCTATTGCACATTATTCCATACATCCATAGGAATAAATCCACACTCATTGGTCTATGGTGCCAGAAAAAGTCTTTCCTATTGAATTTGAACTCTCGTCCTTATGCATATCTTTATGAGGACAAATATTAGATTAGGACTATAGAGTCACCCAACTCACATAGCTAGATCTACTAGATGAAAGAAGGCAACATGCCTATGTCCACCTCATAGTCTATCAAAATCAACTCAAGCACAAATTCAACAAGAAGGTTCACCCACATAAATTTCAAATTAGTGACATGTTCCTAAAAAAAAACATGAAAATATTGATAGATCAAGAAAAGAAGAGAAATTTTGAGCCCACATGACTTGGTCCATATGTTGTCAGAACATATTTTGGCTCAAGAGCATATTAGCTATCAACACCAAAAGGTGAAACTCTGAATGATCCTACCAAAATCATTCACCTCAATAAGATCTATTCCCAAGCCCCTCAACATATCCTATCAATTCTAAAAAAAGAACCCAAAAAATCAAAATATCCAAAAAAAAGAAAATAGTAAAGAAAAATGAGTGTCCAAAGGTGAAAACTTGGAAATTCAAGCACCTTGTATAGGTACCTTGGTGAAAACCTAGTAATAAGTGCCATGTTTACTTGACCTTCCCATTATCTATCACGAATCCACATCCTCCCACCCTCTCACCCAATCTGTTGACCTATCTCCCCATGTTCCCATGATGTTACAACATCACATCACAGTAATGTTCATACCCTTATCCCAATTCCCAAGCTTGGAAATAGAATCAAAGTAGTATACTATATCATGACATTCCCATGTGTACATTATCCTCATATCATATATATGTATCCTATCTATGTATCATATCACATGTATCATCTCCCGATATCATATCTATGCATCCTATCTATGTATCATATCACATGTATCATCTTTCTCTATCATATAAATTGTGTATCATACCTATGTACCATATCAAAGATTTTTTTTCTATCTACTCATCCTTATCCTTTCACGATATTTTCTCATCCTAAGAATTTTCATATTATTAGACCAATTCCTCTATCCTATCATATTGAGCTTTTGTATAGTGCTCATGGAAAATATCTTAGTCATTACATTATATATCCCAAAGTCATTCCTTGTCTTCATCCCATTGTATATATCTCAATTTGCATGTTAGTTCATGTTTGATTAGAATATGTAGTTCTCCTAGCTATGCATTCTAAGAGTCCTCATGCAAGATCCTTTTTCATCCAAGCATTGTTCTAAAAGTTTCAATTTTCCTAAGTTCTATCACCATTCTAGATACCATCGATAGATCCTTGTAGGATACAACTTTCCTCTCATCTAATCTTGGTCCGTGCATCTCCTGTCCTACCAATCTCTTTGGAAAAAGGTTATTTTCTATGCATTCACTCTCACTTTTGATATTGGATTTCACTTTTAGTTCTTGATTATCTTTTCAAATAAATTAGGTTGTTCCCTCCTCAAAGTCACTATGATCAGTTCATATTATGGTGTGCTGTGAATGGGGCAATTCAAGAGCAAGGTCTTGATTAGGTCTTTAATCTTTTCATTTCTACTTGTGAGTTAGTTGGATGTAATCATTGCATATTCCAAAAATGGTATCACTCATGGTTATATGGTGCACTTAGGAAATATTTTTTGCTTGTGGGTTACCCAATAACATTTTCACTCTGATTCCTTCAATGTTCATGTGTGATGCTGGGAAAATCCTTGTGTGTTTTTTTTGAGTTAGTCCTATGTAATATTGGTGAAAAGGCTTTGATGTTCTTTATAACCATGGCATGTATCCAATATTCATATATCAAAATAAGTGCTCAACTACATGGTGATTCTCCCCTTTGGAACACCCCCACACTCAAGCTTTAATAGATTTCCTCGCCCCTCCATTCCATGAAAACACACACCACCTTTTTAGAATCCTACCTAATCTAAGATAACATCCTATCTAGGTATCCAATCCAATCAGTTCTATAATCATGATCTAGCCACTCTATCAATCCCATAGTATCCCAATTTCCACACCTCTTTTTCATCTCCTACATCACTCTCCCCCCACACTATCCCAATGGTTCATTTTAAATAGCCAATTTCCCCATCACCACCTTGAATTCTTAACCGATGGTTATTCTCATGTACATGGTTTTCCTTTGTCTCATACTCCCATTGTCCAAGTTAGATTCCTTGTTAATCCTCTCTTAGCCAATCTAAGTCCTCCTTCTTGTCCCAAATTCTTACGTTTTCAAGAAGTCATTGGGCCTCATCTTCTCTACCCACTACCTTCTCAAGGGGGCATCACATAGTCCAACCTCTCATATTCCTTCTTGAAATTGAGGAAACTTTGTTATTTAAAAAGTGTTCTTTGTGTCATTTATCTTAAAACTTCTTTGAAATAGTATTTTTACAATACTATGTCAGAAGAAAAAATGTAGACACCTAAATATGATTACATTGATGGGACTCTAAAAGGCCATTATTTTGAGATCCTATAGTTATCCTGCAAAAATAGTTATGACTCTATGGTTTTAAGAAAATGAACTTATGTTTTTATGAATATGCATGAAGTTGAAGTATGCATAGTTTAGATATGATATATTTTCTTGAATCTATAGACTTCTATAGTATAATGAAGGAATGTTACATGTTGATAAATGTTTCCTCATCCATGCTATGTTTTGGATAGATTCCTTCCTATAGCCATAGGATTTGCAAAGAGTGATAGTTTGAACATTACACATTTTTCTAAGATCAATGATGAATAAATATATGTATGTGGAAGTTGTATGCATTCAATGTTTTGTAGGTAATTACCACATGTATTCAAAGTTAGCACCTTAGTGCTAAGGCAAAGCTGACCAAATTGGTGAGCCACTAGAAGCAAGAAAGTTATTGTATGATTTCTATTCTAGCAATACATGAATATAGCTCCCTCAACCTAGTATATTATTGGAGGATTTAATCATGGTCAATGATATTTTTGTTGCAAAATTTATGAATATATAATCGATCCTCATTGATGGATTGATCATAGAGTTAGGAAGTTGTTGTAGTTTCCATTTAAATAATGCCTATTGTAGCTTTGAGAAAGGGTTTTTGGAAAGATAGATAGAATAGATTGATTTTCATAACAACATGTGATCTTGTTTTTAATTAGATATAATTTATTACCATGAATGAATAGAATACAAAGATTAAGCTTACATATTCTATCTTGATTATCTTTTTTGTCCACTCATCCAAGGAGGCCCACTTGGTGAGTGAACTGCTATGTTAGAACATATTTTATTTCCTTGTTTATTTCCTTGCAAGGTAGAATTCTACTATTCTTGCAACTATTGATAATAGAATTAGTGAACTATGTAGAAGTTTATGAAAGCCAACTTTACAGTGTGCCAAGATCACCTGCATGCAAATAACCTACTAAAGAGAAACTAAAGAAGGAAGGAACAAGAGCTTGAAGCAATAAAGAGAAATTATATTGCAACAATGAGAAATGAAATTACTATAAAAAAATTCAAAGGGAGAGCCTATTTATAAAGGCCTCAAGGAAGCTTGTAGAAAAAGCTAGAAGTGCTAGGAGATAAGGTTGACAACTAAGCATACATCCACAAAAAATGAGATATCCTTGATCAAGGTGAGAGGATAAGTATGGCCTAGATAGGAACAAACTCCCATGTTGTCCACAACTCCTAGACTACAACTAATAAATAAATGTATTTATCTTAAGTAAACTTAAGTAAAAGTGTAAATAATAATAATAATTTACTCTAACAGCCCCCCTTAAGTGCAATATAGGGGAATGCACTTAAGCATACAAAAGTTAAGATGAAATGCAGAATGGGTTCTGGCAACAAGGCCATGTTAGGTACCCATGTACAAATGCAAAGAAATGCAACCTCTAAAAATGGGGAAAGAGGGAAAACCTCATGGGAAAAAACCTCCCCCAAAAAGAGGTAAATACAAACATGCTGAAAAACATGAAGGAAGGAAGGCCTCAACAAGACCCCCAAAGACAACTTCCATCGAAAATGTTTCAAGAGACTCTCTCAAAACCATAAGCACAACCACCCCCCACCCCCCCCCCCCCCCCATGAGAGATAGAAAAGAGACCAAAGCCCCCCCAGAATAATGGAGACCTTGGAGAAAGAATCAAAACAATGAAACTCCAATGAAGAGGAAACAAGGGAGAAAAAAAAGGGAACCCTTGAATGAGAGGGAAAATTGGAAGGTCTAGCTAATGCTCAAGGAGAAGATATGAGGATCTTGAAAGGGAATCTCCAAGGTGGGTGTGTTGATACTATCATGAATGTCCACTATAGAATCCATAATAGGTGCACTTGGAGGCTTGATGAATGGAGATGGAGGATCAAATAGAGCAGAAGAAGAATCCTATTGAAGAAAAAAGATCTCAACTGGATGTGGTGTAGAAGTCAAAACAAGGATCTCAAGGACAATGCAAAGGTTCAAGTATCTTGACTACACCACATGATGCTCGTATGAAAGAGAAGAAGTGTGCTCCAATAATGGAGATGTTGGACCAAAGTGAAAGAAGGTGTAGAGATGAGTGGAAGGATCAACTACCCCTATAGCAATAAGACATCCTATTGCACAATCCCAAATGAAGATTGAATCGATAGTGAACTCAACTATCTTCCCTGATCCAGTGCATGTAATCTGAGAAATCGAAAGAAGGTCTGTAGATAGAGATGGAACATATAGTAAATCATTAAATATACCATCTTGGATGTGAACTGAACCTTTCCCATAGACTAGTAGGGTAGTGTTATTCCCCATGAGAATATGAGGAATGGGATAAGCCTTAAGAGTAGAGAAGACATCATGAGAAGATTTCATATGGTGAAAAACACCTAAATCCAATATCTAAGGGACCTGTGAAGGGGATGCAATGGAAGCCTATAATGCATGACATTTATTAAGATCTAGTATAGATGTCAAAGAGGTGGAAGAAGATTGAAAAGAAGACTCTTGTGAGGTAGAAGAGGATGGAGAGGAAACAATTCTCTTCTGAAGGAGAGCTTGCAAATTGGCAATCTATTTCTCATAGCCATCAAATCTCTTTTGAAAAAAATGTGACTCATCATGAGGTCCCTTCTAACAATAGGAATAGGTAGGAATCAGTCTTCTTTTTCTCCTTCTTTTTAGAAGAAGAGGATGAACCAGTAGAGTGTTGAGAGGAGGAATCAGATATCTGCTTCAGCTTCTGCTCCTGTGTATCCTTGGCAACTAATGCATGTGATTGTGAACCTAAAAGTGAATCCATCTAAGTGATCTTGGATTGTTCCCATATCAACTGATCATAAAATGTCTCAAAATAAGGCATTTGATGTCTAGTACCCAAGGCATCCATAATGGAGTAGAAAGTGGAAGAAAATATCTGATATTGTCCTCGCAACTTTGAGAGTATCAAAAAGATACACTCATCATATATTTTGTTTTTCCCACATCCTTGCAAAATTGTATGTAGAGATTTGAACTTCATCAAGAAGTCCTTAATGGTGGGGAAGTTGGTAGGTGTCCAAGAAGTCAACTTTTCATCAAATTATACTGCCTAAAACTCATTCACTATGCCAAACAAGTTGTGAAACTTGGTCCAAATAGCCCAAGAAGTGGTCAAACCATCCAAGTGAAATAGGAGACTATCTAAGATGTTCAATCCGATCAATCCCATGGCTTCATCCATTTTTTTTTTGTGCTAAAGAACCTCAAAAGGGCACTGCAAAATAGGTTGGTTTTCATCCAAACATGACCATGACCATAGACCTCATGACATGAGAAGCGTAGTCATTTGTGCTTTCTAGGTGTGATAGTTGTGTAGTGTTAGCTAAGTCACAAAAAGATCCAACATTGAGAGAAGAAGATGGAAGCAAAAGGGTCTATTCTAAAGTAAATTATAGAAAAAAAAATGTTGCCCCCCACAATGTATAAAGATATTCATAAAATACCAAAGAAAAAACTATAGAAAGCAAAAAAAAATGAGAAAAGAACCTGGATTCCAGATGCAGAGAGGGAGGAAACTGAAGCCTCTACTTCAACACCAAAAATAGGAGCTCAAAATTACTCCAAACTAATTCTATATCTCTATAGTTCTTTTTTCTAAATCGTTGCTATTGCACCTCCAAAAAAATAAATAGAAAAGCCCAAAAAATGTCAAATTTGTTATGTCAAACCCTCTTTCTCCTTTTTCTCCAAATACTAAAAAATGCTCTTCCTCCTGATTGAAGAAAAAATCACAAATAAACTACAGTTTGTGTCTCCAAATCACAGCTTCAAAAATCCTTCAAACCAAGAAGTAGTAGGGAGGCTCTAATACCATGTAGAATTTGATGAAAGCTAGCTTCACAATGTGCCAAGATCACCTGCATGCAAATAACCTACTGAAGAGAAACCAAAGAAGGAAGGAATAAGAGCTTGAAGCAACAAAGAGAAATTATATTGCAAGAATGAGAAATGAAATTGTTTTAAAAAAATGCAAAGGGAGGGCCTATTTATAAAGGCCTAAAGGAAGCTTATAGAACAAGCTAGAAGTGCTAGGAGATAAGGTTGACAACAAAGCATTCATCCACAAAAGGTTGGATATCCTCGATCAAGGTGAGAGGATAAGTATGACTTAGATAGGGAAAAACTCCTGTGTTGTCAACAACTCCTAGACTACAACTAATAAATAAATGCATTTATCCTAAGTAAACTTAAGTAAAAGCATAAATACTAATAATTAGTTACTCTAACAAATTGTTCCTGCAGCATAGGTGCATAGATATGTTTACTATTTGTAGCATTACTTGAAGCTTTAAGTTAAGATGTCATTTCATTTTCTAGCTTAAGTCTACTTCAACATTTTTTTTGTTTTATTTTTAATGGATTCAAGAAGAATTTGAGCATATACTTTGCAGTCACCTTGGTCCCAGGTTGGAAAAATAAAATGAAGTTAGTATGTTATTTTAGGAAAACACATGATTTTGTCTAATCATGGAGTCACTATGAAAGGATGTCCAATCCTTTATTATAAAAGTATTAAGCTGACAAACCATACATAATTTAAGTAGTGCTATTTAATCATCTCCTAAGGCATCATTGAATAAGTATTTAATATTTAATTAATTCAATGTCATCCCCTAGTTAATTTATTTATTTAATTGACTATAGTTCAATTGATAAAATCAAATAAAAAATTATTAATTAAATCCCTATTTTCCTATTAAATTAAATAAATGCATCATATCTATTTAATTTAATCCTAAAATCCTCTTTGATTTAATAAATTAGTTTAATTCAAATCCCTAACCTCTAACTACTCCTAAATCTCTATCATTAGCTAAATCCAACCCATTCACCCATGCTAACCTTGCTTAGCTAACTGATTAAACCACCTCATAAGTGCTAGCCCTATTGCATCGCTCTAACATGCCACTTACATCCTAATTCCCTCTTAAGCTAAGCCTAATCCCTTCCCTGGACATGTGTACAACATTAAACAAGGGTTAAAAAGTCCTAAGACAAACCAAAGTCAAACTCCCATCCCATCCCTTGTACACCCCTCTTCCACACTGCTCCCTCATAAGGCTATGGATTTTTAAAAGCACAATCCATGTTGTCCCCTTTCCTTGCATCCTAGCTCTTCCTCATCTTATAGCTCTACTATTAAACTAGATGTGAAGATAGAAGATGCCATAGTCACCTTAAACTCTTGGAAGTATCCATTTGATTTTTTTGTTTTCTCCCCAAAGGTTGGTATGGTGGAATATCCTTTAATTTTAGGATGACCATGGTTTGCCATTACAGATTCTTATAGAGCTTGTCAATCAAGAAAGATGATAATATCCAATGGTATTCATACTAAGAACTCGAGTTTATACTCCCTTGTTCAACCATTGTAACTAGATGACAAAATAATTTGGCCAAAATTGGGTGATGATGATCCATAGGTCAATTGCATCCATTAGCTGATGATTATAGGCAGAGAATCATGTATAGTTGCTTGAGAAGAACATGACATAATTTCATCAATTACTCTGAATGAATATGGAATAGAGTCTTAAGTGTGTCCTCAAGCTACATGTATCTTAGAGACCATATTTACATCCTTAGATTCACCACATCATTCAAAAGCTTCATAGTTTTTCCACTCATTATTACCTCATGAGATGGACTCTTCTCCTATTGCCCAATTATTCATGGTAGATAAGTTTATTAAGATGGAAGTTGGTCCAAGCAAAGAATTGAATATCAAAAATGCCTTATCACACTCCCAATAGAAGATTATGTTGCATTTACTGTAGGAAAATTAAAAAGCATTCACTTGGGATTGCATAAACATGAAAGGACTAGATTCTATGTTCTACACTCACAAGATTTACATCAGCCCTAACATCAATCTTGTCCAACAACATCAGAGGAGAGTTAACCCTATTTTAAAAGATATAGTTAAGAATGAGTTATAGAAACTACTAAGTGCTAGATTTATATGCTCCATAGCTAATAGCCAATGGGTCTCACCCCTGGTTATAGTAACCAAGAAGGGAGGAAAATGGCAAGTTTGTGAAGATTATAGGAAGGTTAATTCACCCACTAAGAAAAACCATTTTCCCTTGCCATTTATAGACCAAGTCCTTAACAACATAGCTAGCAAAAAGTATTTTTCTTTTCTAGATGTTTCTAGTTGTTACAATTAGATACAAATAGCTCCAGAGAATCAAGAAAAAACAACTTTTACCTACCCTTGGAGAACATTTGTCTACTCAATTTTACCTTGTGGATTGTACAATGCCCTAGCCATATTTCAATGAGCTGACATTAGTATCTTTTTAGATATATCAACTATCTGTATGGAGATCTAGACTACTTTTGAGGAAGCAAAAGCCAATCTGGAAATGATACTCAAAAGATGTCAAGGCTATAACCTTTCATTAAATAGTGAAATTTTTTTAATGATGATGGAAGAAGGTGTAGTGCTAGGCCATTTCATTTCATCTAAGGGCATCAAGTAGATCCAACAAAGATTGAAGCCATTAGCACCTTGCCTGCACTAGAGAAGAAGAAGGATGTATAAAGTTTTTTTGGGACATGTTGGATATTATAGAAGATTCATTAAAAAAATTAGTTACCTTGTAGCACCCTTCTACAACCTACTAAAAAAGGATTTTGAATTTTCTCAAGACTCTTATTGTGCTACATCTTTCCTATAGCTTAAGGAAGTTCTTACTACAACACCTATTCTAAGAGGATCCAATTGGGGACTTTCCTTTCACATTTATATAAACGCCTCAAGCTATGCTATAGGTTTCATGCTAGGAAAAAGGGTAGACTTAGTTGAACTTTCCATTTATTTCATCAGTAAAAATTTGCAAGGTGCAGAGTTTAACTACACAATCACTGAAAAGGAGTTATGTGTAGTCATCTAAACCCTTAATAAATTTAGGCAATATATTATTGAATATGAAATATTTGTCAATAATATTTTGTGAATATGGATACAATATCAAGAAGATTGGCTCATTGGTTGTTACTCATTCAAGAATTTGATATCACCATAGTTGATAAACTGGCAAGGCCAATGTGGTAGCTAACTTCCTCTCTTGGTTGCATGTTCCTAATGATCCTGCAACCATTGTTGATAGTTTTCTAGATGAGTACCTTTTTATATTGTCAGCATATAATCCATGGTTTGCTATCTCACCATAGATAAAATGCCAGTTCACTTCTCTACCAAAGCAAGAAAATTACTAGCAGAGAATAGCTTTAACTATTCATGGATTGTTGGATTTATGTTCTATATTGGACATGATCAAGTAATGCATTAGTGTCTAAGAGAGGATGAAATATATAATTTCTTAAGGTAATTTCATGATGATCTCTATAGAGGTCACTTTGTAGCCAAAAGAACCACTTTTAAAATCTTGAAACCTAGGTATTATTGGCCAAGTTTACATAAGGATGCAGCTAGATACACAAATAATTGTGACAAGTGTCAACATATGGGAATACCCACTAAATTAGATGAAATGTCCCTATAACCTCAAGTATTTGTTGTTCCCTTTGACAAATGGGGATTGACTTTGTAGGACTTATTGAACCTTCTTCACAAGGAAAATCCTATATTCTAGTATGACTATGTAACCAAATGGGCAAAGGCTAAACCCATGAAACACCCAAGGGATACCAACATGGAAAAGTTCTTATATGAATCCATCTTTACATAGTTTGGGGTCCCTAGGGAGTTGACATCTAATTAAGAGGCTCAGTTTACATAAAATTTAATAATTGCTCTTATGTAGGTATTTACTATATGGCATGGTAAATCATCACATTATCATCCATAGGCTAATGGTCAATTAGAAGTTAATAATAGGGAGTTGCAAGCCATCCTCACCAAGATAGTATCACACCATAGAAAGGATTGGTCCATAGACCTTCCTAAAGCTCTCTGGGCTTATAGAACCACTTGGAAATCCACAATCGGTTTTACTCCTTTTGAGCTTGTCTGTGGTAGGTTAGTTGTAATGCCAGTAGATTTTGAATATAAAACATTGAAGACTACCTTGGAGGTTGTTATGGAACTTACTATTGCATAACAAGACTTAATCCTTAGTTTAAATGATCTTGATGAATGGAGGAAATCTTCACTGAATAACACTAAACTCATTCAACACCAGAGGAAACAGTAGCATGATAGGTTTATCAAAGAGAAAATATTTTCTATAGGAGATTGGTACTCCTTTATGACTCCAAATACCATCACAATCTAGGGAAGTTTCAAACACACTGGTTAGGACTATATGAGAATGTTGTTGTATTTCTAAATGTTGCAATTCAATTATCTACCATTGATCCTATCTGATTCAAGTTACTTGTCAATAAACATTTCCTCAAGCTTTAGAATAAACTAGTTAGCTATTAGGAGTTCCTATGAAAGTTTTAGCATAGTGGGGATATCCTCATTCTTGTAGCCAAAGAGTCTAGGTCTCCTACCCTTACTCCTAATACTTCTTGATTTAATTCAAGGCATTCATAATAAACATTTTCTTCTTGAAATACTTTCTTCACCATCCACTCCACTTTACCTTCTCTCTTTCCCATCTTACCATTCCATCCCATCGCTCTGTCAATTCTGATGATCTTTTTCAAAACATATTTCCTACAACATTTTCCAGGTACATACCACATAACTTTGATACATTCTATTTTATTCATGCTTTACTAGCAATCAATATTGTTTATGATTATTCACTCTTGCATATCCTAGCCTGGTGGGACCCATGACTTTTCATAGTTGGGGAAAAGGGATATTTAAATATTTATTTTCAAATCAATTTCAAATTTCATGTAAACTTTAAAAGTTAATTGAGATAATTGGAAGTAATTGAAATGACTAATGTCACATGTTGATGACTTGTTGTTTTGTGATTGTGTCATTATAAAATTAAGGACATTAAAAGCAGTTACTTAAATTTTAATGATAATTTTCAATGTGTTCAAGTGATGGACCTGTACATGAGAAGAAATTATGAAACTTGAGGCAAGAAAGATTTGTGAGATATTGTGAATTAAACTCTCCAAGTAGACACCATTTTTCTCTAAGATATCCAATTCCATAAAATTACAAACTTTTATTCACCAAGCTTTGAAACATCATGATTTTACTAAAATTATATTGAAGCCAACAATGGGTGGAGGTCTCTAGAGTTATGAGCCAATTGATCACCAAATTCTTCTAGTGATGCAGTTAGTTGCAAGATATTTAGAAGAAAGGGATGATTGGATTACTATCTTAGTCTAAAAGGATTTGATGAAGAAGTCACTCTTCCATTTATGAGCACCTTAAAGGGTGACATTGAAATAGTTTAATAATTAATTTTACAAAAGAGACAATAGCCAAGGTCATTGGGTTAACTCAAGGAGAAAATTGGGAAAAAGATTTTGACCTGTAGACATCTAGGGCATAGTTCAATGTACAACAAGAGCCATACCTCTAGATTATACTTGCGGATTGATTTTATCTAGCCAGTAGTGTTTATCATCTAGACACATACCTACATGCCCTATATTTCAAGATTTTGGCTCACCTATAACATGATTGTAGACAGGTAAACCTTCCAAATTTCCTATTCAACATTTAGTACAATTAGGAAAGGAATAGTTTGTCTCCCACAATTTCTTAATAAAATTAATCATAGAAAGAGAGTTAAATAAGAAATCAATTGGAACATGGGAAGAGTTTTTGTGGTTAAATGAGGTAGAGCCTAGGTTGGTCAACCCTAGAAACTATGATGTTGGATGAAGGGAAAGAACATCTACTGGTTTATGTAAGGTTGTTCCTAGAACTAAAAATGTTTTTGAAGTCTTTCTATCTAGTTCTAAACAAAATAAGAAGAAGATTTGTAAAGCTAAAGCCTCCATTTCTAGCAAGAAGAGAAGCAAAGATGGAGAAGCTACTATTTCCCTTGAGAATCCATCATTTACTAAGATTAGGTCTACCATTAAGGAAGGTAAATATAAAGTTGTGGAACCTAAAGTAGAAAGGTTAGAACAAAAATCAAATGATGAGAGTAAAATTAATGAAACCCTACACTTATAAGAGGATGAAGATTCAAAAAAACCTCCTAAAGCACCTAGAGTGGAAATACCTGTAAGCAAGAGGAAACAAAAGAATCCTCCATGCTTATCTACACCACCCATAAGGTGAAGTGTGAGGCTTTCTAAGGAAATTGGGATTCCTACAACCTCTATTCCAATAGTTAACCCTGAGTTTTCTAAATGTTTAAAGGAGTTCTCTCTAGAGGAAAAATTACAACAAAATAAAGCCAGAGAGAATGAGTACAAATCCTAGAATCCACAACCTAAAGTTGACTGTAGTGTTAACTATGTGCTTATTCATAGTGATAAGGAGTCTAGTGAGCTTGAAGTATATGAGGAGTTTGAGGAAAGCATTGATATGTAAGATATTGGTGAAAACTCTATAGGGTTTCCTTCATAGGATTACCAAGAATTCAGACAAGAAATTGTTGAGGAAGTAATAGAAAAAATTGATCAAGATGGGTTAGATACATTAGCTTCAATAGCTAATAAATCTAGTAAGGAAGAGAATGTGATGACAAAAATTTTCATAAGAGAAGGAGAATCCTCCACACCATAGAGTGTCAACAAAACTCCCCATTTGGCATCTGAAAGGGTAGACATTTTAAATCAGGAACCATTGCCACCACCCAATTTGTCCATACCTTTATTTGCAGGTGTAAATTATTTTCAATATTTTTAATGTGAAAGAGCTCAAAGGAATCTAGAAAAATAAAAATTGAAACATGTTATTAATGAATAGAGCTATCAGTTGAAACAAAGATCAGATTAGAATGATGTTTTGCATTACATAATTGAATAGATCATAGGATTGATTCCTAAATTAATAGAATGTAGGTCACCATCACCAATGTATGCCTTGTTTCTCAAAGAGAAGTTAAAAAATTTCAATTTGACTAGAATTGTGTAAGATCTTAATCTCACCATTTCTACTCCACATGAGTTTTACGATGCATTCCAATCTATTCCCATGCCTTTGAAAAAATTGTTGTGTGAATTGTATCTCCATAATCTAGCAGTACCTAATGACATAGAATGGAACTTAGTCCTATATGTAGGGGAAATGAAGTTGAGAGTAGTGATGCCATGGATACAGAATGAGATAAATTAGAAACATCAAGCTGCACCTTATAGGGATAGTGAAATAACAACACCAAAGCTCATGAGACCATAAGTTCAACACTCTAGATAAACATTTCTAGATTAGATTTCTATTTAGAAAACCCTACAGGATCTAGTAAGGTGTGTAATAGTTCATGTTTTTTAGAGTTACCATTTTTACTCATTATTTTTTGTTTACTCTTGTCTTCATCATTTTAGTTTGAAAAATTGGTTCTGTCAATATGTCAAACTCAAAAATGAAGTTGGTTTTACATTCTTATATTTATTTTACTTTATTTTTGACCATATCTTCCCTCCTCAAGCTAATTTGCTAACCAAATCCTCCTTATAGCAAACTTGAACTAAAGTGTTTTATTTCAAAGCATCATTTTGTTGTAGTTTGGAAGGTGTCTTGGTATAATGGACAAGTTCCATGTAGTCCTTGAACCTTTTGTACCTTTTGTACCAGGTTCAAAGAGCACTAAGCCACATTGAAACTCTTGTACCAAAGAAACTAGTTCATAGGTACAATACTTCTTGTGTTCCATTGAAACAACTTTCCTTAGAGGACCCACTTGACATGCTGCACGAACATGTGGTGCATGAGACATGCAAAAATTGGTTGCCTCATCATGATTAACATGGTTGTGAGTGAAATTATGATTTGAGAAGTAAGTACAACAAATTAATGATAAAATAAAATTGTCATTAATAATTGTGCCAGAGTTTTGATTTAAAGGTGTGAAAGCAAATATTTGGCACGTGTAAAGAAGGATAACCATTTAAAGTACTTGGCTCCTAATTTAATGCCAGTACCCTTTATGCCCTATCATCTTTCCTTTATGACATGCTAAAAATCACTTCCATCCTCTACACAATTAATGACCATGTCCTCCTTTTCAAAATTTATTTAAAGGAAAGTTTTCTTGTTTAAAAGAAATGTATTAAGTTTCTTTTTTTGCTCAAAACAAGTAGTCCCAGGAGAGAAATGGAGAAAACCAACCTTCTTTCATAGTTGAAATGGTCATCATCTTCCACATAATTCTTTCATTGTCTAGTTATTTATTCCTCTCCTCTATGGGGTAAATCATATTTGTGGTTCTTTCCTTGCTTTGCATTGAAATATAGATCTTTTAAAAATCATGAAACCTACATTACACATATTTGGAAATAGTCACAGTCTGTAATGTAGGTCCCCCTATTATAGCCGATACAAAATTCTTAGGGGTTGATTTGAGAGGAGTTTCAAAAAGATTGTGTGAAAGGCTAGCCCAACCTTTTTCCACTAAAGTGTTAGATACAAACCTGCTCATGACTTCCACTTTCCCTCTAGCTTACCCATGCCTAGAGTTAATTCAGGAATGCATATACATTTACAATGTGTCCAAAGGCCATATACTAAAAAAGGATGGAAGTGTCTTGTTGGATATCAATAGAGAGACCATGTCTAGTTTATTTCACCTGGAAGAGCAACCATTTGTTGATCTTACCCAACCTTGTATGTGGCTAGGTTTGTTGAGAAATCTAGTGATTATAGAAATGTCATAACAAAAGGTTGGACATAAGCTTTCTATAAGGGTGGTTTAAGGTTACCTGAAACCTTGAAGAAAATCCTAATGACTGTTGAGGTTCAGGACATAATGGTTCTTTTGCATAGAATTTGTGGTTCCCTAGATGTTTCTATTCTCAAGAATTGGATGTAATTTTATATTCAAATTGTGTTAGAAGGTTTGCAATTTTTAGATTGGGCAGAATTAATTGCCAACTCCCTCAGAGACCAGTTGAAAGGTGCCCTAAATTTGAAGAAATATTTCTTCATGTTGTCTTACTTGATGTACATGTTGGCTACCACTCAAGATATATAGGAATTGCCACATGAACCCTAGATTGAGGAGATCACCATATATAGTTATTTCCCTTTTTTGCATAAAGATAAAGTCTTAAATGATTTTAAAAGGGTTCATGATGTTTTCTCTGGAAATTTGTGTTTTGAAATGAAAAATTCTTTGTAGCATAGAGATTCACCCAAGTCCCAAAGATTAGTCCAATCTTTTGGTAACCTATATGTTCAATTCCCAAGGTTTACATATTTGAGAATAAGAGGTTTTGATGAAGAACCTATGCATATTCCTAGGTTTTCCTTTGTTTGTTTCATCTTAGCAGAAGTAGTATGGTAATCTCTATGATAAGTAAATTTTCAGCTGAAGAAGCCTATGATATTGTTTTCCCACTTAAACTAGGAAAACTAACATGTGGAAGCATGGAAGATGCCAAATGTATAAGCTCTGATCTGGTTAAATTTTGTTTTGGTATTTATCAAGCTAGAATGAAATTTGATAGAGAAGGCATCATCCATAGCCTATTTGATAACTAGGTTAAAATTACACATGTTCCTACTATACTGATGAACTAGAAGTTAAAAGGAGAGGTTTATCCAGATTTACCATTTCTCAAATTATCCTTTTTCAACTAAAGTTGTGAATAGATATTCTAACTTCTCAGGAAATTGAACCTATAAATCTTGCCATAAATTAGGATTCCAAAGAAGAAGATGATATTTTTGAAATAATAGCTAATGTTTTTAAAAGGACAAAATCTTGGTTGAAATTAAAAAGGGCATCCGTGCTAATGTCAGGGTTAATTTTGTTTCTAATATTAGTCTCCCCATTGCAGGTAGCAGAAGGTCCCTAATAATTTCTAAGAAAAAGGGTCACAATCCTCCCCTTGTACAGAAAACCCATTCCAACAAGAAAGCTAAAATGTTGTCTCTAGTAAGCCCTCACCAAGTTATTCAGGTTGATGGTGAGCAAGGCAAAGACCAAGGTGGAGAACTCATTTACAATATGTAGAGAGTTTAGATGACCATGGGTTCATCTCCTTAAGGGTGCAGGCTATAACTAATACAAAAGGGGCTACTAGATCACAATGGAGTGCTACTAATCCTAACTAGATTATGGCCTTGGTAAATAGGAAAAGGAGCTTGGTCTTAGTTTCTTTCCCTCTGGATGACATTGTAAGTAAATACACTAATAAGGCTTCCTATTGGTGTAAATAATTATTCACAATTTACACTTCACTTAAGTTTACCTAGGTCAATTCATTATTTTATTATTTCTTAGGTGAGACACTTAGGAGTTTGCATACTCTTATGAGTTTCTATGTTGAGAACATATATGTAAGAAACTCTATTCAAAACATGGTGTCTACAACACTAGAGTTTGCATAATTAACTAAGTTGTCATGTAGATAACACAATTATTCACACTCCTATTTTAGCACATGGTGTCTACAACATAATTTTGTGTGCTACACCTTTTTAGGCTTATCCTCTCATCATCACACTTACTTCTATGCTTAATGGAGGATAATCCACTCCTGGTAGACATGTGTCTTATTTAAAGACATATCAGTGTGTTGATTCCTAGGCATTCTAGAAGCATTCCAAAGGCCTTTATATATAGATACTCCTAGTGTACTTGGACATGACAAAACATGCAATTAAAATACATAAATTTTGGATATTGTTATTCTAATCATACCGTGTTGGCCTATTCTTGTGTTTGTGCTTGAATTCCTTGATCTTGGGTGATATTTACCTAAGGAAAATTCTTACATGGTATCATAGCTTAGGGAAATTTCTCTTCACATAGCCATTGGAGACTTTTTTTTTTGCTTCACCTCTTAGAGGGCCTCGACCTAGACCTAGAGTATCATAGTCATTGGGAGAATCTAGAGCCAAAGTAGACCTTGTCATTGCATCCAAAATATTGATTCGATGAAATTTGACTATAAAATTGCCTACCCTAGGCCATAGTCAAATTAGAGACAATTTTTTTTTTTTAAACTGGCAACTGAAGGCCCAATTTGTGAATTTGGTATGATCATTTTAGATCTACATATTTTCTTATTTTAGTCTTTGCAATTTCTCTACATTATTTTTTGGATCTGCGTATTTTGTTCAATTTTTTTTTGGCCATCAGGACAGTAGGAGAGATTTTTTTGTAGGTGAAGATTGGAGCTTTCTGTTGTAAATCTAATATTGGCATCATATTTAGAAGGTCAAAAAACCCCCATATCAACTTTTGTTTCACCAAAATTAGACATCTGAGGTGAAATCTAGAGTCATTTGATTTTTGGAGGCATGATTGCAGTAATTTTCAAACAGTGATATCTCCCTTATACAGACTCCTTTTTTCAAGCATTTTTTGTTTTTTTTTGGGGTAGAATTTTGTGACCTACACATTGGTGTAGGATATTTGAGCTCTCTATTCTTGAATTTTTCTGCAAATCACAAATCCTTATTTTTGCAACTTTAAATGCTTAGTACAAGCTCATTTGAACTCCAAATCATGTTCCATTTTTTTTAAGTCCATATTTTTTCCTCTACTTTCTAGATTTGCAATCATATTATAGGCTTTTGTAGATAGAAATATCACTTTTAGAAATATGTCCTTTCCTTGCATTCTATTGCTTCAAAATTGTAATATTTCTAAGTTACATTGTAAAGTTCTAGATTTGAACTATAAGAGGTTATAAACTAAAAAATTAGAAGTCTACTTTGTACATTTTGACAAGTAGCCTATTGTTTATGCACTATCTATAAAGTACCAAATTATACATTGGGGGGGTTAATTGTTTTTTTTTCATCTTCAGGGGTACATTGATTAGTACATCATGGATGAGAAAGATTTAATTATCTTGACAACAAAAAACTATAAGAAGTGAAGTCAATTGGTTCTCACTTATCTTAGTTAGCGTAATGCATTGCAATATGTGAAAGGACTTTTATACAATGTTGACACTAGTTTCATCATTTATCGTGCCCTCTTCTTGCATATGGATATGGAGGTTATCGATTCACTTGATTTATGATATTTGGATTTATCTTTGGGAGATGTATGGAGATCCACACATTCTTCCATTCCCAAAAGATCTTTTACCTCCAGCTGTAGCTACATCCTCTCTATATGAGATTGCACCTCCCAATGCTCCTATTTCTACTACTAATCCAACTCTAGTGATAGATGCTTCTAATTCAGTACAATAGGAACCTCCATGTATTCCTACCCTAGCTTCATGGGATGACTTCCTTCCAGATATTGAAGCTCTTTTTGTGGAGTCTCACATTGAAGATGTGGGAGGCATCATCAATGAAATTTTCTTTCTCTTTGTTAAGGTGAATACTTCATCCATTGCCACAATGATAGGTTCATGCACTTTAGCATAGAAGGGTACACCTTTTTTCTAGTTCTACCATCAGTGGATGACTTCTTGATAGATATTTCAGGTTTGTTCATGGAGTCATACATAATAGATTTGGGAGACATACTTGATGATCTACATCTTCTCCTTGATGAAGCAGAATCTTCTTCAATTGTCATGAGGGCTCACTTTGACCCTCCTATCCATTCTCTACATGATCAATCTTTACAAGTTGATGTGATTATGGATCCTTACGTATAATAGTTGCAAGATGTCTCTTTTATCATTTGAGGAGGTAGATTTTTCTTTGGAACATGTTATACATCCATCCTTGCTAGATCTACACTCATTCTTTATAGTAGTGTTGGAAGAGGTGACTATCCATTTTGACACAAGTATAGTTGAGCAGGTTTCTAAGACACCATTCATCATTGAGATTCTTTCTACACATAGGGAAAGCATATCACCTATACCTATGATATTGTTTCTTCCCAAGGGGAGGAACATTATTCAACAGTCATGGATTAGCTTCTATATTGGAGCAGCTATCACTAATTGACACTGTACATTTAGGTGGTGGACTACCTTGTCTCCTTCTTCTTCCCTTTTATGGGGGGGACTTTTTCCTCTTATGGGGTTTTGTCCTTCTACTTCTCTATTGGATATAATTAATGTATATCATAATGGGGAGGTGGTGCAAGAGCACCCACATAAATATCTTTTCTTGGGATATGCCCAAAGCATTTTGGGGTTAGTTTTCCTATTCTATAATTATCTAGAACATTCTATAAGCTATTTTGGCAAGATAGAACATTCTATAAGCTGTTTTGGCAAGAGATCTCTTTGGGTTAGTTTTCCTATTTTGTAATAATCTAGAGTGTTTTGTAGAACATCATAGAAAGTATAAATAGAGTTTTTAGGTTTAGGTTTAGTCACATTTTTGGATACAAAGTTACAGGGAGAAGAAATTTGTAGGAGATCAAGTGTATATATGTTCATTTGATAAATCAATTAGAAGAATTTTATCATCTATCTCTTGTTGGTGCTGGTTCCCCTTTGTTTTTTCTTTCGTTAAGTTTATCTTTGCATCATTTTTGGTATCATAGCTTAGCAAAAGGTCTAGACAAAGGTGAATTTTGATTTGTGTTTGTTGTGATAGGTTGGGAAGAGAACTTTTAGAGTGGCCAAAAGATTAGGTTGAGTGGAGAGAACCTAGATAGGAGAAAATGGTCACAAGAGGAGATTTATCTCATGATAAGATGATACTTGTAGATGCATGGGTTTCATATTGTGATTTTCAGAAAAAGAAAAGAGAGGAAGAGAAAAAAAAAAAAAGAGAAGAGGAAGCTAGAATAAATCAAGAGATAGAAGAGAAAATGAGATTCTTTATGAGGGAACTTTAAAAAGGGGAAGAAAATTTAGTGAGACTAAAAGAGGAGTTGAAGAAAAATATGGAAAAAAAATTAGTGATTTGGAGAAACAATCCATTGAGATTATAGAAGCTTGTGAAGATGGAATAGAGAACTTGGTTGCCAATGAAGAGAAGACTTGTCCATTGGAAGGACAAACTAAACAAATTGATGCTGATATAAAAAGTTTGCAGCAAATAGTTGTTGATTAACCTTATGATAAAAAGGTTCTTGAATATAGGAAAGAGGTTGAAGTGGTAATTGTTGATGAGCCTTGTGATGAGAAGGTTCATAAAGATGGAAAAGAGGTGGATGTGTTGATTCTTGATGAAACCAAGAGATGGAATTTGATGTTAAGAAAGAAAGTGGCATGGCCTATCAAAAGGATAATAGTTGTAGCAAGGAAGAAGACTTATGATGAAACTAATAGGATAGATAAGGATCAAATACTGATGAATTTGTCTCCAAGCATGGAGATATTGTAGCATAAAGCTATAAAAAAAAGGATGCAAAGGTTCCTATAGTGAACCAAATTGATGAATTCATATATTATGAGGTCCCATTTTCTTTTTCTAATCCATTTATTTTAGGTTTGCAACATTTCTACTTGAATTCTTATGTGGAAGAGTTCTATGAAAATATGAAAGTTGACTTCGGTACTTGGCAAGAGTACAAACAACAAATACCAAGGAATTGGAAGACAAGAAAGATGAAGGACAATCCAAGGGACTTGGATTCTATTGTCCCTGGGTGTATGGTGTAGGAGCACCCACATAAAGATCTTTTCTTGGGATGGTCCTACACCATTGTGGGGTCGGTTTTCCTATTTTGTAATGATCTAGAACATTCTGTAAGCCATTTTGGCAAGATCTAGAAAATTTTGTAAGCTATTTTGGCAAGAGATCTCTTTGGGTAAATTTTCCTATTTTTTAATAATCTAGAATGTTCCATAGAACATCATAGAAAGTATAAATAGAGTTTTTAGGTTTAGGTTTAGTCAATTTTTTGGATATCAAGTTATGGGGAGAAGAAATCTATAGGAGAGAAAGTGTATATAATGTTCATTTGATAAATCAATTAGAAGAACTTTGTTATCTATCTCTTGTCGATGCTGGTTCCCTTTTTGTTTTTGCTTTTGTTAAGTTTATCTCTACATCAGGGGATCTTGATTACTCCATCCATCCATGCATCTAGCATTGTCATCTCTCTTTTTGGGAGAGGGTTTTTCCCATGAGTTTTTCCCTCTTTCTCTTACTTATGAGAGATTTCATTGCATTTCATTTTGTACATGGGTACCTAACATGGCCTAGTAGCTGGAACCCATCATGCATTTTCATTCTAGCTTTCATAAGCTTAAATTCATTCCCCTAAGTTGCACTTAAGGCTTCCTATTGGTGTAGATAATTATTGACTATTTACACTTTACTTAAGTTTACTTAGATCAATGCATTATTTTATTGTTTCTTAGGTGAGACACTTAGGAGTTTGAATACTCTTATGAGTTGTCAGTACATGGTGTCTACAACATAATTTTGTGTGCTACACCTTTGTAGGCTTATCCTCTCATCATTGCACTTACTCATGTACTTAATGGAGGATAATCCACTCCTAGTAGGCATGTACCTTATTGTAAGACTTATCAGTGTGTCGATTCCTAGGTATTCTAGAAGCATTCTAGAGGCCTTTATATACATGTGTTAGTAAATAGTTTTGCCCTTCAAAAAGAATTACAAAACATGACTCAATACACTCGACAAGAAGGAAAAAATGTACTACTAGTTGGATCAGTTATCAGTGATTGATAACTATCCTCTAAATTAAGAGGTACAACTCCCTCATAAAAGATATTCAATGAATGTGATATCTGGTTGTGCCTTTAACTTGAAGACATGAAAGGATTTCTAACACCCGCCCATCAACATGAGATGAATGCAATTACTAGATCTATGAATAAAGAAGGAAGACAAATAAATAACCCTATGATTTCTTATTCAACTTCCCACATTACATTATAGAAGAGTTAAGGGAGGTTGCAAATATCATTATGCAAAAATGTGAGTACATCAACAATAAGATTACATACATCACAAATTTAGTGTAATGAACATGAATGTGTCTAAAATAGGAAATAAAAGACCATAAGATCTTTTAAACTAGAAATATAAGTGTAGAGACCATAAGATCAAACACACGCACATCCTCTTTATTTTAGAAACATAATAGAATAACAATAGTATTATTCCATCCCTTCATTACAACCATACTACAAAAAAAATCTCTCTTCCCTTCTCTATTAAAAATCTTTCAAAACTGAAAATTCATTCCCCTTTCTTCCAAAAGTGTAGACTTATGAAAAATGGGAGAAGAACCTCTTTCTAATAGAATTTCTCCTTTTTAAAGAAACCCTACCCGAGTAGTTTCCAAACTACCATAACTCCCTTTCACAAATCTTTTATCTTTTTAAAACACATTACAATAATTAATTCTATTCAAGAATTAATTATTCTTTTTCCAATCTAGCCTATTCCCAAATAATTTCTCTTCATACAAGTTTTCCCATTACAATGATAATTTGAACTTTCCAATTTACCCTAACTAATGTAAATTACAATAATAATAATTAATCCTTTAAAAAGAATTAATTATTTTGACATTATTTTTCAAATATAATCTACTCCATCAACTTACCCTTGGAATTAATTCTTTTATTTTCATCCTCATATAATAATAATAATTAATTCATTATAGAATTAATCATATGAGAAATTAGAGTAATGGTTTAATAATTAATAACTTTGCATTTAAAATATTTAATTCATTAAAGAATTAAATAATATAAATTCAAAATAATTTGTAAGTTTTATAGGTTTCTAATCTCTCATGTTGTAGTTAAGAGGAGAAATAATTAGGATTCCAAAACCCTAGGTAACATTGGCTCTTTTTGGGGGCTGCATTCTATGCTGTGATGCAGAGAACTCTAGAATCTCTATTTGCTACTGTCTAGTGTTATCCATTGGGTGTAGAGTCATCATTCAACTATTCTATATTTGTGATAAGAAATATTAGGGCAATTCTGAGTGATATCCATTATTGTCACAATCTTTTGACCGCAGGGTTGATTCTTTGAATTGGTGGTGCACTTCCATGTGCATTGGGGTTATCCTTCTGACATTCAGCATCTCCTCATGAACTCAAAGTTGAAGTGGTTGCAAAATCACTTCAATTTCAACTTCAGGTGAACAAAAATTTCCTTCATGAGTTGGACTCTCATTTCTTCAAGGAATCTCTTTTATGTGGTTCAATCCTCGAGGGCTTTTCTTTGTCCACCAATTTTTTACCTTGGTTCAAAACCATCTAAGAAGTTGAATCAGAAGAATCCACTGATAATTCTAAAGATTCCATCAATGCCCTTAGGAAATCAATTCCACCATGCTCCAAAATGAAGAGGCTCATTAGTGACTTGAGAAAAATCACATGTGCCTACATATCAACTCTGAACCCATTTGGCACTTTAGATATATTTCACCTCAAAAATAAGTTACTGCAAGTCCCACTAAATAATTATTTGTCATAAGCATTTTAGTCATTATCTTCCTTAATGCAATACCAGTTGGTTTCATGTATTGGATGATTATTAGGATGTGTAGAGGATGGTATATCACTTTTTCCTACTCTAGATAAAGCTTTTATTACTATGCAATGGAAGATACCATTGATTTCTTTCCTCGATAAATTATCTAGGGATGCTTCTTGGTCATCGATGTACATGCATAGAAAACTCAATAAATTGGATGAAATTGTTCCATAGGTTCTAGTAGAGCTTGACCTTTGATGGGAATTAAAGTATGAATACTGCTGACTGCAATCCTTCTCATTCTACATTAGATTTAACAAAGAAGTAGAACTTACATTGAGCTTAGCTTGCAAATTCATGTACTTTATCAGACAAGATTCTAATACAAGAGTCTCTAGACAATCACAATCATCAACAATATCTACAAGGGACAAATACTTTCTATAAAGATTAACATAGGACTCAAATACCGATAGAAGCTAGCTCAATGACAAACCCTTTGGCAACTCACCATAAGCAGGTATGGAATCAATAGTAATGGCTTTAGAAACGAAAACTAAAACATGTGCTTGGAATTTTTTTGGAGCTTTGATTCCCTAACTTTACCCTTTCCTTTTTTGACTTTTAGTATGATCAAAGCATTGTACATATTAGGACTAAAATTTAAATTCAAGAACTAGCACAGTCAATTTCACCTCAAGCAATGCAGACAAACATCACACTAGAACTTTGATGCTTAAATGGTCATCTGATTTAGAGATTCTAGAAACATAATAGTCTCTTATAGCTTTAATTTCCTCTTTACTATTGGCAAAAAGCATGGTAGAGCCATCTGCATAAGTGACTTCATGAGCCATAAGAAAACCAAAGTTTCTAGACTGTGTTTCCTTGGACATGATAATTGTATGGACTAGGCTTGAAAAACACAGCTTCTAAAATAGGGATACAAGCCTTATAGTTGCAATCTGACTAAGCCCAATATCAAATTCTAACAATAATATGACTCGTATAGAGCAGTGCAACAATAGAATTATATCATCAAGTCCTTTAAGGCATGGAAAATGATTACTACCATTGCTACTAAGCTTCTGTCTTGAATAATCAACAATGGAATATATCATTATGACTTGGTTGAAGAGCTCTCTCATGAACACATTCTTATTGATATGATGGGGCAACTTGAATGTAGAACCAAATGTTATAGCAACCAAAGAAGGAAAATTTCCTCACACAGGCTGGTATTGATCAAGGAGAATCACCAATATATGGGAGCTTGATTTTTTAAGATCTATTCATGTGCTTTCATCATCACTATGGTGTTAGTGTAGTTTTTTATTTTTCCTATTTTGCTAGGTTTTTCCTACACTTTTAATAATCTCGCTTAAGTTAATAAAGCATGTCTTATTAGGTGAATGGTTGTGAGGTGTCACCTTCCTACATGTGAGCATCCATTAGCTATCTTGGGAAGATACTTTGCTATCTTTAGTCCGATAGATGGTTGCTCCTCATTGGTTGGTGTTGCCACCTCCTCCCTCTTCCTAGCTTATATAAGCATGCTACTTGGCTTGTATTTGTATCTCTTGTTTTTGCATCCTCTTAATGCTATTTTGCTTCCAACATTTGCATTACTCTCTTGGAGACTAACTCTATGATTCTATTTTGATTTTGTATCATCTGCATTCATAGTTTAGATATTTACTCTTTGCACTAGTTTTCTGGATTATTAATCTTATCAGATTCTAACATGGTATCAGAGCTTTTTTATGTGCAAGAGTAAATTTTAGTTTCCTTATTTGAGAGATTCGGGGGGGGCTAATAAAATTTATTATAGTTTTTTGAAAAATGAAGTATGCTCTTCTCTTGCATCTTTGGATGATCCTGAGAATTAGAAAAGTTTTGACAAAAATGATTTTTCTCTGGGGTTTCAATCTCAAATTTGACAACCAACTTGCATATTTGGAGTTTTCAATCAGTATTGCAGGTTTCAGCATGCCATTGATGGACTTAAGAAGCTGATCCAGCATTTGCATGTCATATTTTGGTTGTTGGGGTCATTTTTTGATTTTTGGAGCCATTTTTTACTGTTAAAGGTGTCTAATTTACACTACAGCAGCATCTTCTGTACATCAACAAGAAAAATACTTTCTAAGTTTTGTTCGCAGCCCCAAAAAACTATCTGGGTATCTTTTAGATTTTGCATGCAAGTTGTATATTTTGTAGAATTGAGCATGAAAGGCTACAGCCATACCCCTCTCCGTTGGCAGTCACAGATTTGAATGTAGTTTTCAAATGTCTCATTCTTGCTCATACAGACTTCGATTTTGATGATTCTTGTTATGAACTTGGCTATTTTTTTGTGCTCTATCCACTAGTGGATTTTTTTTTGATTTTCATGCATGAATTCTTCAAAAATTGTAGATTCTCAATCGTGACTATGCATAGTTCTCATTTTGAAAACTTTGAAGGATCATAACTTTCTCATATGACCTCGTATTGAGGTGATTCTTTTTTTGAAAGTGCATGATTTTTTGAGTAGATCACAGTGGTGCTATTTTTTCCTTGGTTATTGTGCCCAAGTTTCACTTTTAGCATATGCTCTTCATGAGGAGGCCTTGTCAATTTTTCTTCTATAACTTGAGCATATAGACAAATTTTTTCGATCCGAAAAATGCGTCGAAAAGCTAGTTCTAAGACAAAAATGATGGTACAAGTTTTTTTGATTTTTTCTATAGTCTAGTTTCCTATTTTGTTAGTCAAAGTTAGATGTTCTATTTTGCCTTCCGGGAGCCATATCTCGCTCATTCAAACTCTTTTCTGGGCTCGCCAGATATCGTTGGAAAGCTGGTTCTATGAGTTATTCAGTTGCAAAGGTCTTTTATCTAGATTCTGCTCTAGGTTCTTTCTCCTTTGAGTTTTTCACTTTTGCACTCTGATGGATTACTTGGATTCTACAGGTCTTGGAATCTCTTCTTCTGTTCTTTTGGCTCACTCTTCTTTCTGACTTCTGAGCATTGTATGCTTCTATTCTGTTGCATTCTTTTTTCTGTAAATGCACTGAGATAAAGTGCCTACTTTTGCATATTTGGAATCTTGTACACCTTGTGTTTGTTTGTACTCACACTTAGTTATAAAGTGCCATGGGGGGTCATGATGTTTTGCCATTTTGTGCTCATCCACCTTTGTCAAGTGAATTTTTCTTCCACGAGATTAGCCCATGCAGTGTGTCAGTGACACCACCCTTTATCCTATGCTTGTACTTCTATTGCATTATTGGTGTTCCTGATTCTTCTTCTTGCAGATGTTTTTGGCATTGCATTTCAGTGTTCTTGTCACCCCTCTCCCTGTTCAGCATTATGGGGGGGTTCACCTATTGGCTCTATTGCTTCTTTGGTTCAATTGAGTGATCTATGTATTTAGTTTGTGTTCCTATGTACTAGGCGGATGCAGTGGCTAGGCACCTATGCATTTCGGTGAGATGGTTCATCTACTATATAGACACTCATTCATTCCTACCTTTGGAGGTCACCTCTTTGATTGATCAGCTCTTCAGACTTTGTCTTCTCTACCTGGTCATGCACTATTTCAATAGGGGTTCCAGATAGTGTTTGCAGCTTCATGCTTCGGAGATGCTTCATGCTCTTTTTTGTTCCTCTCTTTGGGACATTTTCTAGATTGGAGGCTTAGTTTCCTTCATCTAGTTCTTTTTCTTGTATTGGGTACCTGATTGGGCCTTATTGCCAAGACCCATTTTCTTGCTTTCATAGCTTTGCTAGGTTAGCATCCACCTAAGCTTCGCTTATGGGGGGGTGTTAGTGTAGTTTTTTATTTTTCTTATTTTGCTAGGTTTTTCCTACACTTTTAATAATCTCTCTTAGGTTAATAAAGCATGTCTTATTAGTGAATCGTTGTGAGGTGTCACCTTCCTACATGTGAGCATCCATTAGCTATCTTGGGAAGATACTTTGCTATCTTTAGTATGATAGATGGTTGCTCCTCATTGGTTGGTGTTCCCACCTCTTCCCTCTTCCTAGCCTATATAAGCATGCTACCTGGCTTGTATTTGTATCTCTTGTTTTTGCATCCTCTTAATGCTATTTTGCTTCCAGCATTTGCATTACTCTCTTGGAGACTAACTCTATGATGCTATTTTGATTTTGTATCATCTGCATTCATAGTTTAGATATTTACTCTTTGCACTAGTTTTTTGAGTTATTAATCTTATCAGATTCTAGCATATGGGAATTTTTAAAAATTGCCCTAATGTTTGTAACACCAAAATTATCATTAAAAACCTTCATTTCATATGCACATAGTCTCTTAATTCATCATCTATATTTTGCGAGCATGTTTGGCAATATATTCCAGCATATAGATATTAAAAACATTATCTCCCATTTTTGTGAATCACTTATTTTATTTTATCTTTTGATACTTCGAACATGCCATGATTTGTTTGTCCATTATCTAAATTGATGAATACATGATGGTTATAGTGGAAAATTATTATTTTTAGTTTTCCTCTCTTATATTCCATCTATCAAACCTCAACCCTAATTAGGGTTAGCCTAGTCACTCCTGGTATTCATGAACAAATGTAGTCATTATATGTGCAGGCATATGTGCAATCACGTTTCTATGCTTCCTTCCTTCACATGAATACAAGATTTATTGCTATAGCTATCTACCAAGGACATCTTGAGAATTACATAAATTTCTTCATCATAGTAGCATTGATAATATATATTTTATGCCTCCACATATTGATGTCAGTAAGGCACACAGATAATATTTATTTTTACTACAACTTGACTAGGTGGTAATGCAACTATAAAATATTCCCACCAAAATTATAGTGCAAGATGCTCATCAAAAATTCTTCCAAACACCCCAACTTCTGAAGATAATGTCAAGAGAAACTTTGAAACCTAGTTGTGCACACTCATACTGAAATTGAATTGAATATGTAGTTCAAACTATGGCTCTGAATCTTCAAATCTTGAACTAAACTTTGAAATTGCATGCTGAAATTTAAAATTGAAACTTGGATAGTACATCTGGGTCAATATAGAGTGTTGCCAATCAATTCATGAGGGCCTTTATTTTGAAATTTTTTGGAAATGGATTGTCTCAAGGGAAGGGAAAGATGCAAAGATGATGAAACTTTATTGAAGGGAAATACCAACCCAAACAAAAACAAAAAAAATACTCTCAAGCCAAAATTTGTAAAAGAGGGTGGTTATTTACAATGGAGAGGGGAAAACCCTAAAAACTAAATGTGATCATTTACAGGCTAAAAAAAGTATGAGCCTTTTCAAACCAACTCTTGATAGAATAGAAGAATGTTTTGCACACAAGTAAGCAACACGACCAATGTGATCTTTAACTCACATATGGAAAATGAATGCGGAAGAGGGAAAATAAATATAGATTCAAGATTTTCTTCATCATTTTTGAAATCAGCATTATCTTTTAAAAAGATAGATAAAATGTCAATTATTTTTTCCATACCTTAAGTCATTTGATTTTTGGATTGCTCATTTGATTTTTCCATTGTAATTTTCTACACCAATTCTTTCACGGGAAGAGAAGAGAAGTGATTTGTAAGAGGCTAAAAAACATGTGAATCTTTTTCTTCCTCTTGATTGTCCACCGAGTCCTCTTCAAGACCATTTTCTTGTCTGTGCATTGCTTCACCGATTTCTTTTTCTTCAAAATTTTTTTCTTCCTTTTCTACTTCTTGGTAATCATTTGATGCTTTAGGCTATAGTTATGCTTTATTGGTCTCTATTGGCGCTAAAAATTGCATGGTCAATTTTTGAGCACCATCGAGAAATTAAGACCTATAAATGCATATGTACTTGGTTGTACCCAGCTGTACCTTTGAGTCCCATAAGGTGTTTAATGTTTCTAAAACCATGCACTCAACTTTCCTAAGTGTTCCATGAAGTTAAATTGAATTTCCAAGTCATTTGGCGAAGTCCTTTTTTGAGCTAGTATCAATTTTGCATTTTTTGCCCTAGTGTCAAACAACGACAGGAGGCTCTGTTTGCCAATGAATATCTCACACCCAGAAATGTATCATGACTTTAAATTTTGAGATTATCTAGTTTCCATATCTTAGAACATATGTTTCAAATTTTGAGTCATTTTAAGTCCGTTTGACTAGGTTTTGAGTCCCTCAAAGTTGGTCAGTTACTGTTTTCATGCTTTTGCAATTAATTCTAAATTTTGGGTAGCCCTATTTGACCTGTAATAACTTTTGACCAGTTGACCCGAATGCTAAAATTCCTTTTGTGTTGCATTGTAGATGTCAGAGACTTGCTATATTTCAAGTTTTAGCTTATGAAAAATCTATTTGATCAGTTTTCAAATGCGATTACAAATGCAATTTCTAAAGTTATACTAGTGTCAGCATTTACAGATTTATCAAGACCCCTATTCAGGACATTATAACTTGAGATCCATGATTGGTGAGATTGAATGGATTGCTCCCTTGTATTCTACTATGAAAATTCTATAAGTGTGTCAGTTTTTAAGCCTTGATGAATCCGTCTTCACACTTTTCCAAGGTCATTCCATTCGCAAAAAATGTTGTTCTATTGATGATCATTGTCTTGCTAATCTAGATAGCCCACTTTGCATGCTTGCCAAATGCATCCTATGATTTTTCATGAACTAAGATTGTAGAATTATACTCACCTCATGATAGAGTACTAGTACCCCAAGTTTTTGTTTCCCCATGTGCGCATTTGCCTAGTTTTCCAAGCCGATTCCAGAGCCAATTTGTTGTTTTTTGACATGTTTTCTTGTAGGTAATTCTAAGAAGGTAACTTTGACAGTCAATATCTTTTGACTAGAAATTTTTCATGAGAGGAGATCGAACAGGGTAGAAGTTTGTAGAGAAAAGTTCCAATGTGTCAGTTTTCAGTGCCCAGTCAGGTGTTTATGACATTTTTTAAAGCTAGGCAACATGCTTCCTGAAAAAGATTTCACAATGGTGTGGAAAAGATCAAAATAAGTTTTTAATGATGAATTAGCATCAAATTGGTTTCTATTCAATTCAAGGTGATCATTGGATCAATTTGTTGGTTTAGTTGTTCAAAAACAAAAATTTTTTTAGTCGGACCCACTTTCGAGCCCAACCGATTACATTAGAAGGATGAAGTTTGATTATTATAGTAAGCATGTTATGGAGTCCTTGATTGATTTTTAGTACATAAATTCACACCTAAGGACTTTTGAGGGCCATAATTGAAGATTTCCCTGTTGTGGCTAATTGCTACTCTAGTACCCTTTATTGATCCTTTTGATTATGATGTCTCTAGGGACTAATATGGTATTGTCTCGAGGTTCATGATCGTCCATGATGGAAAAGTGTTTCATATAAGGAAGGAGGGAAGGGATTTCTTTTGTGACTTAGAATGTTAGCACAATACCATATTTGATTATTTCTATTGAAAAGCATGATAGAGCCTTTAAGTTGTCTAAGTCACCATCGATTTTGAGTTTCCACACATAGGTGGAAATCTTAATTACTTTCAATGGTAGTAAAAGGAGGCCATAGGTTATTAAAAAGGAAAGAAACCTACACATCACAAAAGGAGATCCAAGTAGTAGAAAAAAGGTTCTCCAGTGAACAGCCGGCCCAAACAAAGAAAGTAACAAATTGTTTCATAGCAAGCAAATGAAGGCAGAGGGAGCTGTTTTAAAGGTCACGGGCATATAAAATGTGGCTCACACATATTGAAAGAAGAAGAACAATCAACATTGAGAAAGGAGGTAGAGAATGCCAAATGAAGAAGCCACTGCAAGTAACAAAGTAGAGATGACAAAATGAAAAGATCTCCCACGCTTGGAAAAGAAGTCGTTGTTTCAATGATCCCCATTCCATCAATATACAGAGCTCCATGTACATGGCATGGGGGATGGCTCCAGAAGGAGGCACTATGGTTTTAAAGCCACCCATACATTCAGAAGAGATGCGAAAAATGCCAAGATTATCCATGGCATTCAAATAAAGGTTCAGCATTGTAAAAGGAATCAAGGGACAGAGTTAGTCAAAGAAAGCACTAACCACGTGATGTAGAGAAATAGAGAAACTACTGTATATAGACAAAACAACATATCACACCAATTTAAAAAGAGACCACCTGAGGCATGGACTAGAAATTTGAAAAGAAGCCACCAATTAAACTTAAGGGCTCACGTGGGAAGAACAGAGGAGGCGTGCCAAGGTAGAGGTCCATGTCGAGCAAGGGGAGTAGATCCAAAGCTGCTGCTAGTAAAAAAAAACACCTATGCCCAAGCTTGGAGGAACCCGCACTTTGAAGTATGCTCCATACAAAGAGCTTTGCACAGTCAAGTGAGAGGGCAGAGGAACTAGGCTCACCACATACATGCACAAAGCAATTTGAGATGACATGAGAATGGAGAACAAAGCTGAAACTGTTAGAAACTCTTATCCCACATTGGCAGTGTGGAAGTGTTTTAACTTTTTAAATACAATACAACTCATCATACAATGTGAATTGAAGTGGAAGGCTTTTGGAAGCCAAGGTTGTGCGCAGGTCCCAGCTAGTTGGAATGATGTCAGCGTAATGCAAGCATAATTTTGAACGAGATTGCGTAGGAGCTAATGTGGTGCCAAAGGATAGAGATTGCAGTGGATGTTGACACGTGGAAGATTGTGTGACGAGCACAAAATTGCAATATTAAGTTGCTCACACATTAAATAATGTGGGATTGCAAAAATGTGCCAAGTGGCAGGTGGGTACCGACTGGTGGTGAGGTGGCGCAGAGGAGCAGATCAAGACAGAGGCACAAGATTTTTCCATGTGGTCAAATCTGATGGTTTGCACATCCCTGCTAGATAGAAGTGCAAGGTCGTTACATAATGATAGAATGCAGGATCATGCCACGTGGCTGTGGGCCCACCCAGTGATGATGTGGAATTGCATTTGAGAGGTCAACCAATCACAAATCACCATGTGGCACTTGGTCAACAAAGGTTTGACCTCAGATTTAAAAGCCAAGGGAAAATATGAAAGTCATGAAAAACATTTTTATTTCTTTTTTAGGAAAAAATGCACGTCAGAATTTTTATTTTTCAAAGGAGCATTTTTCTAAAGTTTTAACATTAGAAAATTTTAAATTTTTCAAAAATTTAAAAAATGAGTGAGTTGCAAACCTGATTTTTCTAGCAGAGGAGTCATTTTCAAAATGACTTTCAATGGGTTTCTAGGATGCAAAATAGGCAATGTTATATATCGCCAGAATCGGGAGAAGATGAACTTTTTGATTCTGGAATCAATTTTTGCACAGGTATTATTCTGTTGAGCTACACAAGGTTTTCTATCAGGTATCTGAATTGCAACCATATTTAGACTAGGAAGTTCAGATTTGATTTTTGTCATGGTGATGACCTAAATATGGTTAAAGGTTAGTAAAATTTTCAGTTTGGGTCGAATTTTGATAGCATTCACTTAGTAAAAAATGAAATTTCACCAAGATTTCATGAGATGTTCAGATTTTAATGACTCAAAAGGTTTCCATCATATGAACAGAGATATTTTAGAAATCAGTTAGAGTGTGATGATAAAAACCAAATTAAATCAGATGGGTAAAGAAAGGAAAGAGGTTTTTCAGTTACAGGAGATGGATTTCTAAGTCGACAGATGGCAGTTGCATGTGGGATCTAGGAATTCATCTCCTTGCTATATTATTCTTTCTTTCTTCCATTTGAAGGGTTCCAATTTTTTGTGACTGAGAAACCATTGTTGGTAGAAAATTTGCAGTCATTCTGTGAGACCATTTCTTTAGATCCAGAACTGTGATTCCACCTTCATTCATTAGCATATTTCTCTTATGTGAATAGCAAGTGTAAAGATAATACAGATAGTTCTGAGATGTTAGGTTGTTTCATGTTTTTAATTTCATGCACCTGAATGTATATTTTCAAAGAAAATGAATACATATGAGCAATAGTCTCACTAGCTTCATTCTGTTTCTTGTCTCCTATCTCAGCAATCTATAAGTCTTATGTGGTTTTGGAACAAAGATCTGAGACCCATTTGCATCCCTTTCAAGTTGTATGTTTGATGTATTTTGCTATTGGACAAAAGGGCCAAGTAAATGCTTGATATGTTTAACAAGGTTACTGGTTACTTGAGAAGGATATTTTGTGAGAATGAGATATGAATGAACACTGATGTCTAAATCACAAGGTGATTAGATAGATCTAATGCCTGAGTATATAGTATATGTCCTGATGTCACAGATGTATGTTTTCAATTCATAGAATTACCCAATGGATTAGGCACTGATCATTTGTAGGATCAATTTGTTCTCATTGCTGCATGTTTGAGGATTTGTTGAACATCAACATCAATAATCAAATGCTTTTCCCCTTTCATGTTGAAGAGCTATAATAGAATGCCCTCACTCAACTTATGAGACTCCTAGATCTGCATTAAGCTACTGTAGATTGATGTTATTTCATGAGTTATCAGGAGAAATAAGGGTTTTATCTGCTTCATATTAGATTCAGTGCATGCTTTGATAACTAGTAGCATATAAAAAATCTATAGGTCCACTCGCCTAGGTTGTGCAAAGCCTAAAGAAGAAGAAGGGTCTAGCCTTATAGTTGGCCTGGTGTCTGAATGGGCATCTTGAAAATGGGAGTTAGTTGCCCCTAGATGTGTCTCTTTTTCATCAAGGTAATTGGAAACAGGTAACATTTTCAAACACCAACATAATGGTGACTCTATTAGGGAGTTGCATATAGAAAGAACAAAAATCTCTACCATGAAATAGATTGGATATAGAAAATCTATAGCGAGAGGCATTTCTTATTTTCCTTGCTGAAGTTTCATGTTCTCTAGTTAAGCTTTATTCATGGAATCAGTATGTTGTAAAACTGAATGAAAATTGTGTTCTATGACTGTCATAGGTCTATCTTCAATCAGTTTAGTTTTTGCAAGTAATATTGAGAAAGTCCAGAGTCAGGAATTGATTTATAAAGTATATGTTCTTTTCAAGATGTCAGTGATCTGCAAGTTTCTCCTACATTGAAGGTTTGGTTCAGATTTTTCAAGTGACAAATTATGTTTTATTTCTCACAAAGTGTGAGTGGCGACTCTCAAATATCTGTACCAGTTGTTCCTAGTTGATTTCATTGCTAAATTTTGAAGGATTTTTAGTTGTAAGGGCAGATCTAAAGCTGTTGATAGATCTTGAAAAGGAATTCTAAATTCTTGATAAGTTTTAAAGTTCTATTTGAAATTTGCTGTTATAAAGAAATTGAAATGTAAAAGTAGATCATAGCAGTGGTTATTTTATCCTCTTGAAAGGAGGTGGTGGCTCTACAAAGTTTGATCAGTGGTGTGAAGGAATTCCAGTCTTGCACCTGTGCCAAATCAGCAGATCGAAGTTCAGCATCAGCACTGGAGGTATTTTGATTTTCATGCTTCTTTTCATGGAAATCAAGTATTTACAAAAGTTGCCTCTATTAAGTGATTTTCAGCACTAGAAAGAAGAGGTAGAATTTTTGTTCTATAATGGAGTCAGATCTCAAATCTGAGATTAGTTTGCCAAATTTTGAGAGTTTGGATTTGGAAATTGTGAATAATAATATTGTTATGTTGAATAGACTGGTTTATCAAAGGATTGTCAATCTTTTAATAATTGAGGTAGGAAGTATTCAAGGTTTAAGTGCTGAAGAATTCTATTTAAGGCTTAAGTCAGTAATCAGTAAGATGCCTTTTCATTGTAGACCTGAGGAATCTTCACTGCCTAGTGTTTTTCTTGATGTTCTAGTACCTGATTTAGTCAATTGGCCAACACCTATAAGGTTACAAAGGTCTTTACAAATTGAAAGATTCATTCAGGAGATGGAAGATGATGATTATAGATTTCATGAAATATCTCCTAATGATAATGAGTGTGTTGAAAGTCAAGGTAGTAATGAATACAATGAATCCGTAGAGCAAGATAATCTGTCTTTCGAATGTGAAGAGGTGGATTCAAATGTTAATGAATCGGGTAACAACAATCAGCATGAAAAAGATGGATATAAAAGAGAAGATAAATTTTGTTACAATACATATGAAGTTGAAGAAAGTTGTAACAACAGTAGATCTAGTGATTTCTGTGATAAGAATGAATGTTGTAATAATGTTGATTTTCCATATTGTTACACTAAGGATCCTGCTATTGTAAGTTCTTCATGTTATCCAGATGATAACCACAACCGAGAGAAGATTTGTGAGGCAATCTTCTTGAGCTCCAATAAAATCTCAGAATTGTTGGCTCATGAGTTTGAAAAGAATGTAAGTATTTCTAAGGATCTTCATATGTTCTCTCATAATACTTTCTCATTTAGTCAAATCAATTCCCCAAATTTTGATGTGGAAAAAGAGATAGAATCTGAACAATCTTTGTTAGATTTTGGAGGTGTAAATGACATTTCCTCAGATGTCTTTGCACATGACAATTTTCTGGATGTAGAGAATGTTAATGAAGGAAATTTTAATGCTGTTTCAGATTCTTTTTATGTTGATCTTGCTGAACATTGTTTTGATGTTCCATGTGATGAAGAGGAAAACAATGAATATTGTCAATCAGATTATGGATTTTCTTTATATGTTGATAAGTCTTGTGAAGATAAGTTCAAGGTGTATTCTAACTTTCAGTTTGATGAAGAAGATGATAGTGATCAACATAGTTTAGATCAGCACTTTCAAAATGAGTTTTCAATTTTGGTGAGTAATCAGTTGTCTGAGTGTGAAGAGTTTTCAGTGATAGATGAATCTGATTTAGTGAATGATATGATTTCAAATAGGTAACAATCAGATTCCAAATACTCTTTGCAGCTGGAGACACAAGGTGAGTTGCAAGTTTTGGGTGTTTGCAACTTGGTGAATGATGTAGATTTTGAAGTTTTTGTGTTTTCGATCAGCATGCATGAATCATCGTTGGATTTTGATTCTCAGTTAAGTTTGTGTAGTCATGAGCATGCTGATGCTTTTTCTCATAGTGAGCATGAGGATGAAATAGTCTTTGAATTTTATATGCATTATGAGAATGAAGAAAGATATTTCATTTTGCCAAGTGATGTGATCCAAGATGCTAATCTGATTGGTAAAATTGAGAAAAATAATTCTAGCTTACCTCAGGGAGATGTAAATGAGAATTAGGTTTTTGACAAAGGTAAGGAGTTTTGAAACATTTCAGTGGCCTGGGGCCATCTCTTGTACATAGTTAAGAGTAGTTTCCCTATTTTCAATAAAGCTATTTGAGAAGTTTTTGCTGTTCAGGTGTGTGGTCTGCTTCTTCTAGAGATCTGAAATCTTGCCATGCCTGCAAAGGAAATGCATCCCGAGACAGAGCCACTATTGGTGCTAAAAATTGGATGGTCAATTTTTGAGCACCATTGAGAAATTAAGACCTATAAATGCATATGTACTTGGTTGTACCTAGCTGTACCTTTGAGTCCCATAAGGTGTTTAATGTTTCTAACACCATGCACTCAACTTTCCTAAGTGTGCCATGAAGTTAAATTGAATTTCCAAGTCATTTGGCAAAGTCCTTTTTTGAGCTAGTATCAATTTTGCATTTTCTGCCCTAGTGTCAAACAATGACAGGAGGCTATGTTTGTAAATGAATATCTCACACCCAAAAATGTATCATGACTTGCCATTTTGAGATTATCTAGTGTCCATACCTAGGAACCTATGTTTCAAATTTTGAGTCATTTCGAGTTCGTTTGACTAGGTTTTGAATCCCTCAAAGTTGGCCAGTTACTATTTTCATGCTTTTGCAATTAATTCTAAATTCTGGGTAGCCTTGTTTGACCTATAATAACTTTTGACCGGTTGACCCGAATGCTAAAATTACTTTTGCATTGCATTGTAGACATCAGAGACTTGCTATGTTTCAAGTTTTAGCTTATGAAAAAATTGTTTGATAAGTTTTCAAATTCGATTCCAAACACAATTTCTAAAGTTATACTGGTGTCAGCATTTGTAGATTTATCAAGACCCCTGTTCGGGATGTTATAACTTGAGATCCATGATTAGTGAGATCAAACCAATTGTTCTCCTATATTCTACTCTAAAAATACTATAAGTGTGTCAATTTTTAAGCCTTGACGAATCCATCTTCATACTTTTCCAGGGTCATTCCATTTGCAAAACATGTTGTTCTACTAATGATCACTATCCTGCTAATCCAGATAGCCCACTTTGCATGCTTGCCAAATGCATATTGTGATTTTTCATGAGCTAATATTGTAGAATTATACTCACCTCATGATAGAGTACCAGTGCCCCAAGTTTTTGTTTCCCCGTGTGCTCATTTGCCTAGTTTTCCAAGCCAATTCCAAAGCCAATTTGTTGTTTTCTGGCGTGTTTGCTTGCAGGTAATTCTAAGAAGGAAACTTTGATGGTCAATGTCTTTTGACTGGAAATTTTTCATGAGACGAGATTGGATAGGGTAGAAGTTTGTAGAGAAAAGTTTTAGTGTGTCAGTTTTCAGTGCCCAGTCAGGTGTTTATGACAGTTTTTAAAGCCAGGCAACAGGCTTCTTGACAGAGATTTCACAATGGTGCGAAAAAGATCAAAATAAGTTTTTAATGATGAATTAGCATCCAAATTGGTTTCCAGTCAATTCAAGGTGATCATTGGATCAATTTTTCAGTCTAGTTGTTCGAAAACAAAATTTTTTTTTAGTCGGACCCACTTTCGGGCCTGACCAATTACATCAGAAGGATGAAGTTTGATTATTATAGTAAGCATGTTATGGAGTCCTTGATTGATTTTTAGTACATGACTTGAAACCTAAGGACTTTTGAGGGCCATAATAGAAGATTTGTGATCATCCTTGATGGCAAAGTGTTTCATATAAGGAAGGAGAGAAGGGATTTCTTTTGTGACTTAGAACGTTAGCACAATACCATATTTGATTATTTCTATTGAAAAGCGTGATAGAGCCTTTAAGTTGTCTAAGTCACCATCAATTTTGAGTTTCCACACATAGGTGGAAATCTTAATTACTTTCAATGGCAGTAAAAGGAGGCCATAGGTTATTATAAAGGAAAGAAACCTACGCATCACAAAAGGAGATCCAAGTAGCAGACAAAAGGTTCTCCAGTGAATAGCCGGCCCAAACAAAGAAAGTAACAAATTGTCTCACAGCAAGAAAATGAAGGTAGGGGAGTTGTTTTAGAGGTCACGGGCATATAAAATGTGGCTCACACATATTGAAAGAAGAAGAATAGCTGGCATTAAGAAAGGAGGTAGAGAATGCCAAATGAAGAAGCCACTGCAAGTAACAAAGCAGAGATGATAGAATGAAAAGATCTCCCACGCTTGGAAAAGAAGTCATTGTTTCAAAGATCCCCACGCCATCAATATACAGAGCTCTACGTACATGGCATGGGGGATGGCTCTAGTAGGAGGCACTATGGTTTTTAAAGCCACCCATACATTCAGAAGAGATGCGAAAAATGCCAGGATTGTCCATGGCATTCAAATAAAGGTTCAACGTTGTAAAAGAAATCAAGGGACATAGTTAGTCAAAGAAAGCACTGACCACATGATGTAGAGAAATAAAGAAGCTACTGTATACAGCCAAAATAGTAGATCACACCAATTTAAAAGGAGACCACATGAGGCATGGACTAGCAATTTGAAAAGAAGCCACCAATTAAACTTAAGGGCTCACGTGGGAAGAACAAAGGTGTGCCAAGGTAGAGGTCCATGTCGAGCAGGGGGAGTAGATCCAAAGCCGCTACCAGTAAAAAAACACCTGTGCCCAAGCTTGGAGGAACCCACGCTTTGAAGTATGCTCCATACAAAGAGCTCCACATAGTCAAGTGAGAGGGTAAAGGCACCAAGCTCACCACATACACGCACAAAGCAATTTGAGACAACATGAGAATGGAGAACAAAGCTGAAACTATTAGAAACTCTTATCCCACATTGGTAGCACAGAAGTGTTTTAGATTTTTAAATACAATACAACTCATCATACAATGTGAATCAAAGTGGAAGGATTTTTGAAGCCAAGGTTGTGCATGGGTCCCAGCTAGTTGGAATGATGTCAACGTAACACAAGCATAATTTTGAACGAGATTGCACATGAGCTGATGTGGCACCAAAGGACAAAGATCGCAGTGGATGTTGACACGTGGAAGATCATGTGATGGGCTCAAAACTGCAATATTAAGTTTCTCACATGTTAAATAATGTAGGATTGCAAGAAAGTGCCAAGTGGAAGGTGGGTCTTGACTAGTGGCGAGGTGGCGCAGTTGAGCAGATTAAGACGGAGGCACAAGATTTTGCCATGTGGCAAGATTCGACGGTCTGCGTGTCCCTGCTAAACAGAAGTGCAAGGTCATTACATAATGCAAGAATGCGGGATCATGCCACGTGGCAACGACCCTACCCAGTGATGATGTGGCACTGCATTTGAGAGGTCAACCAATCACAAGTGCCACATGGCACTTTGTCAATAGAGGTTTGACCTCAAATTTAAAAGCCAAGGGAAAATATGAAAGTCATAAAAAACATTTTTATTTCTTTCTCAGGCAAAAATGCACATCAAAATTTTTATTTTTCGAAAGGGCATTTTTCTAAAGTTTTAACTTTAGAAAATTTTAAAATTTTCAAAAATTTCTAAAATGAGTGAGTTGCAGACCTAATTTTTCTAGCAAAGGAGTCATTTTCAAAATAACTTTCAGTGGGTTTCTGAGATGTAAAATAGGCGATGCTATATATCATCGGAATCAAGAGAAGACAAACTTTCCAATTCTAGAGTCAGTTTTTGCACAGGTATCATTCTATTTGAGCTACACAAGGTTTTCTATCAGGTACCTAAATTGCAAACATATTCAGACCCGAAAGTTTAGATTTAATTTTTGTCATGGTGATGACCTGAATATGTTTAAAGGTCAGTAAAATTTTTAGTTTGGGTCAAATTCTAATAGCATTCACTCAGTAAAAATTGAAATTTCACCAGGATTTCATGAGATGTTCATATTTTAATGACTCAAAAGGTTTTATCATATGAACAAAGATATTTTAGAAATCAGTTAGAGTGTGATGATAAAAACCAAATCAAATCAGATGGGTAAAGAAAGGAAAGAGGTTTTTCAGTTACAGGAGATGGATTTCTAAGTCGACAGATGGCAGTTGCATGTGAGATCTGGGAACCCATCTCCTTGCTATATTATTCTTTCTTTTGTTCCATTTGAAAGGTTCCAATTTTTTGTGATTGAGAAACCATTGTTGGTAGGAAATTTACAGTCATTCTGTGAGACCATTTCTTTAGATCTAGAACTGTGATTCCACCTTCATTCTTCAGCATATTTCTGTTATGTGAATAGCAAGTGTAAAGATAATACAGATAGTTCTAAGATGTTAGGTTGTTTCATGTTTTTAATTTCATGCACCTGAATGTATATTTTCAAAGAAAATGAATACATATGAGCAATAGTTTCACTAGCTTCATTCTGTTTCTTGTCTCCTGTCTTAGCAATCTGTAAGTCTTACGTGGTTTTTGAACAAAGATCTAAGACCCATTTGCATCCCTTTCAGGTTGTATGTTTGATGTATTTTGCTATTGGACCAAAGGGCCAAGTAAATGCTTGATATGTTTAACAAGGTTACTGGTTACTTGAGAAGGATATTTTGTGAGAATGAGATCTGAATGAACACTGATGTCTAAATCACAAGGTGATTAGATAGATCTGATGTCTGGGTATACAAAATATGTCCTGATGTCACAGATGTATGTTTTCAATTCATGGAATTACCCAATGGATTAGGCACTGATCATGTGTAGGATCAATTCGTTCTCATTTCTGCATGTTTGAGGATTTGTTGAACATCAACATCAATAATCAAATGCTTTTCCCCTTTCATGTTGAAGAGCTATAATAGAATGCCCTCACTCAGCTTATGAGATTCCTAGATTTGCATTTAGCTACTGTAGATTGATGTTATTTCATGAGTTATCAAGAGAAATAAGGGTTTTATTTGCTTCATATTAGATTTAGTGTATGCTTTGATAATTGGTACCATATAAAGAATCTATAGGTCCACCCACCTAGGTTGTGCAGAGCATGAAGAAGAAGAAGGGTCTAGCCTTATAGTTGGCTTGGTGTCTAAATGGGCATTTTGAAAATGGGAGTTAGCTACCCCTAGATTTGTCACTTTCTCATCAAGGTAATTGGAAATGGGTAACATTTTCAAACACCAACAGTCTCCAAGAGGTCAAACAAGAAATGCTGATAGGAAAAGCTATCCAAGCCTTCCCAAACAACATCATTTGGTGGAATGTCATCGAAAGTCTCAAATATAAAAGAATCAAATTCTACACTTTGAAAATCTCCTAATAATTTTTCATTTGATCTATCACCCCCCAAGCTTTTTTTAGTGGGAGATATATCAAGGCCAATCATTGAGTTAGTTGATTGTGAGGCACATTCATCACCATAATCAAAATTTAGATGGTAGGCTGCAACCACACTATAGGAAGAGCTTTCAATCATAGGAGGGATTAGGTGATCTTCATCATTGAAAACTATTAAACTTTGATAAATAGGAGGTGCCGATTTAATTTCTTTGAGAAAGAGCCTTTTTTTTTAGGCTTTTCCTTTAGATAATTCTATTTTTCATAGAGATAAATTCCTTCCTGTGCAATTTCTTTACACTTCATTCCACTTAGGAACATGCCATCATCTAAACTAATAGCCTCCCTTTGTGCATACTGCAATGTTTGCACTTTTAAATGAAGAAGAAATAATTTAATTTCTATTTGCATGGTAGCAATGAAAACACACAACTAATTGTTTTTAGTTGGTTGGCTGGTTAGGTGTATCTTACCAACACTTCTATTGAATCCATCAACAAAATCTCTCATGGCTTCCCCTTCTTTGATCTTGATCTGAAAGAAATTAAATAACATCTTAGCAACATCAATCATAGGCATAAACCTCTATAGAAATCTTACCTCAAGATCATTCCAGCAAGTGATGCAACTATCTGGTAAACTCTGGAACCAATCTACTACACTTCCATTGAGGCTTCCAACAAATAATCTAACAAAGAAATTTTCCTCCTACACACCAAGAATCCCATAGGAAACTATAAATGCTTTGATGTGATCACTAGGGTCTTGGTTTGTGTCACCAGAAAACTTTGGGAGATATTCAAATGAACTTTTAGGTAAGGCCAAGTATTGAGGCAAAGCAAAAGGATCAATTCAAGCCCCCCATGGCTAGGCTGCAACCAAAGCCATAAGACCAAAATTTTTTAACCAAATATAATTAGAGTTGCCAACCTCTATCCTTGGGGAGGTACCTTAGGATATCCAAGAAAAGAAAGCACTAGAACTCACTTTCTATTCCCCAATAGAGTCACCACAAAATGTTATTTTTCCTTCAACAAGAATTACAAAACATGACTCAATACACCCGACAAGAAGGAAAAAATGTACTACCAGTTGGATCAATTATCATTGATTGATAACTATCCTCTTAATTAAGAGGTACAACTCCCTCATAAAAGATATTCAATGAATGTGATATTTGGTTGTGCCTTTAACCTGAAGACACAAAAGGATTTTTAACACCCACCCATCAACATGAGACGAATGCAATTACTAGATCTATGAATAAAGAAGGAAGACAAATAAATAACCCTATGATTGCTTATTCAAATTCCCACATGACATTATAGAAGCGTGAAGAGGGGTTGCATATATCATTATGAAAAAATGTGAGTAAATCAACCATAAGATTACATACATCACAAATCTGGTCTAATGAACATGATTGTGTCTAAAATAGGAAATAAAAGACCATAAGATCTTTTAAACCAGAAATACAAGTGTATAGACCATAAGATCAAACACACACACACGCATCCTCTTTATTTTAGAAACATAATAGAATAACAATAGTATTATTCCATCCCTTCATTACAACCATACAACAAAACAAATCTCTCTTCCCTTCTTTGTTACAAATCTTTTAAAACTAAAAATTCATTCCCCTTTCTTCTAGACATGCAAACTTACGAATAATGGGAGAAAATCCTCTTTCTAATATAATTTCTCCTTTTAAAAGAAACCCTACCTGAGTAGTTTTTGAACTAACATAACTCCCTTTCACAAATCTTTTATCTTTTTAAAACACATTACAATAATTAATTATATTCAAGAATTAATTATTCTTTTTCCAATCTAGCCTATTCCCAAATAGTTTCTCTTCGTACAAGTTTTCCCATTACAATGATAATTTGAACTTTCCAATTTACCTTGACTAATGCAAATTACAATAATAACAATTAATCCTTTAAAAAGAATTAATTATTTTGACATTCTTTTCCAAATATAATCTACTCCATCAACTTACCCTTGGAATTAATTCTTTTATTTTCACCCTCATTTTATAATAATAATTAATTCATTATAGAATTAATTATATGAGAAATTAGAGTAATGGTTTAATATTTAATGACTTTTCATTTAAAATATTTAATTCATTAAAGAATTAAATAATATAAATGCAAAATGATGTGTAAGTTTTATAGGTTTCTAATGTCTCATGTTGTAGTTAAGAGGGGAAATATTTAGGGTTCGAAAACCCTAGGTAATAACATGCACTCCTATTATACTTGGACATGACAGAACATACAATGACAATACATCAATTTTGGATATTGTTATTCTGATCATACCTTATTGGTCTATTCTTGTGCTTTTGCTTGAGTTCCTTTATTTTGGGTGATTTTTCCCTAAGGAAATTTCTTACATGGTATCAGAGCTATACCAAATTCTTACACTTCCAAACCCAAGAGGACCAAAATCACTACAAGGATAACTTTCAATAGTACAACTGGGAGGAGCATTGTTGAAGTGGCTACTTATAACCATAAGGAGGGAGCAGAGAAATTGGATTTCAGCAAGTTCAAGGAAACACACACTGACCTAGGGGTAATGAACCATGAAACAAAGGAGCACTTGTTAGAAGCCTCCACTAAACAAATCGTGCTATAGTCAAAAAAAGATGAAATTGAAAAGAAAAGGTTGAAAGTTGAAAACAATGCGATGGATAAGTACATAAACTCCTTAAAGGAACAAAGCTCTATTTCTAACAATCATTCACAAGCCGCCTTTGATTCCAATGCTCCCAAAAACCAACAACTACTAGAAAATCTAAAAAGGAAAAAATGACAATGTTCGCAATGTCTAGTTGGATCAGGTTGGTAATGAGTTAAGTTACCAAACTTATGCAAAATTTGCATTAGATTGTTTCCCTAGCAGGGACTACTCTAAATGAATCCTATGCTCAATTTGGGACCTAGAAAGAAGAAGTTAAAAAAATATCAGCCATGGTGTCTCAGCTAGTGGAAGTGGAAGAGTTTAGTCTAGAAAAGTTCCTTCTAGAGAACCCACTACAACATGTAGACATAGGTTTAATTCAAGTTCTAAGGAAAAATATTGCTTACAGAGTGTCCAACTACACTTATACTATTTCAAGAATGCAATCTTGTGAAAGGGATTTCAAGGCATTACTGGAGTAGGTAGATAGAAATTTCTAGTCTATTAGTTCACCTTTGCCTAGTCCCCTTAAAAAAGAAATTTTTTATGTAGAGATAATAGTCAAATAGTATGAAGAATGTATAAAATTTGTTACAAACAAACTAGACCTCAGATCATTCAACTTCTCTAGAGTGGAAAAATATGAAGTGATGGTAGGAACCTATAACTTGAAAATACCAAGCTACCTAGACACGGTGAATAAAATGAAGCTGGATAGAGACATCTAGAAAAATTGCCTTCAAAACATGAAGAATCCAAACATGATAGCCATGATTGAGTTCATGAGTGTGTGTTCAGGATGTGGAAGCTGGTGTGTGGGCAAAGAGATGTTGAAAATGCTAAAGAAGAGGAGGAGGAGGAAATCGTTTGATTAATAGGTGGTTATTTTATGTTTTCTATTAATTTTCTCAAAAAAAATTTAGTTATGGTTCTTATCAGTTAAACTCTAGGTCTGCATACCCTATTCTAATGTTGGTTTTCATAACTACTTTTGACTATCTGAGAATTGGGTTTTCAGGGAGAGTCTCAGACAACTTATTATTTAAGCTTAAAACTTAGTAGTGTTAAGGGTTGGCAATTTTTTATGGATATCATGCTATGACCATTTTGTTTAAAGTTTTATGTTTCATGCAACTTTTGGAATTTTTTCTAGTGATGTATATGAGCAATATTGTTGTTTTTAAAAGAAATATTTGAATGTTCAAAGATATATGCTTTGAATTATTTCATTATTGATTTACTATTGAATTATTGAATGTTTCCTCATGTGCTGGATATTTCTTCACTTGTGATTTTCTCTCAAGTTTGTTTAATTTCTGGAATGTGATTGATAGAGAAACTATGTGTTATCTTCCTTGTGTGTATTCATCTTTATCTTTCTATTATTATTTATATTATTCCCCCTATCCAAGAATAGATGGGAAACCTTATTACTTTTAGGTTAAAAGTAATCTTATTTTAAAAAGTGGTCTTGATTGAAAATTCAATAAGGGGGTTGAACCTTACTAAAATTTAGAGAAGAAATGTGAATATCAAATTCTTCAACTATTGAGAAGTTGTATTTTTCTTAAAAACTTGGGCATAGAATCTTTTACTCTTTTTCTGTAATTTAAAATATAAATCTATTTAGCAGCAAATTTTTGGCAACTCTACTAGGGACTCGATTGGAAAAGACTTAGTATTTTACTAGTTATGAAGTTGATATTATGTTCCAGCATGGTACTCCCTCATTATGATGTTTTCCATATTTTGCAACCAAATATTGGATTAATGATACCCAAGAAGATATCATATTTGATTTGAATGCAGTAGCCTAGAAATAGAGAACAAGCAATCAACAATATTTTCAAGTTGGTTGAGTTCTTGGAAGAGAAGAAGAGATTGGTGAACAATTGAGAGGAATCCCTATGTTTCAAGAATAAATATATTGGTCGAAAGACTAGCATAAAAATGAATAAAGAGACCAAGAAAAATGGGCTAAAAAGAGATTCAAAAGAGCTGATAGGGAATGAGGTCTTACAAATGATGACTTTGAGGCTCTTGAATTGATTGATTTTAAACTTGATTGTACCCATAAGAAGAAAAAGAATGTAATGTCAGTTAGTATACCTACCTCCCCACCACCATCACAACCTCCCTTATCTCTACAAGATCTTGATATTCTTGATATCTTTATACCTACTATTTAAACATCCAACCTCTAAATATTGTCCCTCTTGCTATGGCTTTCTAGGGTCAAAAAATGGACCAATCCAACTCAGAGAAAATCTTGGGGCTATGCCCAAAGGTGTAAAGATATTTTACCTAAATTTAGTGGATATGGTAAAAGTTCTAGCTGAAGATCATAAAGTGGCTTGTAGAACTGTAGATGTCCCTACTGAAGATGTCGCAACCTGACTCTTCATTCAAACATTTACTGATGCCACAACTGATTGGTTTAATCACCTTCCCCATGCCTCTCTGACCAATTGGGATACCATGACTCGTGTCTTTGAAGCATGTTTCAAAACTCCTAGTGATGGGAATTCTCTCCTAATTCAATTGTCTCAACTAAGTAAAGAAATGCATGAACCCATGAGAGAATCCATGGATAAATATAATAAACTTCTAGAAAGGATTTTTGTAGCCTCAAGACCCAATGCAAAAAATTGAAAGGGATATTTTATAGGAGTGATGCCTCGAGACATTTCTTTTCATATGAGAAGAAATATACCTATCAACCTAGCCACTTCCCGAAGGTTAGATATTGAACTAGAAGATGATCTAATGATAGTAGGGAAATGGAGAAGAGATGTCCAGACCTCTAATCCTCAAACTTTCACAAGTACAGATTCCATAGTCCAGAGAATAGTTAATGATGTTATTACATTGAAAATTCAACAAGGTAGACCTAGTGTCTGCCAAAATCAATATCAAAACTAGTCTAGACAAAATAGTTTCCCTACATAACAAGGTAAACCTACTTACCAGTTGCCTGGTCCATAGTGTTACATCTTAATTTTGACCTAGCCTAAAATATAGCCATTGAGATTTGCATGAAGTCAGTTGGCAATTTAATTTGATATAATTTGGAAAAATGGTAAGATAGTTGGTCATTATGATTTCAAGTGAAGATGACATGTTAGTTGATCATTAATCACAAATTCATGGAATTAAGATAAAAGGTCAACTTGTTGGGAATCTAATTGAAAAGATCATTGTTGAAGATCAAAGAGGGAGATTATTGTAAAGAAGTTTTTTCAATCATTATTTTGTCAGTGATGTCAAACCTACTATTTGTAGGAATGACAATTTCTTATAAGATCCAAGTACTATCACTTAGTTGATTGATGAAGAGGATTTAATCAACAAGATGTAACAAGAACACCTAAGGGAAAGTTTGAGTTATGGTTTTGTAATGAAGTATAAGGATCAGCTAAGATAATGACTAAAATAATGTATTGATAATAGACTTGAAGATATAGGGGTTGGTCACACTTAGAAACATTGGAAGAGTAAGTTGGAACAAGGTTGACTGCAAAGCTTAAACTAAGTTCATTAGTAAGTGTCAAGCAAGCTAGTTCAAGCCAAGTAAATTTTTAGTTAGAGTTGAGCAAACACAAAATCTAGTGTGTGTTGAGTGATATAGAAGGAGCCAAGAAAACAAAAAACTTAGTTGATGCTAAGTGAATCTAGAGTAGGTGCCAAGCATCAGTAAAACATAGTTGATGCTGAGTAACATAGTGTGTGTCGAGCACTAGAATTTCAATAGTGTTGAGTTGTTGCATTATTGGAAAAGTCAAAGATTTGCCAGATCTAAGCCAACAAAGTTGTTACATTGAATTTTGTGGAATAATTGGAGGATAAGGATGATGAGTTAGTGGCACAAAATTCTATGTAAACCATTTTTGAGTGAATTCAAGAGGATTCTTCAAGATGTTTCTAGAAGAAACAAGATGTGGGTTACGAAATCCATTTGAATTGAAATTAAAGAGTAGAAAAATTGAGTGAAAAAGATGATTCCAGACTTCTATTTAAGAATTCACAGGCCAAGAAGCAAGATTTTCTAGTGTGCCAAATTACGAAGTGGTTGAAGGGTGTCAAGGAGAAGACATCTAGGAGAAGGAAGTATAATGCATATAGACCCTACTTTGATAAGTGGTCAGATAAAGAGGATTACACTGGTACATTGAACATGAAGAATCAAGGAGACAAAGCTTGAGAGAGGACAAGCTGTTAGAGCTGAAGAGACTAAAAGCCAACAATGTTATGAGCTAAAGAGTGATATGAAATCTACAAGATAATTTGTGTATTGTAATTAGGTGAAAACCCCTTATTGTTTCTCTCTAGCAATTGTATCAATTAAGGTTAAATCCTATGGACTTAGGTTGGTTTAATAACCATTTGTAAATCCTTTAACATGGTGGAATTCCAAGTGAATGTTCTAAAGTCCTCTAACTAGGGTTACTTCTAATAGGGTGGATAAATCCTTTAACTAGGTCACATTTAATAGCGTGTTGTAGCCTTTAATAGGGTAGGCCTTTCATAGGGCATCACTTTAGAAGGGTGAGAATTGAGTAGCATGTTATTGGTGGTTTTTCCCAAATTGGGTTTCCATGTAAATCACTATGTTATGTGTTTATTCTTCATGTGTTATGCTTTCATGTTGATTTACAATAACTTGCTAAGTAAGAAAAGTTTAAGTTTGGATGATAGATCAGTTTAATAGGCTCACTTTAATTTATGAAAAAGTTTGAATTGGACATTTGGACCTTGAATAACTGATTCACCCCCCCGCCCCTCTCAATTATTCTAAAGCATTTCTAACAACTGGTATTAGAGATATCTTCTATTTTAGTTTAAAGGTACTAGAAGTAGGAAGATCAAGATGTCCAAGAGAGAAGTTCCCAAGTTCAATAGAGTAGATCCAACTAGACCCCTCTCTACAAATGATTTGAACAAAAGGAAGGAACACAATCAGGCAATGCTAGAGATTCCCTCTACACTCAGCTATGCTATATTTGATGACATCAAAGGATGTGATATTGCATTCAATATGTGAAAAGCCTTGTCAGATATCTATGGAGGAGATTAGAATGTTCAAAGAGCGAAAAGAGAAAGCCTTAGAGGAAAGTTTGATGACTTGAAAATGGAGGAAGGAGAAAATGCTACTCAATATGGCTCCAGAATGAAAGAAGTGGTAAGTGCAATAATAAGTTTGCATGGTCAGTTGGAAGAAGAGACTATCAATAGAAAATACTTGAGAACCCTACTCCATATCTATGCTATTAGATTTTCAGCCATCCAAGAGCTAATGTGTGTACAAGGAAACACACTAACTTTTGAAGATATAGTGAGAAGACTCGTTGCATTCGAGTTGTCCAACTTTGATAAATACAGACTTGAGAACCTTGAATCTACTTTCAAGGCCAAGTTGACATTTAAAGACACTAAGGAGGTGAAATCAAAGAGGAAGAGTAGAAAAAGAAAATATGCATCCAGTGACAATAGCATAGATTAGGAAGATGTAGAACAGTTGGAAGCACTACTAGCTAGAAGATTTCACAGAGGCAAAGGTAAATTTAAAGGTAAGCTACCTATCATTTGTTTCAATTGCAATAAAGTAAGTCATATTGTTGCAAGGTGTACCCAAAAGAAAAACTACAAAGAAGGAAATAAGAACAAGAACAAGAGAGAAGATGATAGTAGAGATTACAAAGACAAAGGTAAAAGATGCTACATTGTTGAAGAAGATTCTGATGAGAATGATGATGAAGTAGTCTATGTAGCAATGAAGGATGAATCAAATGAAGAAGAAGAAACAACACTGGTAACCTGTGTGAACAAAAATGACAAGTGGATCATAGATAGTGGATGCTCACATCACATGACAGGAGACAAAAGCAAGTTTATTATGTCCTTTATTCGATATGATGGAAATAGTGTTAGATTTGGTAATGATGCACCATGTTAAATCAAAGGAAAAGGTTCCATTAAACATACAAAGAAAATCTCATGTGATAATGTGTACTTTGTTGAAGGATTGAACTACAATTTGTTGAGCGTGTCACAACTAGGCAATATAGGTTGCAAAGTAGAATTTTGAAATAAAACTGCCAAAATCTATGACACTAATGGAAATCTGATAGGAAAAGGTGAACAAACTAGGAGCAACTTGTTTTATCTAGATATGGAAGATACAACCTATCTTGTTGTTAGACTTGATGATGTTTGGTTATGGCATAAAAGGTTGTGTCATGTTAACTTTAACAATCTAATTAGCATTAGTAAAAAGAAAAAAGTCAGAGGTTTTCCTAAGCTAAAGAAACCCGAAAATATAATGTGAAAACAATGTCAACTAGGAAAGATGACTAAATCTAGTTTCAAAAGAAAAGCATACACATCCAAAGAAGTACTAAAGCTAGTCCATACAGACTTATGTGGCCTAATAGAAGTCCAAATCTACCAGAGAGACAAATACATAATGTTGTTTGTAGATGACTACTCTAGGATAATGACTGCAATGTTTTTAAAGAAAAAATTGATGCATTTCAAATGTTTAAGTGGTATTTTTCCAGAGTTGAGAAGGAAACAAGAAGGAGTCTAAAGTGCCTGAGATCAAATAGAGGACGAGAGTTTACATTAAAAGAATTTGAGATATTCTGTAATGACAAAGGTATCAAAAGGCAAACATGAGCTCCAAGAACTCCACCTTAGAATGGTATTGCTGAAAAAAGGAATAGATCAGTGATGAACATTGTTAAAAGAGAAGAATGTTGCTCTGAAGTACTTGAGACAAGCTATAAGCACTGTTGTTTATACCTTGAATTGTGTACAAGTCAAGAAAGGTGCAAATGCTACACCTCTTGAACTATGGTCTGGTCACTCACCTAATGTAAAACATTTCAAAGTATTTGGTTGCAAATTCTATATTCTTAAGGATACTAGAAATGGAAAGCTTGATGCAAAGAGTGATGAAGGCATATTCCTTGGATACTCCACTAGAAGTAAGGCATAAGTGTTTAAATACTAACACTAACAAGATTGTGGAGAATGCAAATGTAAAATTTGATGAGCATGCAGAAGTCCAAGTTGATGAATCTAAGAAACTAGAAGAATATAGATCATTTGTATAATTTTATGAAGAAATGCCAATTGAAGATGAATTTGTCAATCAAGTTGGGAATCAACAATAAGTTATAGTATTAGCCAAGTCACAACTAGTAAATGCTAACCTGCATTCAGAAGCCGAGTTACAAAATGAAGAAAATTTAGACACTGACTCTAAAACTAGTACTCATGAAAGAGATAATGATATGGTAGAAAGAGATGTAGACAGTGACTTCGAAGCTAAAAGATCAAACATGGAAAGAAGAATAGAACCAAGACTAGCCAAGTATGTGAGAAGACATCACCCTGTAGAACAAATTATTGGTGATGAGGATGCTAGACCAATGAAAAGGATGTGACTAAGAAAAGAATCATGTTTGATGAGAAATATTGAACCCAAAATAGTGAAAGATGCATGACAAGATGATGACTGGTATAAAGCTATGAAAGAAGAGATAGATCTAATTGAGAAGAACAAAACCTGGACCATAGTTCCTAGACCAAATGATAAGAATTTTATTGGTACAAAATGGGTATTTAGGAACAAACTTGATGAGAATGGTGAGATAACAAGAAACAAAGCTAGACTATTTTGCAAAGGTTATGCACAACAAGAAGGATTGGATTATGGGGAAACATTTTCCCCTATTGCAAGAATGGAAAGAGTTAGAACATTACTTGCTTATGTTGCTTACAAAGGTTTCAAGGTTTACCAAATGGATGTGAAGTCTACTTTTCTAAATGGTATACTAGAAGAGGAAGTCTACATAGAATAAACAGAGGGATTTGTTGATGAAAATAATAAGGATATGGTCTGCAAATTACATAAGGAACTCTATGGTTTGAAGTAAGCACCTAGATCATGGTATGAGAGATTGCACAAATATCTTGTGAAGATAGAATTTGACAGAACAGATGACAACAACAACCTATATATCAAAGAAAAAAGAGGTAAAGAGATTCTAACATCTAAATTTTTTTGTTGATGATACAATATTTGGAGGAAAAGATGTTCTATGCAAACATTTTACTAATCAAATGAAACATGAGTTTGAGATGTCAATGTTTGGAGAAATAAATTCTTTGTTGGATTGCAAGTACATCAACTGAAGCATGGCATATTTGTGACCCAATCCAAATATATAAAGGAGGCACTCAAAACATTTGGGTTAGAAGATTCAAAACCAATCAACACACTACTGGTAACTGCACACAAGTTGTCCAAAAATGACGAGTCTGCTGAAGTGAATCAGACATTGTATAGATCAATGATTGGAAAGTTGTAGTATGGTGTACATAGTAGACTAGACATTGCATTAGCTATTGGAATAGTGGCAAGGTTTTTTGTAAATCCAATAGAAAATCATCTGATGGTAGTAACAAGAATATTAAGGTAATTGAAAGGAACATATGTCTTTGGTTTGTATTACAAGAAAAATGAAAAATTTGAGCTGAGAGCCTACACTGATGCAGACTGGGGAGGTAATATTGATGATAGAAAAAGCACTAGTGGAGGAGCACTTTTCTTAAGGAAAAGATTGATTACCTAGACTAGCAAAAAACAAAGTTGCACGCCACAGTTCACAACAAAAGCTAAATATGTTGCAGCTGCTATTAATTGCCCTAATATTGTACAGATCAAATATCTATTGCAAGGTATGAAGGAAGATGTAATTGAACCTATGATACTCTATTGTGATAACACAAGTGCCATTAACATATCAAATAATCTTATGACGCATGCCAAAATAAAGCATATTGCAATTAAGTATCACTATCTAAGAGAACTAGTGGAAGATAACCAAGTGAGAATGGAATATGTTAGCTCAAAGGAACATATTTCTAACATCTTCACAAAAGCACTACCTAAAGATGTTTTTGAGTATCTTAGAGGTAAGTTAGGGGTGATACCACTAGCTAAATCTACTTAAGTAACAACAAAGATTTCCTTTCATCAAACGAGTTGATTGTTTGAAATATTATAAATTGATGTAGAGGATATTTACTTTAGGATTTTTGCATGAAGTAATCAAAGTTCTAAAGTTCCAAATTAGTCACAAGCAAGGTGATAGAGGGAGAAAGTGAAAGTTCTAGAAAATGCTATACTTGCATGATAAGATGCTAAAATAATGTGTCTTTGGCATTGTTGTCAAAGAGGGAGAAATAGTAGAAAATTGATCAACAAAAAGAGGAAAAGAGGGAGAAATATGCAAAAATTGATCAACAACATTTGAGGAGAAAAAGAAGTAGCAAGTAACTGATCAAATCTAGAGGGAAAAATAATGAAAGAGGAAGTCAAGAGAAGTGGAAACTGTTGGTAACACAATTACTTTTTGGAATTTGACTTATTGTTCTAACTCAGTTAGCATTTTGATAACTTGGTTGAATAATTTGGTCTGATGGATGATTAGTTTGGTTTGCCATCAATGCCAAAGAGGGAGATTGTTGGAAATCTGATTGAAAAGATCATTGTTGAAGATCAAAGAGGGATATTATTGTAAATGAATTTTTTCAATCATTATTTTGTTAGTGATGTCAAACTTGCTATTTGTAGGAATGGTGATTGCTTATAAGATCCAAGTACTATCACTTAGTTGATTGATGAAGAGGATTTAATCAATAAGATGTAACAAGAGTACCTAAGAGAAAGGTTGATTTATGGTTTTGTAATGAAGTATAAGGATAAACTAAGACAATGGCTAAAATAATGTATTGATAACATACTTAAAGATACAAGGGTTGGTCACACTTAGAAACATTGGAGGAGTAAATTGGAGCAAGGTTGACTACAAAGCTTAAACTAAGTTCATTAGTAAGTGTCGAGCAAGCTAGTTCAAGCTGAGTAAATTTTTAGTTAGAGCTGAGAAAATGCAAAATCTAGTGTATATCAAGTAAACTTCAGGTGCCAAGTGAAGTTCAAGTGTTGAGTGATATAGAAGGAGCTGAGAAAACATAAAACTTAGTGGATGCCAAGTGAATCCACAGTAGGTGCCAAGCATCAGTAAAACATAGTTGATGCTGATAACATAGTGTGTGCTGAGCACAAGAATTTTAGTAGTGCTGAGCTACTGCATTGTTGGAAAAGTCAAAGATTCACTAGATATGAGCTGACAAAGTTGTTACATTGAATTTTGTGAAATATTTGGAGGATAAGGATGATGAACTGGCGACACAAAATTCTATGTAAACCAGTTTTGAGTGAATTCAAGAGGATTCTTCAAGATATGGGTTAGATTCAATGAATCCTACCTAATCCATTCAAATTGAAATTAAAGAGTGGAAGAATTGAGTGGGAAAGAGGATTCTAGACTTCTATTTAAGAAGTCATAGGCCAAGAAGAAAGAGTTGTTGGTGTGCCAAATTGTGAAATGGTTGAAGGGTTTCAAGGAGAAGACATATAGGAGAAGGAAGTATAGGGCACAAAGACCCTTCTTTGATAAGTCATTAGATAGAGAGGATTGCATTGGTACATTGAGCATGAAGACTCAAGGAGATACAGCTTGAGAGGACAACAAGCTATCAGAGCTGAAGAGACTAAAAACTAGGCAATGTTATGAGCTAAAGAGTGATCTAAAATCTGCAAGATAAGTTGCGTATTGTAATCTGATCAAAACCCCTTATTATTACTCTCTAGTAATTGTATCAGCTAGGGTTTAATCCTATGGACTTAGGTTGGTTTAATAGCCATTTATAAATCCTTTAATAGGGTGGTATTCCAAGTGAATGTTCTAAAGTCCTCTAATCAGGCTCACTTCTAATAGGGTGGATAAATCCTTTAACCAGATCACATTTAACCGTGTGTTGTAGCCTTTAATAGGATAGGCCTTTTATAGGGAATCACTTCAAAAGGGTAAGAATTAAGTAGCATGTTACTGGTGGTTTTTCCCAAATTGGGCTTTCAAGTAAATCACTGTGTTATGTGTTGATTCTTCACATGTTATGCTTGCATGTTGATTTAGAGTAACTTGCTAAGTAAGAAAAGTTTTAGGCTTGGATGATAGAACAATTTAATGGGCTCACTTTACTTTATGAAAAAGTTTGAATTGGACATTTGGACCTTGAATAACTAATTCACCCCTACTCTCAGTTATTATAAAGCCTTTCTAACATAACTATTATGATTATTTATGATTTTATAATTTACAATTTAATTATAGAGAAATTCCTTGCAGGGAGCATGTTGAAGGGGTGGAAGCATTGTTAGAAAAGAATTAAGCAGGGCATCACCATCACTCAGTAGACAAGTAGAGGACCTAGCGATTTGAAATAGGATACATCAAAGAAACAACATGAGTTATTTAAATAAATAATTTAATTTAAATAATTGAGTTAAAGTATAAAATGAATCTTAATGGGGTTTTAATTTATCTTTCATCATATTATTTTTAATAAATATTTAATTACATGCATTTAAATATAAAATTATTTGGCACCATTATCATTTAATAATTTAATAGTTGTACATTATAATAATGTTCGAATTATAATAATTGTATTATTATGATTTTCAAATTTTAATCTTCCAATTCTTCTTTCCAACTTCTTATTTTTCTTTTATTCATTTTCTCTCTTCATGGTCAATTTTATAATTGGAATTCATATAAACTTCTTGGGAATTCGAATAGATCTTGTAACTGAAGGAAGCCATAAGGTCTAGATCAAGTCTATATTATGAAACCTTTAAACATATATCAACATTCATCCTTGCTCTCGACTTTCTTCCTTGTTCAGCATTCATGTTCTTTGAGCATTCAAACTCCCTATTAACATCCTCGTAGTTGCAAAGACAACCCAAATATTCATATTGTGCTATTCGACTGAGTTTTACCTTGCCGCAAGTCTCAAAATAAGATGGTTGATTCATCCAAATATGCAAGGCTCTTTACAGATATATGGTAGAGTCATGTAAGGCTTTTGATACAATTTGTGAACCTTTTACACTCTCTTTTTCTATTATGTTTTGAACATAAATTTTCTCCATTAGCTGACGTTGTTGATCATTAGTTTCCTTAGTAATAGCATAAGATGCTACATCTTGACTTAAGAAATAAAGATTGTCATATCTTTCTCTTAAGTCTTTCATTTTTCATTGAAATAATAAGACACAATTTAAAGCATGAAGATGTTGACTTCCCTTTTTCAAGTATGACATTTTCAAGTATGACTTCCCTTTTTCAAATATCCATTTATAATCAAATATGTGAGATGATTCAATAGAAATTCTCTAAATTCATTTGCATAAATGTTATCATTCCAAATGGAATGAATCTTGATACATATATATTTAATTGAGAGTAAGATATTAAAATCAAAACACCAAGGATTTTACCAGGCAAAGATGTCAGTATGTGGTGAAGAAGTTATAAAGCATCTTGTGAATATTAATCTGAAAGCACCAAGGAATCACTGACTTGATGGCCTGAATATGGTGAGCAGGTGTAGAGATATCTCCAAAACATGAAAGATATCAGAACTAAATAAATAATAAAATAAGCAATGCATTAGCTCATGCATGTTTCACTCATAGAGAATGTTGTTAATTTTGAGATCTTTAAAGAACATAATCATAGAATGTGAAATAATAGTTGTATGTAATCTTCTTGAATAAATGATAGAGTTGTCTCCTTTGAGAATCCAAAATACTTGGGACTCACTCGGTTGTGTAGCCAAGAAGATGGGTGATGAGGTAAGAGAAAGGAATTATCAATAATATGAATAAGTATCAAATGTGATAGAACAAAGTTTATCTTTTTTTATTATGAATTAATTAATAGCTCATGGATATTCCTATTATTGTGATCTCCTACTACCAAGTTGTATGGTGAGTTAATTTCCAATAAGCCCAGTGGATGGTAAGATGACCCCTATCAATTCCGAGTAGGGAGGGCCTTTTTCATTAGAGATTGTGTAGGGATATGTTGGGGTCCAAGGTTGGGTGGTTAAGCTCTTGAAAATTTTTCACCTCTCTCAAGATGTCAGACATGTGATAGCTAGAGATAAGCTATTCATTAAGTTTTTTATCAAAAATAGGTAATATCATTTCTATTTATGAGGAGGTAAGATTAAATTGAGTTAATTTATTGTTACCATTAATTTACACCTAGATGCAAGAAATAGAATCGTGGATTGTTTTTCATTTATATGGATATCAAATATAAGTATATTTCTAACCTTGAGTTACTATCATAGTTAAGAAATCAAAAGGAAAGCAATCCAATGCTCGAATTCATTAGTGATAGTTGGAACCCTACATGATACATCGATATCAAAAACCCCAATTGAATCTATGGTTCTGGAAGCCCTAAGTGAATTAGTGCTATTAGAAGCCCTAATTGAATCTGTGGTAGTAGAAACCCTAATTTGAATCTATGGTATTGGAAGCCCTATTTGAATTAGTGGTATCAAAAGCCCTAATTGAATCCATGGTTGTGAAAGCCCTAAGTGAATTAGCGGTATCAAAAGCCTTAAATGAATTGAAGGAAAATAATGCCCTAATTGATACAGTGGTATGTGATGCCAAAATTTTATATAATGGTATTTAATGATAATCATCATTTGATTTTGGTTTAACAATATTGGATAGAAGTCATTTTTGCGGTATTGTTATAGAGGTATTTGTGGACTAACCCAAGTGGTTGCAGAAGCATCTCTAGTTGATTTCAATCTCAATTTTCTGAGGTATGTAGTTTCAATTTCTGTAATAATTTTATTTGATGGTATTTTAAGATTTTAGTTAAGAAAATTTTGTCTAATTGATTTTAACTGTAAAACTTTTTCACAAGAACATGAATGATATAATTGTCTTCCTATGAAACAAAGTAGTAACTATACTTCTTTAAGTATGTTAGATGTTATTTTAGACCTAGGAAATCTGGATGTTACATATGGTATCAAAGCATTGGGTTCAATGCTGAAACCTTGTGTCCAACACTATTTATGAGAAATTGAAAATGTATATGTTGAAAAAGATTTATTTTTGCATATCTAGATATTGCAATCAAAACTGGAAAATCATTTAGAATAGTCAGGAAGGTTGGAATGATATAAAGTGGACAAATGTATAAACTATGATATAATTAAGGTGAAACCTAATTAAAAGGATAAAAATAATAGGCAAGTTCAATGGTGGAGATTGCATTTGACAACCTAAATTTTGAAATCCTTGGCCAGGGTGGAATTAGGCTGATTTTTTGATTGTCCAGATGCTTCAATTTTTTTTTCGAATAGCTGTTGGGACTTTAACTAAATTATTCTTGTCTAGACACTTTAGTTATTCTGTCGAATAACTATTGGGACTTCAACCCACCTAAATACTCAGATGGCAGGACCAGAATGATACATATGCCTTATCCCTAGTGGGAGGGCCACTCTTTGTCAAGAATGAGAAGATTAAGAAGGGTCTAGATGCTGAGATTTGCATAATCCAAACATAGTTTATAATCTTGATAAAATGTTATCTAAATCCATCATGATCGAGTTTTTTGACCCAAATTAATGATAGAAATAAATTGTTACCTATTTGAACCTAAATTGAATGAAAACAAAATTGTGAACCATGATCCTTTCTAATGTTGGTTAAATGACAAGATAATTATGTGGTCTATTAACCTCATAATGGTTTTTGACACTTGAGTGAAAATACACTTAACCACTTTCTATATTGTAGCCGAGTACACCATGTATGTCGAGCCACAACATGTACCAAGTTGGGAAAGACTTTAGGTGCCGAGTGATCTTTAGGTGCCAAGTAGCCTCCAAGTGTCGAGTGAAGATTAGGTGCCTAGCAAAGTTCAAGTGTTGAATGACTTTAGGTGCCAAACATGATACAAGTGCCGAGTGATATTTAAGTGTCGAGTCATAGATAATGCTGAGCAATACAAAAATGCAATAGGAGTCAAGTAAGCCAGTTTGTTATTAGTGTCGAGCATCTGAAATCAACAAGTGCTGAGTAACACAGAATGTACATATGAGTTTGTAACTTCATTGATTCATATGTAAATTTTTTTCATAGCCAACATATGATGAATCTTGAAGGATTAAATGATAAGATCAAATATTTTGTATTTCCTATGTAATCTACATGCAGCTAATAAGAAAAATGGAGAAGGCATGCAACCAATAAGAAAAGTGCAAGGAATGAGCAAGAAACAAAGATTCAATATGGATCGTAGATCCATACCTAACCCTAAATCTTTCAATGTCTTTATTAGGAAGATGAAATCTCATTAGAAAGAGAAGTGGATGTACAAGGGTGTGGAAGGAACATTATTTTAGAGTAAAGAGTATCAGATCTCAGAGGATCAAGATTAGAGACAGCAGATCAAGTGCTTGTATTTAGCAAATGAAGGATTGCAAGCTATCAAGTTTATTGTACCTAATACTCTCTAGCAATTGTATTAGAATGAAAAACCCTATGGCGATAGGTTAGCTTAATAGCTATTTTTTAGATCCTTTAAATAGGTGATTAAATCCTTTAACAAGGTGACAGTTCATGTAAAGTGTTTGTAAATCCTTTAACCAGGTCACTATTGATACAATGTAAAGCCTTTAATAGGGAAGACCATCAGAAGTGGTTAAATATTATTACTACAATGATTTTGTGGGTATCATCCCCACCCCAATTTTACCTTCTTATTTTTGAAGGGTTTCTAGATTACCAAAATCTCAAGTGTTATGTGGTGATGCTTATGTGTTTTTCATAATTGTTTGATATATTCATATGCATGCAATCTACTTTCAGTTAAAAGGTTATAATGGTTACAATATAGTACTTCTGATTCACCCCACCCCCCCCTCTCAGAAGCATTCTTCTTATTTGAATATTCCAATAGTGCTCCAGTAAGGAGTAAACACACTTGCATAATTGAAATTATCAATGCTTGTTTACAGATGTAAACTTGAACAACATCGGCATGGAAGCCTAAATCACAAAAATGGAAAAGATGAACTTCCAAATACTAGCTTATGAATGATGAGCCACTTGATAAGAATCTTATGAATTTTTTCAAATGCCTATGATCTTGATTTAATGATCTTTCATAGTATATCATGTGTTTACCCTTTGATACACTACTATAATACACATGCGATGTTGAATTTACATATTCAGTTGTCGTATATTGTTTTGGAGATAAAGTATATATTCTATCATGAAATGATTGTTATAATGAAATGCTTTTATGATAAGATAGGCAAGGAGGCCGAAGTTACATAAATGGAAAAACCTAGATCTAATAATCTTTTTTAGGTGATCTGTAAGTTTACCAGGATGATCTATCCATTAATAAATGCCTTATGCCAAATGGTATGTCTAAGTGATTTAAGAACTTGCTAGCTAAAGAAATTCAATTTTGAATACTTATCTTGCTTTCAGTCATTGAACCCTAAAAATCCTCGTAAATGAAGATATCAATATGGAATCAAACTAATGATATGGTGAGTGTTTACATAAGTATGATAGGAAAATGAAATAGAATCAACTCAACCAATGCTAAGATGACCACCATTATGGTAAAGTGAACTTAGGTGAGTACATGTTCAATATTATGTTAGCATGCAAGTATCTTTCTAGAAACATAAATTAAAATGGATCTTGAGTTTCGATTATGATTTTCATTTTGACCCAATTGAGAAAAGAAATGATATCACAATGTTATGTGTGTGTGTGTGTGTGTGTGGAATATTCATTTAGTGTCTAAATTGCAAAGGTCATTGAGGATGATGAACCACAAGGGGAATGGTATGTTACATCCTAATTTTTGACCTAGCTTGAAATATAGCCATTGAGGTTTTCATGAAGTTAGTTGGTAGTTTAATTTGATATAATCTGGTGAAATGGTAAGATAGTTGGTCATTATAATTTGAATTGAAGATGACATGTTAGTTGATTGTTAATCATGAATTCATAGAATTAAGATGAAAGGATAACTATTATGATTATTTATGATTTTATAATTTATAATTTAATTATAGAGAAATTCCTTGCAGGGAGCATGTCGAAGGGGTGGAAGCATTATCAAAAAAGAATTAGGCAGGGCATCACCATCATTGGGTAGATAGGTAGAGGACCTAGCAATTTGAAACAGGATACATCAAAGGAATTGCATGAGTTATTTAAATAAATAATTTAATTTAAATAATTGAGTTAAACTATTAAAAAAATCTTAATGGGGTTTTAATTTATCTTTTGTCATGTTATTTTTAATAAATATTTAATTACGTGCATTTAAATATAAAATGATTTGGCACCATTATCATTTAATAATTTAATAGTTGTACATTATAATAATTGTATTATTATAATTTTCAAATTTTAATCTTCCAACTTCTTATTTTTATTTTATTCATTTTCTCTCTTCATGGTCGATTTTATAATTGGAATTCATATAGACTTCTTGGGAATTCAAATAGATCTTGTAACTGAAGGAAGCCATAAGGTCTGGCTCAAGTCTATAATATGAAACCTTTAAACGTATATCAGCATTCATCCTTGCTCTCAACTTTCTTCCTCCTTCAACATTCATGTTCTTTGAGAATTCAAACTACCTGTTAGCATCCTCATAGTTGTAGAGACAACCTAAATATTTATACTGTGCTATTTGACTGAGTTTTACCTTGCCATGGGTCTCAGAATAAGATAGCGGATTCATCCAAATATGCAAGGCTCTTTGCAGATATATGGTAGAGTCACATAAGGATTTTGATACAATTTGTGAACATTTCACACTCTCTTTTTCTATTATGTTTTGATCATAAATTTTCTCCCTTAGCTGATGTTGTTGATCATTAGTTTCCTTAGCAATAACATAAGATGCTATGTCTTGACTTAAGCAATAAAGCTCATTGTATCTTTCTATTAAGTCTATCATTTTCCATTGAAATAATAAGACACAATTTAAAGCATAAAGATGTTGACTTCCCTTTTTCAAGTCTGAAATTTTCATTGAGATAATATGATATTGCTTTTATAGTCTGCCATATCTCTTGTGACAATATGATATTGTTTTATGCATAAAAGTTTGCCAAATTTTCCTTATCCATTTATAATCAAATATGTGAGATGAATCAATCGAAATTCTCTAAATTCATTTACATAAATGTTATCATTCCAAATGGAATGAATCCTGATACATACATACATACATACATACATACATACATACATACATACATACATACATACATACATACATACATATATATATATATATATATAATTGAGAGTAAGATATTAAAATCATAACACTAAGGGTTTCACCAGGTGAAGATGCCAGTATGTGATGAAGAAGGTATAAAGAATCTTGTGAATAATAATCTGAAAGCACCAAGGAATCAATGGATTGATGGCTTGAATATGGTGAGGAGGTGTAGAGATATATGCAAAACTCAAAAGATATCAGAACTAAATAAATAATAAAATAAACAATGCATTAGCTCATGCATGTTCCACTTATGAAGAATGTTGTTAAGAATGCTGTCAATTTTGAGATCTTTAAAGAACATAATCATATAATATTGTTGGAAATGATTGAAAAGCTCATGAATGAAGAGTAATGAAACTGGTAAAGAATTTTTTCAATCATTGTTTTGTCATTGATGTCAAACTTGCTACTTGCAAGAATGACAATTGCTTTAGTGATCCAAATACAATAAGATGGTTGATTGACAAGGAGATGGAAATCAATAAGATGTAACTAGAGTACCTAGAGAAAGGTTGAAGTTATGATGTTGTAATGAAGTATAAGGATCAGCTAAGCCATTGATAAAATAGTGTATTGATGACATACTCTAAGACACAGAGGATGGACACACCAATACATATCAAAGATGCAAGGATTAACTAAATCCTAGTTAGTGCCGAGCAAAAAATAGGTGCCGAGTAAAGATACAAGTGCCAAGCAAGATACAAGTACCAAGTAACATAGAAGAAGCCGAGCATCAATAAATCAATAATGCCAAGTTGTTGCATTATTTTGAAAATTGAAGACTTGCTAGATTTGAGCTGACATGGTAGTTATCTAGAATTCTATGAATTAGATAGAAGATAAGAATGATGAGTTGGTGACATAGAACACTATGTAAAACATTTTTGACAAATATAATTGGATTCTAGATGAAGTTTCTAGATAAGAGCAAGATATGGGATAGATACATTGTATCTTACCTAATCTATTGAAACCCTAAAGTTGGAGAGGGAGAATCGAACAAGAAAGGTATTCCAGATTTCTATTTAAGGAGTCATAAGGTCACAAAGCATAGTGAAGAGGGTCAAGCATTAAAGCATGGATTACTGAAGAAGGTTCTAAGGTGGAAGAGAGCATAGATTCTCGGCTTCGATAGGTGGCCATAGATATGATTTCATTGGTATGATGAGTAAGAAGACTCAAGGTGATGAAGCTTGAGATGACAAGCATACAAAATTGTAGTGATTAAAGCCAAGAAAAGGATTGAATTGAAGTGTGATCTGTAATCTGCAAGATATGTTGTAAGTTGTATTGGATCAAAAGTCATTATTGTTACTCTCTAGCAATTGTAACAATTAAAATAAATCCTATGGACTTAGGTTGGTTTAATATCCATGTGGTAAATCCTTTAACAAGGTGACATTCCAAGTGAATGTTCCAAAGTCCTTTAACCAAGCCCATTCCTAATAGTATGGTGAAATCCTCTAACAAGGTCACATTTAACAATGTGTTGTAGCCTTTAATAGGGCAGGCCTTTAAAATGGCAGACCATCAAAAGTGGTTAAAATCAATTGCACAATTATTTTGTGGGTATCATCCCCACCCCAATTTTACCTTCTTATTCTTGGAGGGTTTCTAGGTTATCAAATTCTCAGTATTATGGTGTGATGTATGTTTACTTTTTATAGTTGTTAAATTGCATGCATGATAATTTTAGTTATGCACCATTAAGGATTTGTAGAAAAAGTTGCATTGGACCTTGAATAAGTGATTCAACCCCCCCCTCAGTTATTCTAAAGAATTATAACAATGAAATAATGGTTGTATGTAATCTTCTTGAATAAATGATAGATCTCTCTACTCTGAGAATCCCAAATACCTGGGACTCACTCCATTGTGTAGCCAAGAAGATGAGTGATGAGGTAAGAGAAAGGAATCATCAATAATATGAATTAGTATCAAATGTGATAGAACAATGTTTATCTTTTTATATTATGAATTAATTAATAGCTCATGGATATTCCTATTATTGTGATCTCCTGCTACCAAGTTGTATGGTGAGTTAATTACCAGTAAGCCTAGTGGATGGTGAGATGACCCTTGTCATTTCTGGGTAGGGAGGACCTTTCTCATTACAGATCATGTGGAGATTATTTGTGGTCCAAGGTTAGGTGGTTAAGCCCCTAATAATGTTTCACCTCTCTTAAGATGTCAGACATGCGACAGATAGAGATAAGCTATGCATTCAGTTGTTCATCGGAAATAGGTAATATCATTTCTATTTATGAGGAGGTAAGATTAAATTGACTTAATTTATTATTACCATTATTTTACACCTAGATGCAAGAAATACAATCATGGGTTTTTTTTCATTTATATGGATATCAAATATAAGTATATTTCTATCCTTGAGTTATTGTCATAGTTAAGCAATTAGAAGGAAAGGAATTTGAAGCCCTAATTGATTGAGTGACAACAAGAACCCTACATGATACAATAGTATCAAAAGCTCTAATTGAATCTATGTTACAGAAGCCCTAAGTGAATTAGCAGTATCAAAAACCCTAATTGAATCCGTGGTAGCAAAAACCTTAACTTGAATTTATGGTATTGGAAGCCCTATTTGAATCAGTGGTATCGGAAGCCCTAAGTGAATTAGCGATATTAGAAGCCCTAAATGAACTGAAGGAAAATAATGCCCTAATTGATGCAATGGTATGTGATGCCCAAATTTTATATAATGGTATTTAATGATAATCATCATTTGATTTTGGTTTAACAATATTAGATAGAAGTCATTTTTTGGTATTGTTATAGAGGTATTTGTGGACTAACCTGGGTGGTTGTAGAAGCATCCCTAGTTGATTTCAATCTCAATTTTTTGAGGTATGTAGTTTCAATTTCTCTAATAATTTCATTTGATGGTATTTCAAGTTTTTAGTTATGAATTTTTTGTCTAGCTGATTCTAATGGTAAATCTTATTCACATGAATATGAATGATATAACTATCTTTCTATGAAATGAAGTAGTAACTATACTTCTTTGAGTATGTTAGATGTTATTTTAGACCCAAGAAATTTTGATGTTACACATAGAGTAAGTTGAAAATTGAAGCTTCTCCTAATAAAGAGGTAATGTACATATTGGCTAAGATATTTGTAAATGAAAGAGAATGAAGGTCAACATGGAATTGTTACTGAAGATGAGATAGACTCACCCAAAACTAGAACCTCGCATACTTTCTTTCTAGAATATGAATTTGATATAGATGGAAATGCAGACATTTTTTTGACCACAAATGATCCTACATGCTCTATGATGACTAGAGGATAGAGAGCCTAAAAAATTCATTCTAGGAAAAACTTGAATCCACAAGGTATAAAAATTAAAGATTCATATCAAGCTATTAAAGATCCCACCAAAGGTATGGAAAACACTTCTCTTAAGAAAAGTGTTGTAAATCCTAGTCCTTCTAATTCTTTTGATATAGTTTAGTTTTTCAAATCTTCCACTATTACTATATCTACTGCTGATTATTTAAAAACAAATCCAAAAGAACTAGATAGACTTGTGGATTTTATTAAAGGTGAGTCATGTAATAATTCACAACTTATTGGTGAAACCTCTAACTCTGTCAAGACACCTATCTCAACCAATGAGCCTATCCAAGAACAAGCTACCAATCTCAAAAATCCTATGATCCTAGAGATTGATGTCCAAAATAGAAAACATAATCCTTTTTATATTTCTCTATTACTCAATGGAAGGAAACTCAACAATTGCATTATAGATTCTAGCAACATAATGCCTTCTTTTGTTGCTTAAGCTTTGGACCTAACTCTCACTAAAAATTATGGGAAGTGCTACTCTATGGATGATAAATAGGTACCTCTAATAATCTAGGTAAAAGATGCACAAGTAGTTTTAGAAGCATATCTAGATAAAAGGGTGAAATTGAATATATTGGTGGTAGAAATACCAACAGGTTATGGGATGCTACTTAGTAGAACTTTCTGTAGAGATATGGGTGGTGAAATAAACATGGATTGGTCTAAGGTGGTTATTCCTATGGGGAATAAGAAAGTTAATTTCACCCCTAAAGAGATAAACAAGTACACAATTTTCCCTTGAGATGACCCTAAATCCCATATTTTATACCAAGAAAGTCAATTCTGTAACTACTTTATTCAATCTGAAGAAGAAGTAGAACATTTGGAAGAAAATGAAGCATGGAGTATTAAATTTGATAGAAGTTTCGCTATTGTTGGATCAAGGGTAGGTGTCGTTTTAATTTCCCATAAAGGAGATATCTCAACTCATTCTTTCAAATTGGATTTTCACAATACTACAATACTTTTGAGTATGAGGCCCTTCTTCTAGGAATACATGAAGCAAACTTGAAAGGAATAAGATCACTAGTGGTGAAAGGGAATGTAGAATTAATTGTGAAACAATTAGGGGGTTTATATGCTATAAAAAATGAATGTCTAAAACAATATCAAAATTTAGTATGGGATAGTATTGAATCCTTTGATTCATTTAATATCAAAGTGATACCAAGAAGTGAGAATTCTAAGGTAGACTCCCTTGCTATGTCAGCCTCTTTACTACTTCCACATCCAAAATTTGACCAAAAAGAGTATATAATTGAAATGATCTACTGCCTAAATGTACCAAATAATGTAAATCATTGGAAAGTCTTTGAAAATGATAAGAAAATTGAACAATTCCTAGCTTGTGCAAGATTTTTTTTGAGTCTTATTTTGAAGGATCTTTGAAGATATCAAGTGAAGGATCATCGATTCCTCCTAATCAATAAGAAGAGGTCCAATTAAAAGGAAATAGAATTCCGCGTTGCCTAGTTTCCCTCAAAAACATGTTTTCACAAAAAAAATGAAGGATTTAAATTGAAAAAGGCCTAAATATTGGGGTGGATAAAGAATATGATGAGATTACCATTAGTCATGGTAATAATAAAAAATGGATTTCTATTTGGAAAACCTATTCTTCAGAAGAAAAGAATCAACTCAAATCATTGTCAATGGATTTTAGAGAGGTTTTTTCTTAGGGCTATGATGACCTAAAGAACTTTAGGAATGGGGAATACAAACATTCTATTTCTTTGAAACTAGAAGCTATCCCTTTTAGAAAAAATTTGAGAAGCTATAATCCTAAAGTTTCAAAAGCCATCTTCAAAGAGGTAGGAAAGATGCTCAAAGAAAGAATTATTTATCCTATTCACCATTCTACCTAGGTGGCCAACATTGTGTCGGTGTGAAAGAAAAGTGAAGAACTAAGAATTTGTTTAGACTTTCACAGTTTGAATCAAGCTAGCCTCAAGGATAGTTATGCACTCCCCTTTATGGAACATTTGTTACAAAAATTAGTAGGAGCAAAAATGATGTCAATGCTTGACAATTTTTCCGGTTATAACCAAATTAGTGTAACTAAAGTTGATCAACAAAAGATAGCTTTTATACCTCCCTAGGGTACATTTGCCTATAATAGGATGCTTTTTGTTTTCATTAACATTGGTGCCACATTTCAGCAAGAAATGAACTCCTCTTTTAAGGATTTGAGAGATAAAATTATTATGATTTATCTAGATAATTTAAAAGTGTTCTCTAAAAAGAGGAAAGATCACTTGAGACATTTGTCTATGGTTCTCCAAAGATGCAGAGAGCATGGGGTATCCTTGAATCCTAAGAAATAAATTTTCTTTATTGAAGAAGGGAAAATGCTAGGTCATATTGTGACAAAGAAAGGTATTCAGACAGACCCTAAAAGAGTAAAGGCAATTCAATAATTAACCCTCCCAGTGAATAGAAGTGGAGTCAAATCCTTCTTTGGTCAACTTTCTTTAAGCTTTTGTGTTAGATTTTATTGAACTCACCAAAGACATAATCAAAATGATGAGTGAGAAGGAAGTTTTCAAGTGGAATGTAGAAGGTAAGAAAGAATTTGATGAAATCAAGAAGTCTATTGCTTTGGCTCCTACTCTAGTTACTCCTGACTTTAAAATGACTTCATCATATATTGCTATGCATCTAAACATACTTTGTCAGGTATCTAACATAAAAAAAAATCAGGGTAATGAATTTCTTGTTGCATTTACGAGTGTACCTCTAAAGAAACATGAATTAAATTATTCACTTAGTGAGAAACAAGCCTTCATGGTGGTCAAAGCTATTAAAAAATTCATGTTAGCTTGAATCCTATGCTATGGGGGAGCATTGCAAAACATTGTTATGATGTATTTATAACTGTGTTTGTCATTTATGACAACATAGTATTAAGTTTGTAAAAGACTGACAGAGTAGCAAACTATGATTTCCATATTGAGAACATTATATTACTTATCTGAAGATGCACAATAACCTAAGTATACTACAATGTGTATGTGACACATGGGTAATTGCACAAAACCTAAATTAACAGTATATGGAAGATATGATTGATTTAGAGAGAACCGTATGGAAATCGAGTATCAGGAAAGTAATTCCTATTGCATGAATGCTATAGTTCATCAAAATTGTAGTGAAGGGTTGTGTAGTGAACTAGAGATAGTTTACTAATTGTAGATGATATCAAAAAGTGTGAATTTATGAAAGTCACATGTGTGAAAGTTTGTGTATAACTATGAGCCGATAACATTAATTAAATGGGTATTTCATTTAATTAATGAATGATAGAAAAGTGTGAAGCCAAATCAAAGATTTATTATTAAGCATGGTATAAAGGAAAGATTTTTTTATTTTTTAAGAACATGGTGAAGAAGTGAGGGCTTGCAAATTACTACTTAGTAGAGTAGAGTGATTTAATAATGCATGTAAGCAACCTTAAGGGTTACTATTACTGATCATGGAGTTCCAAATCTAATTGCATGATCTGAAGGTGAAGAAGTCTAATGTACTAGATAGAGGAAGATGTAAAAGCTAGTTACACATCTATTATTCTGAAAGGAATACTATCAAGGTCAATTGGACAGTGGGTTCATTGATATGATCCTGAAGCTATTTGGACAGTGGGTTTAGCTACCTTTTATAACTCCTAATAGGGTTGGAATCTCCTAATAGGGATTCAAAGTCTCCTAATAAGGACTCTTGTACTAAATATTGTAATAGACTCCTAACAAGGTCCATCCTCTAACAAGGAACATTCATATAAGTACATCATTTTGTGAGCATCATTCCCACCAGGGTTTTCTCTTTGATCAAGGGTTTCCCTAGTAAACATATCTAGAGTAATTATTTATGTGCATCTCTTTATGGTTGATGTTTACTTTGAATGGTCAAGATTTTTTAAGAGGTTAAATATTTAAATTTTCATATAATTGATTCCTCCCCCCACCCCAGTTATATTGTTTCTAACAATTGGTATCAGTGCCTCGAGTCCTTGAAGAAAAATTTTAATAACTTTGGGAGATCCATGGTGAATTTTTTTAGAAAGGAAAGTCCAAGATTTGATAGCACAAATTACGATAGCTAGAAGGATAAAATGACGACTCATATCTTGTGCATGGTTCTAGGATATTGGCTTGTAACCAAGGCACCTAAAAAAATTGCAAAAGAAGAAAATCTTGAAAGTTGTACCGAGGAACAAAGAGAAGTATTTATGTGCAACATAAGGGCAAGAGAAACAATACTGTTAGCTCTATTGACAGTGATTATAGCCAGGTAAAACAACTAAAAACATCTCATGAGATTTGGAAAACCTTAGAAGCTAATTATGAGGGTGATACACATGCAAAAATAGTTAGATTACAAAATCTATATTTCACATTCCAAGATGCTATAATGATGGAAGATAAATCTATGAGAATCTATATTGGGAAAATATTTGAGATTGTTGCAGGAATCACATCTCTAGGTAGAATGAAGTCTAATGATGAAGTAATATGAAAGATCTTGAAAATTTTGACACCACCTTTCAAGAAAATAACACATATGATTTAGGTAATGTTACCTTGTACCATTAATTTCACCAAAGAAATATTGCTTGGAATATTGGAAGCTAAAGAATTTGATTTGAAATAATCTGGAGAATTAGCAAAAGTTGAGACAACTTTTAGTGCCTTTAATACTAAACCAGGTCTAGTAAGGAACACAAAAGCACAAGGAGACATTGCTAGTAACATCAAGTCTATTGAGGAAAAGATCCAGGAAGGAGTGACTCTTCTAGTGGCAAGAGAAAATGATGGTAAGAATATTTTTAAATATTAGACATGTAATGAATATGGTCATTATGCATCTAAGTGTCCTAAAAGAGAAAGAAAGTATAAGGGAAGATTCAAATATAAAAGACCTAGAAATTGTTTCTATGCTAATGAAGAAGAAGAGAAAGAAGAATTTGATTAAAATAGAAGTGAAGATGAATTAGGATTCATAGCTATAAAGGAGGATGATATTCATAGAGAAAGCAAAGAAGAAAGTATGTTGATCTCACAAGTTGAAAGGAAGGATTGGATCATTGATAGTGATTGTTCACATCACATGACTTGTGATATGAGAAAATTTGTCAAATTCAGAAGCCATGATGGAGGAATTGTCAGAGTAGGGAACAATGTAGCTTGCCACATTATAGGAATTGGATCTATCATACTAGATGGTAAAACAAATACTGATGATGTTTATTTTGTTGATGGACTGAAACATAACTTGTTAAGTGTTGGACAACTTATGGAAAAAGGTTACAAATTGCACTTTGGTCATGACACATGCATTATCAAGAACAAGAAAGGAAAACTAGGTATTGGCACAAGAACCAGAGGTAATGTATTTCAGTTAAACTCCACTAAAACAACATGTTTGGTAGCTAAAGTTGATAATAGTTGGTTATGAAAAAATCACTAAAAAAACATGTTTGGTAGCTAAAGTTGACAATAGTTGGTTATTGCACATAAAATTTTGTCACATTAGCTTTGATAACATTGTGAAAGCTAGTAATACACTTGCTATGAGAGATTTACCTAAGATCACTAAGCCTACTGACATTATTTGTAAGGAATGTGTCCTGGCTAAGTAGAAGAAAGTCTCTTTTCCTAGCAAGCAGTTTGGTACTACACTAAAGCTAGAATTGGTTCATATAGATCTAAGTGGTCCTATAAGAACAAGATGATTCTATGGAGAAAACTATTTTATGATTTTTGTTGATGATTTTACTAGAAAGATGTGGGTCATTTTTCTTAAAGAAAAATCAGAAGCATTTGAGAAATTCAAGATATTCAAGAACAAAGTAGAGAATGAATTTGGAGTTAAAATCAAAAGCTTAAGATCTGATAGAGGAGGAGAATTCACTTCTAGAGAATTCAATATCTACTATGAAGAGCATGGAATTAGAAGACAACTATCTTCACCCCATACACATGAGTATAAGAATGAAATTTTTGAAAGAAGAAATCAATCAATTGGTGAAGTAGCAAGAGTTATGCTATTTGAGAATGATGTACCAAAAAGCTTTTGGAGAGAGGTAGTCAAAACAATAGTATACACATTGAACAAAGTATAGATTAGAAAAGTTATGGAGAAAACACCTTATGAGTTATGGTTTGGTCACTCACCATCAGTCAAATATTTCTAGATTTGGAAGAAAATGCTACATCAAAAGAGATGATGATATTGGTAAGTTTGATCCAAGGGGTGATAAAGGTATGTTTCTTGGCTATTCATTAAAAAGTAAAGCTTGTAGATTTCTCAACTAAGAACAAAAACTATAGCAAAGTGCGCAAATGTGAGAATAGATGAAAGTTTGGCACTAAAGAAAAGATGATGGATTATAACTCTGATGGAGATGATTATTCTAAGATGACCAATAGATGTAGTGAACCATTTCTCAAGACTAACAATGACTTGCAGAATCATTTACAAACTAAAGAAGTAAGAGAAGAACAAAGTGCAGTACCTGAAATAAAATTTGAAGCAACAACTCCTACCCCAAATAAGAATGCAATGAGAAATCATCCTGTTGATTAGATAATAGGAAGTAAGAAAAATGAGTAATGACAAGAAGCAGAATCAATGAAGAACTATGCCTAATATCTCAAGTAGAACCAAAAAAGTGCAAATGAAGCAATCAAGGATAATCATTGGATAAAAGCAATGAAGGAAGAACTTCAACAGATAATAAAAAATGACACATGGGAATTGGTTCCTATACCTAAGGAAAAAAAATATGATTGGTACAAAATGAGTATTTAGAAATAAAATGAATGAACAAGGAGAATTAATAAGAAACAAAGAAAGACTAGTATGCAAAGGCTTTTCTCAGCAAGAAGGAATTGACTATGAGGAATCATATGCACTTGTAGCAAGAATGGAAGCAGTCAAAATGTTCTTAGCATATTCAACAAATAAAAATTTCAAGATATATTAGATGGATGTTAAGTTAGCATTCTTGAATGGAGAACTTGAAGAAGAAGTTTACATTGAGAAGCCAAAAGGTTTCCCTTTGATAGAAGAAAATGATATAGTTTGTAGATTAAACAAAGCCTTGTATGGATTAAAGCAAGCCCCTAGAACTTGATATGCAAGGTTAGATAAATACTTAGCAAAGCTTGGATTCACTAAAGGAATAGTAGATAGCAACTTGTACTTGAAAGAAATAGAAAACAATTTGCTGATAATCATTGTATTTCTTGATGATATCATTTTTGGAGGAAATGATGAAGCCAACAAAAAATTCTCAAAAGATATGAAGAATGAGTTTGAGATGAGTGTGATAGGAGAAATGAATTTTTTCTTAGGATTAAAAATTGTTTGAAACAAAGAGGGAAACTTTATTTGTTAGACAAAGTATTTAAAATATTTGCTGAAAAGATTATGTCTACAAAACTGTAAACTTGTTGGAACTCCTATGGTAACTGGTCACAAATTATCAAGCAAGGATGAGACACCTACTATTGAAAAAAATAAGTACAGATCTATGAATGGAGGATTGTAGTATCTAACTCATAGTAGACCTGATATAGCAAATGCAGTTTGAATTGTGACAAGATTTTAAGCTAATACTAAAGAATATCACTATGTAGCAGTAAAAAGGATATTTAGATATCTATAAGGGACATCTAATTATGGCATTTGGTATGATAGAAGTAATGGATTTACTATTTGCACTTATATTGATGTTGATTGGGTTGGAGATATTGATGATAGAAAAAGAACTAGTGGAGGCGCATTCTTTCTTGGTGGAAGATTGGTTTCTTGGCTTAGGAAGAAGCAAGATTGCACCTCACAAAGCACTACAGAGGCAAAATATGTTGCAACAATGAACAACTGTAATCAAGTCATATGGATGAAGAAAATGATGAAGGATATTAGAATTAAATTCAAAGAACCTATTATCATTTACTATGATAAAACAAGTATGGTTAAAATGTTTAAGAATCCTATCTTGTATTCTAAGACTAAGCACATCTCTATAAAGTATCATGTGTTGAAAGATGAAGTTGTAGAAAAAGAAATTAGATTGGAGTACATTTATACTAAGAAACATATTGCAAAAATTTTCACAAAGGCCTTACCAAAGGATACATTTGAGTACCTAAGAGGTATGCTTGAGATTATGCCCTTACCTATTTTAGAATAAGAGATGCAGAAGTGCATCAGTCCAAGGAACAGAGCACTATTAATAGACAAGACTAAATGTTGATTCTTCATGTATGGGGGAGTATTTGTGATAAATAGAGTTAGGAAAGGACTCTTGGTAATTGGTAATTGGTATACAATAGTGTCTTTAGACACTTGAGTTGTTTATGGACTTATATACAAAGTTGTAAAGAAATAGATCAACTTGTGGATGTGCTAATAAATTATTAGATGTTCAAGAAAATTGAACCATTTGTGTACTATCTTTGACATTGATGTCAATGGAGAAGAAGTATGGAATGAAAAACATTGTACTATGGGGGAGAAGTATTGTAATAAAGGATTTGCATGAAGCAAGAATTTATTGATGAAGAACATATAAAAAGACTTATTGGTATTCCTAGAACTAAATGTTTTTAATCTATGTTGCCATCAATGCCAAAGGGGGAGATTGTTTGCATGAATGTTGATGCTATGGGGGAGAATTGTAGAACATTTTTATGATGTATTTATAACCATGTTTGTCATTGATGACAACATAGTATTAAGTCTATAAAAGACTAAGAGAGCAGTAGACTGTGATTTCTATATTGAGAACATTATATTACTTATCTAAAGATGCATAGTTACCTGAGTATACTACAATGTGTATTTGATACATGGGAAAGTGTAAAAAGCCTAAATTGATAGTGTATAGAAGATATGATTGATTTATAGAGAATTGTATGGAAATAAATTATCAAGAGAGCAATTCCTATTGCATGACTGCTACAATCTGTCACAATTGCAGTGAAGGGTTATGTAGTGAACTGGAGATAGTTTACTAACTGTAGATGACATAAGAAAGTATGCATGTATGGAAGTCACACATGTGAAAGTTTGTGTCTAACTGTGAGTTGATAGCATTGATTAAATGGGTATTTCATTTAATTAATGAATGATAATAAAGTGTGTAGCAAACTCAAAGATTTTTTATTGAGCATGGTATAAAGGAAAGATTTTTTGTGTTTTACAAACATGGAGAAGAAGTGAGGGCTTGAAAATTACTAAGCAGTAGAGCAGAGTGATTTACTAATGGATGTAAGCAACCTTAAGTATTATTGTTACTAATCACAAAGTTTTAGATCTGATTGCATGATGTGAAGGTGAAGGAGTTTGATGTACTAAATAGAAGAAGAAGAAGTAAAAGCCTATTACACATCTATTATTCTAAAAGGAATAGTATTGAGGTCAATTGGACAATGGGTTCATTGATCTAATCCTCAAGCTATTTGGACAGTGGGTTTAGCTACCTTCCATAACTCCTAGTAGGGTTGGCACAACTTCTAATAGGGTTGGAATCTTCTAATAGGGATTTAGAGTCTCCTAATAGGGACTCTTGTACTAAATGTTGTAATAGACTCCTAATAGGGTCCATCCTCTAACAAGGAACATTCATATTAGTACATCATTTTGTGGGCATCATTGCCACTAGGGTTTTCCTTCTAATCAAGGGTTTCCCTAGTCAACATATCTGGTGTAATTGTTTATGTGCATCCCTTTAGGTTTTTGTTTACTTTGAATGGTCAAGATTTTTTAAGAGGTTAAATGTTTAAATTATAATATAATTGATTCACCCCCTCCCCCTCTTAGTTATATTGGTGAACTATTATTTCTAACAATTCAAGTACTATATTCTACATTCTCATTTAGTTTTTTTATGTTCTTGGAACTACTACAAAAAGTGTTGTAACTTAGCAAGATGTGGGGCTGAATAAAAGGGCCTCTTGGGTGGTTAAGTTACAAGAATATGACATTGACATAAAACCAACAGACTTAGTGAGAGGGCAGGGTTTGTGTAAACTAATTGCTGAAAATGTTGTTATTACAAATGAGAAAGAAGAATTGCCTCATGTTCTATTGGTAGACCTCACAGATTCATTGTTTTCCAAAGTAGCATACTATTTAACATATGGAGAATGTCCTGAAGGAATTTCACTTGAGAAAAGATAGAGATTTGAAGCTAAAGTCTATGAAATATGTAATTTCTCAGAGTATGTTATATAAGAAGGAAATAGATGAAAGATATCTAAGGTGTGTTGATGAAAGTCAACAAAATCAATTACTCAAAACATTCCACAAAGAGACATGTAGTGGTCACTTTTCCTCATTAGTGATAGCTTTCAAAATTTTGAGAAATTGTGTCTACTAGCCTTACATGTTTCAAGATGCTTATTTGTATGTCAAGGACAGTGAAAAATTCAAGCTATTCACTAGCAACACTACCTCTCAGGCTAGTGATTATTGATGAACCTTTTAAATAATGGGGTATTGATTTCATTGGACCTATAAATCCAATGTCAAGTGCAGGACATATGTTCATCCTAACAAAAACTAATTATTTTAATGAGTGGGTTGAAGCTATACCTACTAAGAAAGAAAATAATCAAGTAACCTGTGATTTTTTTTAAAACTATATTCTGGTAAGATTTGGGGTGCCCAATAAAATTTTTTCTAACAATGCATCTTACTTATTTTCTAAAGATATCACTCTTTTTTTTTATGAGAATGGAATTACCTTAGCACATGCTTTAGATTACTTCCCACAAGGTAATGGCTAAGTTGAGTTGAGCAATAAAAATGTGGTTTCCATCATGAAGAAATTGGCAAGTGATAATGGCAAGGATTGGTATAAAAAGTTGTATGAAGAATTATGGCCAGACATGACTTCCCCTAAGAGGTCTATAGGTATGTCTCCTTTTGAATTAGTATATGGAGTTAATGCACAAATATCTCTACCATTGAATCTTGTAGTTGCAAAATTTAAAACTGTCATTGAAGATGCCTATTTTCAATCATCCTTGGAGAAAAGAATTATGTACCTAACAAAACTAGAAGAAGAGAGAAATAAAATGGTAGATAGGATCACAAAACATCAAATGAGGGTGAAGAAAGTCTTTGATCAGAAAACAAGACCAAGAAAGTTCATGCCTAGTGACGAAGTCCTTTATGGGATAAACGAAATGAAAAGAAAGGAAGTCATAGAAAATTTGAATAATTATGGAAAGGTCCTTTCAAGATAATTGAATTAGTTGGTCTTGATGTAGTGAAATTGTCATATCTAAGTGGAGAAGTCATACCATATACTTATAATGGGCAAGATTTGAAATTGTTTAGGTTTTGGAGGAAGTTTTTCTTCCTTTGACATATTAAGTGTACGTTCCTGCTTCATTTCCCTTTTTTCTTTATTTTCATTTGTTCTTCCTTGTTTTTCATTTTTTTTTTCCCTCCTTAGGTCTACCAACCAAATATATGAGTTTTCTATTTTTCATGTGAAAACCAATCCCCAGACAGAGTCGATGTTAGTTCATGTTTTTTAGAGTTGCCATTTTTACTCATTATTTTTGGTTTACTCTTGTCTTCATCATTTTAGTTCGAACCATTGGTTTTGTCAATACGTCAGACTTAAAAATGAAGTCGTTTTTACATTCTTATATTTATTCAACTTCATTTTTTTCCATATCTTCCTCCCTCAAGCTAATTTTTTGACCAAGTCCTCCTTTATAGCTAGCTTGAATAGAATGTGTTTTATTTCAAAGCATCATTTTGTTGCAATTTGGAAGATGTCTTGGTATAATGGATGAGTTATTTGTACTCCTTGAGCCTTTTGTGCCTCTTGTACCAAGTTCAAAGAGAAATAAGCCACATTGAACCTCTTATACCAAAGAAACTAGTTCATAGGTTCAATACTTCTTGTGTTTCATCAGAACAACTTTTTTTGGAGGACCCATTTGACATGCTGCATGACCATGTGGTGCATGAGACATGCAACAACTAGTTTACTTGTCATGATTAGCATGGTTGTAGGTGACTTTATGATTTGAAAAGTAAGAACAAGAAATTAATGATCAAGTAAAATTGTCATTAATAGTCACACTAGAGTTTTGATTTAAAGGTGAAAAACAAATATTTGGCACGTGTAAAGAGGGATAATCATTTAAAGTACTTGGCTCCTAATTTAATGCTAGTACCCTTTCTGCCCTGTCATCTTTCCTTCATGACATGCTAAAAATCACTTCCATCCTCTACACAATTAATGACCATGTCCTCCTTTCCAAAATGTATTTAAAGGAAATTTTTCTCATTTAAAAGAAAGGTATTAAGTTTCTTTTTTGCTCAAAACAAGCAGTCGCAGGAAAGAAATGGAGAAAACTAGCCTTCTTTCATAGTTTAAATGGTCATTGTCTTCCACATAATTCTTTCATCATCTAGTTTTTTCTTCCTCTCCTCTATGGGGTAAATCATATTTGTGGTTTTTTCCTTGCTTTGCATAATATAGAACTCTTAAAAATCATGAAGTCTACATTACACATTTTGGGAATACTCATAGTCTACAATGTAGGTCCCCCATTATAGCTGATACAAACTTGTTAGGGGTTGATTTGGGAGGAGTTTTAGAAATATTGTGTGAAAGGCTAGCCCAACCTTTTTCTACTAAAGTGTTAGATAGGAACCTACTAATGGCTTCCACTTTTCCTCTAGCTTACCCATGTCCAGAGTTAATTCAGGAATGCATACACATGTACAATGTGTCCAGAAGCCATATACTAAAAAAGGATGGAAGTTTCTTGTTGGATATGAATAGAGAGACCTTGTCTGGTTTATTTCACTTGGAAGAGTAACTATTTTCTGATCTTACCCCCCAACCTTGTCTACGGCTAGGTATGTTGAGAAAGCCAGTGATTATAGAAGTGTCATAGAAAAATGTTGGACAAAAGCTTTCTATAAGAGTGGTTCAAGGTTACTTAAAAATTTGAAGAAAAGCCTAATAACTACTAAGGTTCAAGACATAATGGTTCTTTTGCACAAAATTTGTGGTTCCCTTGATGTTTTTGTTCTAGAGAATTACATGTACTTTTATGTTCAAATTGTGTTAGAAGGTTTGTAATTTTTAGATTGGGTGGAACTAATTGCTAGCTCCCTTAGAGACTAGTTGAAAGGTGCCCTAAATTTGAAAAAAAAAATTCTTCATGTCATCTTACCTGATGTACATGTTGGCTACCACTCAAGATATATAGCAATTGCCACATGAACCCTAGTGAGGAGATCACCACATATAGTTATTGCCCTTTTTTGCATAAAGATAGTCTTAAATGATTTTAAAAGGATTCATGTTTTTTTCTCTAGAAAATTGTGTTTTGAAATGAAAAATTCTTTGTAGCACACAGTTTCACCCAAGTCCCAAAGATTAGTCAAATATTGTATGTTCAATTCCCAAGGTTTAAATATTTGAGAATAGAAGGTTTTGATGAATAACCTATGTGTCTTCATAGGTTTTCCTTTGATTGTTTCATCTTAGTAGAAGTAGTGCAACAATTAAATTTTGTAATAAATAAATATTCAGCAGAAGAAGCATGTGATATTGTTTTCCCACTTAAACTAGGCAAACTAACATGTTGAAGCATGGAAGATGCCAAATGTATAAGCTTTTATTTGGTTACATTTTTTATTGGTATGTATCAATCTAGAATGAACTTTGATAGCAAGTTGAAATAAAAAAGAAAAGAATGAAAGCTAAAAATAATGTGATTGTTGAGTACATAAACTCCTTAAAGGAACAAAGTGTTGTTCCTAGTAATCAGTCACAAGTTGCATTTGATTCCAATGCTCTTGAAATCTAGCAACTGCTAGAAGATCTAAAAAGGGAAAAATTAAAATGTTTGCACTGTTTAGTTAGATCAGCTTGGTAATGAGTCAAGGTGCCAAACTTATGCAAAATTTGCATAAGATTGTTTCCCTAGTAGGGGCTGCTTTGAATGAATCTCATGCTCAATCTGGGACATGGAAAGTAGAAGTTGAAGAACTATTAGCCATGGTGTCTTAGCTAGTGGAAGTGGAAGAGTTTGGGCCAAAAAAATTCCTTCAAGTGAACTTGCTACAACATGTAGATGCAGGTTTAATTCAGGTTCTAAGGAAAAATATTGCTTGGAGAGTGTCCAACTACACTTCTACTATTTTAAGAATGCAATCTTGTGAAAGGGATTTGAAGGCATTATTGGAGTAAGTAGATAGAGATTTTGAGTCTACCAGTTCACCTTTGCCTAGTCCCCTTAAAGAAGGAAGTTTTGATGTAGAGACAATTGTCAAACAATATGAAGAATGTATGAAATCTATTAAGGAAAAAATAGACCTCACATCATTCAACTTCCATAGACTGGCAAAAACTGAAGTGATGGTAGGAACTTGTACCTTGCAACTAGCAAGATACTTAGAGATGGTGAACAAAATGAAGCTAGATAGAGACATCAAAAAAAATTACCTTCAAAGAATCAAGAATCCAAACATGATAGACATGACTGAGTTCATGAGTGTATTTAAGATTTGGAAGCTAGTGTGTGGGCAAAGGAATTCTAAAGATGCTAAAGAAGAGGAGGAGGAGGAGACCGCTTGATCAATCACCAGCTATTTTATGTTTTCTTTTAATTTTCTCAAAAACTTTTTAGTTACGGTTCTTATCAGTTAAACTTTGGGTCTATGTACCCTATTCTAATGTTGGTTTTCATAACTACTTTTAACTATCTGAGAATTTGGTTTTTAGGGAGATTCTTGGACAACGCATTATTTAAGCTTAAAATTCAGTAGTGTTAAGGGCTGGTAGTTTTTGATGGATATCATGTTGTGACCATTTTATTTAAAGTTTTATGTTTCATGCAACTTTTTCAAGTTTTTTCAGTGATGTATATGAGTAGTATTGTTGTTTTGAAAGGATACATTTGAATGTTCAAAGATGTATGCTTTGAATTATTTCATTATTGATTTAGTATTGAATTATTGAATGTTTCCTCATGTGTTGGATATTTCTTCCCTCATGGTGATTTTCTCTCAAGTTTGTTTAATTTTTGGAATGTGATTGATAGAGAAACTATGTGTTCTCTTACTTGTGTGTATTCATCTTTATCTTACCATTATTATTTAGATTTTTCACCCTATCCAAGAATAGATGAGAATCCTTATTACTTTTAGGTTAAAAGTAATTTTTTTAAAAAAGTGGTTTTGATTGAAAATTCAATAAGTGAGTTGAACCTTACTAAAATTTAGAGAGGAATTGTGAATGTCAAAATTACTCAACTATTGGGAAGCTATATTTATCTTATGAAACTTGGACATAGAATCTTTTACTCTTTTTCTATAATTTAAAAGACAAATCTATTCACCAACAGTGTGCTCAGTCAAAGAATGAGCCTTTATAGACTAGGAATAGAACTCATCTCAAGATGTTGAGAGAATAAATGCTACTTCAAGGAAATGGTGGTCAAGGATGCTACATGGCCTAAAGATAAGAGAACCCCACTCTTTTCCAAATTTTACTCTTGCTACTATTAGGATTCTATAGTGTGTTAATTTGGGGAGAAATCAGTGCAAACAATGGCTTCCATTAAGGTATCAACCTTCCATTCTCCTACATCCACTACTAGCAGTAAATGACAATGCAGAGGATCATTATATCACAACTAAAGTTTGGCACTAGAGAAGGCTGAAGATAAATTATGATTACTTTGACTATGTTCAGAATGAGCCAAGAGAAAGGACACCTAGTGATTAGAGAGTTTGGGCCCAAATTAGGAACTTCATGGTTGTTGGGGACCAAAAATAGCTTAGTTAGGGGGAATGATGGGCCTCTAAAAAGCCATTATTTGAGATCCTTTTATCTTTTTTTAAGACAGTTATCTTTTAGAAATAGTTACGACTCTATGGTTTTAAGAAAATGAACTTATGTTTTTATGAATATGTTATCTGCATGTTAAGACATTAAGTTGAAGTATGGATAGTTCATATACACTATATTTTCTTGAATCTATGAACTTCTATGGTATAATGAAGGAATGTTATGTGCTAATAAATGTTTCCTCATCCATGTTATGTTTTGGGTAGATTCCTTCCTATAGCCATAGGATTTTCAAAGAGTGATAGTTTGAACATTATACCTTTTTCTAACATTGATGATGAAATAAATATATGTATGTAGAAGTTGTATGCATTCAATGTTTTGTAGGTAATTGACACATGTATTCAAAGTTAGCACCTATTGAAAACATGAATTTCGATGATATTCCTAAGGGAGAGTATTGTAGGAACATGATTAGATCATTAGCATGAAAAAATGTTACATTCATGATTGTATTTGTCATTGATGTTAGCATAGCATTTTTTTGTGGTATCTGATAAAAGAACAATGGAAAGATCAAATTAATATGGATAGAAAGTTGAGCATTTTCACTAAGTGAGGTTAAAGGTAGATCATACTATGTGTCTAGTATATGTAGCTAATCTCAAAAGCATAAGATGTTGATTTTGGAAGAAGTTATGCAAGTTTTCGTGATGAATATTCTAAGATAGAGTTTACAGAGGCATGTTCTAGTAAACTTGTTATATCTCTTAGTAGATTTGTTATTCTAAGAAGCTAAAGTATAGATGTGAAGAATACATGTTGATGATGATGTGACTAAGTACACTCATCATAATGACATGTGTATGGGAATTTATTCAATTTGCAAGGTGAAAGATTAATGTTATCACTAAGTGTAGTGTGGTCTTAATGTGGTCCTATAATAATTGATATAGAAGGTTTAACAACTGACTTAGGGAATTGTTTTATGGATTCAATAAAAAATAAGGAAATTTTCCTTTATCATGAAGTAGAATATGCGAGATGTACAAAAGATTATAAGTTATGCAAAGAGTGGAATGCAAGGTTGAGATAAGGAGAGTGATGATGAAGGAATCCTCGTTGTCGATGTTTTATTGTGTGATCCAAAGTTGGATAATTAGATCCAAAGTTCATGACTTGGACTACAAGGTTTGACAATGATTGGTTTGATTGGAAAGATAGAGGAAATAAATTAAAGTATAGTAGATACAATTATTCTATAAGGAATAGTTGAGAGAGCAGTTGAACAGTGAGTTTAGTGATCTTTCCCCTGAAGCTATTTGGATAGTGGGTCCTTATGTCTTCTACAATTCCTAACAAGGTTTACACAAGTCCTAATAGGGTTGGAATCTCGTAACAGAGACTCATATGTACTAAATGTTGTAATAGACTCCTGATAGGGTCCATCGTCTAACAAGGAATATTTAATATTAGTACATCATTTTGTGGGCATCATTCCCACTAGGGTTTTCCCTTTGATCAAGGGTTTCCCTAGTCAACATATCTAGTGTAATTTTTTATGTGCATTTTGTTATGGTTGTTGTTTACTTTGGTTGAATGGTTAAAGTTATTTATGGTCAATAAATGTTTTAATCATTGGATAATTTATTCCCCCCCCCTGCCAACTTATCTTGCTGGACTATTGTTTCTAATAGCACCTTAGCACTAAGTCAAAGTTGACCAGATTATTGAATCACTACAAGTGAGCAAGTTATTGTATGGTTTTTGTTATGGCAGTGCAAAAATATAGCTCCCTCAACCTGCTATATTCTTAGAGGATTCAATCACAATTAATGACATTTCTATTGCAAACTTTATGAATCTATAATTGATCCTCATTGATTGAGTGATTGTAGAGTTAGGAATTTTTTGTAGTTTTCCTTTAAATAATTCCTATTGTAGCTTTGAGAAAATGTTTTTGTAAAAAAATATAAAATAGATTGATTTTTATAATAGTAGTGTGTGATCTTGTTTTTAATTAGGTGTAATTTCTTACCATGAATGAATAGAATACAAAGTTTAAGTTTACATCTTCTATCTTGTTTTTCTTTTCTATTCACTTATCCAAGGGGAACCACTTGGTGAGTGAACTTCTCTAGTAGAATAGATTTCATTTCCTTGTTTGTTGTTTGCAAGGTAGAATTATGTTGTTCCTATAGCCATTGATAATAGAATCAGTGAATTGTTCCTACAACATAGGTACATAAATAGCTTTACTATTTGTAGCATTACTTTAAGCTTTAAGTTGAGATGCTGTTTTAGTTTCTAGCTTAAGTCTCCTTCAACATTTCCTTTTGTTTTATTTGTAATGGCTTAAAGAAGAATTGAAGCATATACTTTGTAGTCACCCTCTCAAGCTTACACTCTTGGGTTGACAAAATAAAATGAAGTCATATGTTATTTTAGGAAAATACATGATTCTATCTAATCATGGAGTCACTATGAAAGGAACATCCAATCCTTTGTTACTAAGGTATAAAGTTTACTGACCATACATCATTTAAGTAATCCTATTTAGTCATATCCTATCTCCCCTCATCCTCTCCCCATCCTTACATCTTGGCCCTCCATCCTGACATCCTTGGCCTATAAATGAAGCCCTCTCCATTCACAATTTTTCATCAACTCTCATGAAAACTCATAATTCCCCTTTAGATAAAAAATCACTCAATCATACCCTTAACATGCAAGAGTCTACACTAACCCTATACACCATGTTTTACCCTTTATAGGCTCTCTTCTATTGAAGGCTTGAAGAGTGTTTGAAAATACATCTCCATCACTGGATACATCAACCCATCAAAGGAGGTTTAGAATGGTGACATATAGTTTGTATTCCCTTTTACATAATCTCTTTTAGTCTAATCTATATATTGTTATTTTTTTAGTTTGTGAATGTTAGCCTAATGTTTGATGTTAATTTCACACTAATCTAATAGAATAAAACAATAAGTGAAACCTAAAGCTAATATATAGTATAAAACTAATGAGCTAGTGCAAGAAACAAGAAGACAAGAGCCTACACTAGAAAAGTATGTGAGAAGACATCATGCACTTTATCGAATCATTGGAGATAAATATTCTAGAGTTATGATAAGAAAAATACCAAGGAGTGGTATATGCCTACTATGTGATTTTGAACCTGAATCAGTAAAGGATTCTTTGGATAATTAACATTGGATTCAAGAAATGAATGAAGAGATTGAGCAGATTGAAGAATAAAACCTAGTCACTGGTACCTAGACCAAAGGACAAGATTTCCATTGGTAGAAAGTAGGTGTTTAGAAACAATTTGAATAAAAAGGTGAAGTCACTTGAAACAAAGAAAGATTAATTTGTAAGGGATATGAACAATAATAATGTATTGACTATGGGGAGACATTTTTTCCCCTATTGCAAGATTAGAAGGAGTAGGAACTCTATGAGCATATGCTTCTTAGAAAGGATTCAAAGTGTTGAAAATAGATGTTAAGTGTGCATTTTTTAATAGAATTATGAGAGAGGAATTCTATTTTGAAAAACCTAAAGGATTTTTTGACCCAAACAAAAGAGATGTGGTATGTAAGTTGAATGAAGCACTATATGGATTCAAACAAGCCCCTAGAGCATGGTATAAAATATTGCACACATATTTGGTGAAGAATGGTTTTGCAAAGACTAATGATAATGGAAAATTTTATTGGAAATTTGTTTAGTGCTCACCTCAAGATTCATGATAGGAGCTTAACCACCTCTTGTGTACTATAAGTTGAGTGGTTGTGTTGGGAATTAAAAGATAATTTTTTTGGTGCAATGGAAGCCCCACTCTAACAAGTGGTATTAGAGCTTGCTCACATGTTTGAATCCTCAGATCCTCAAGTAATGTTGAGGAGGATATTATTAGAAAAACATTTAGTGCTCCCCTTAGTATTTTTGACAAGGGCTTAACAACCTCCTATGTACTATAAGTTGAGTGGTTGTATTAGGCATTGATAGATTGATCTTTTGGTTCAATGACAACCCCACTCTAATAATATCTACTTGAATAATAACTCTAAAAAAGTAAAACTATTAGCTAAGATATTTGTGGATGATGTCTTAGTTGGAGTAAAATATGCATTGTTCAAATCATTTTCAAATGAAATGAGGCAAGAGTTTGAGATTTTTATGTTTGGAGAGATTAAATTCTTTTTTGGTTTACTAGCATATCAAATGAAAAAGGGTATCTTGGTGTAAGAGCACCTAGGGACTTGGTAAAATTCTACTAAAATTTTTTCTCATAGTGGTCCTATCCAAACAATTGAATAAGGGATGATTCATAGTCCTAAGTATTTTTGAGTTGTTAAGGAGTTTGATGGGTCACTAGCACAAGGTTGCCTAGGAAGTAGCTAAGGTAAGCTTGCTATTGTAATAGTTGTCTAGGTACGTAAAAGGTGGTCAAACATTGAATTTAACTCCAAAATAAATGAGCATATTTTAAAAGGTGTTCAATGGTTAATTTTAACCAAATTTGACTCATTGGAAGTGAATTTGAGTCTAGAGTGTATTGCTCATGGCAACTTTACAACTTTGCAAAGTTATCATAACATTGACAACATTGGAGAAACTTACATAAAATTGGTTAGAGGGGCATACTAATGGTTTCCACACATGCACCAAAGATATATAAGTTCATGTCATACCTATGTGAATGGTTCGAATTGTATGGATTTTGTAAACTGAATGCAACAAACTATCTTGGGTAGTTTTATCAAAGTTTTCTTGTAACTTGATAATATCTATATCCATGGATTGATTTGAGAAAATTTATTTCATATTTGAAAATTAATTATTGGTGGTTAACTTAGTGTGACATTTGGTAGTTCAAAGACTTTTTAAATAGGAGTAATAAATTCATTTTTCATAGTATTGTTCACTTTTTTTGAGAGTAGATTGTACAAAAATGGCTCCAAATTAAATTCCACTTGATGAACCATCATGGACCTTTGGAATAAATTAGAGAATTTTATATACATTTTAAATATGTTTTTGTTTCATTTTTTTCTAGTTTTATATTTTTACTATTAAGCCCTAGGCGAGATCTAGTGTGTCTGGCTAGGAGACTTGATGCTTGCAGAGTTTAAAAGAGGAAGGAATATGATTGGTTTTTTCCAATCAAGTTATTTAATGTGTAGTGCATAGAGAGAAGGCCCTTTGACTAGGAGATCAAATAATTTAGAGGTCATTTAAATACCTCTTGACACCAAGAAATATTAGACTACAAGGGTAAACTTGAAATTGTTATAAATATACTCATTTCTAGGAAAGTATTGTAGAAATACCTTGAGGTTCAAAGACCTAGAAAATATTTAAGTACTCTAGAAAGGGTATCTAGAACATAGATTTATTTTTGGAATTATTAAGAATATTTAGAGATATTTGTAGAAATCCTTAATAGGAGACTTAATTATGGGCTCAAGGGCTACTATCCTTATTAAGAGGATTTGATCAGATCAACAAAAGATTAATGGATTCTATGAGAAAGATCACATATAACCTCACCAAATTGAATAAAGTATAAGTCTTACATCCTATTATGTCCATGGGAAGAACCTTGGTGAGTAGAAAGGGAAGTTTTTGACAATTGTAGTGAAGGGTAGCCTATGTGAAGAAGTATTTAGGGAGAAGGGAATCATAATGAGCATTCTCCTAGTAAGGGTTCATAGAGTGAACCCTAAGAAGACTGAGATAGAGGCTCGAAGAGTCCTAGAAGAGAAGTAGACTAGAGTATAGAGGAGCCTCCCTATGAAATGGTATCACAACCTATAATTTTTTTGGGTTAAGAAATTGCATATGTCAAATTATAAGGGAGAAACCACCATGGTGACAAATGCAGAGCTAACTAGTGAAATGACTGAGTAGAGGGAGAAGAATAGACTCCTAGTGGAATCCCTAAAGGATATGAATACTAACCTTGGTGAAGTTCTAGAGGAAATTTATAAGGTGAAAGAGAAATTGGAAGATGATTAATACAAGGGAAAGGAAGTGGATGAAGAGGATATAATCCCTGAACCTAATCCTCCATTTCAAGAAGAACCATTCCTTAAAACCATCAAAGTCTTGGGTGGTAATCTCTTGAGGGTATGCCCCCTATTTAATGGTAAGATGGATTAAAAGGTGTTTATAGAATGGATAAAGGGAAAAAAAAACTATTTAAGTGTGAATAAATTATAGGGGATCAAAAAGTGAAAGATGCAAAATCAAAATTGAGGGGACCAACCCTAACCTAGTGGAAATTCCTCCAAGGAGAGAGGGAAGGAGAAATTAAGATGGCAATAGCTAATTGGAATGATATGGTGGATAAAATAAGAGAGAAATATATGCCTAAAGACTATGGGATCCAATTTCACAAGAAAAGATAGAGTCTGAAAGAAAATGACATAGATGTTACCTCCTATTCTAAAGAATTTCAAAAGCTATGCTTAAGATCCAAGGTTAAAGAAGAGGAGAGTATTAAGGTGAAAAGATACTTGGGAGTACTAAGATGGAGCATCCAAGAGGATATCAAGTTATGAACCCCTACTATTGTCCAAAAATTATTTCAATGCCTCTTAAGGTGGAGAAGAAGAACACTTGAAGAAGTAGGATACTAACTCAATAGGCAGAGGTAGAGGAAAAGATTCAAGAGGTACTCATAGAGGTGGATATGGTGGCATGAGTAATGAAACAAAGAATCAAGGAGACTCAAAATTTAATAGTGGTGGAAGAGGTAGATTTTGGAGGTCTAGAAGGAGTTTACACTTTTCTAACATGAAATATTATAACTATGAGAACTTGGGTAATCCTACTTATAGGTGGCCTAACAAGGATTTATAATCACAAGGTGATAAAAAGGTTACCTATGTGTAAGAAGAAATAAGTAGTAAATCTTTTGAAGTTTTTCTTGATTTAGGGAGTGGAAAGAACCTCATGTTTAAGCGGGTGTTGATAAGAGAACCACACAAGGAGGAATCCAAGAAGAGAAGAGAATTGTTTAGAATAAAATGAAAAATACTTGGAAAAATGTGTAAGGTAATATAGATTCAGGGTCCACTAATAATATCATCTTAGAGGAAGTTGTACATAAGTTAAAACTTTTCAAGCTACCTCATAGCCATCCATATATAGTTACTTGACTAAGTAAAAATACAAAATGTGTTGGTGAATGAACATGTATGGGTTGAATTTCTTATAGGTGAGTATCAAGATAAGGCACTTTACAATGTAGTGCCTATGGATTATTTTCACTTATTATTGGGAAGACCATGGCAATATGACAAAGATGTAGTGCACAAAGGTAACAAGAATATATACAACTTTAAGAAGAATTGACTCACATACAAGATTTAGTTTATAGTTGATGAAGAATTTGACAAAATAGTGAAGCCTAATGTCTTGTTAATGAGTGAAAAAGAGTTTCTCAATGCCACCAAACATGGTGAATGAGTGATGTTTTATATTATGGTGAAACTTAAGGAGGAGGATACTCCAAAAAAAACACTTTTACCTAGTAAAGTGAAACAATTACTGTAAGAGTTCAACAACATCATTTGTGATAGAACCCCAATCACATTACCTCCTCAAAGGGAAATAATTCATCAAATAGACTTTATACTAGGGGCATAATAAGATTGCATACAAGATTACACATGACCAACATAAGGAGATTTCTAGACAAGTTCAAAAGCTATTGGATCAAGGACTAATTAGGAAGAGAACTAACCCATGTGTAGTTCTAGTTGTGCTAGCACAAAATAAATGAGGTAAGTGGAGAATGTGTATTGATTCTAGGGCAATAAATAAGATTTCAATTATATATATATTTTCTATTCCTAGAATAGAGGACTTAATGGATTTCATTGGAGGTGCTAGATACTTTTCAAAGATTAACCTTAAAAGTTGATATCACCAAATTAGTATGAAAGAGGGTGATGGGTGGAAGGCAACTTTTAAGACCACAAAGGGTCTTAATAAGTGGTTAGTTATGCCATTTGTTCTCACAAATGCATCCAAAACATTCATGAGATTGATGAACGAAGTGTTGAAATATTAAATAGGTAGGTTTGTGGTAGTGTATCTAAACAAAATACTAATTTTTAGTAAGACCAAAGGAAAACACATGAATCACTTAGAGCTAGTGTTGAAAAATTTGCAAGAGGAAACACTAGCCATCAATTTGGAAAAGATTGAGTTCTCGAAACAAGAGTTAGTTTACCTAGGTGTTGTGGCATCACAAGATGGCTTGAAAATGGATCCAAGTAAAGTAGAGGCTATAATAAATTGGCCTACTCTTAATTAGGGAATGAAATGATAAGTTTTTCATGGTTTGGCACAATTCTACATGAAGTTTATTAAGAGATTTAGTAAAATTTTTGCACCTATCCTAGATAAAATAAAAGGGGGCCACAATACTAAGTTCAAATGGACCAAGGAAGCCAATGAAGCCTTTGGAATGTTCAAATAAGAAGTGGCTACACAACCCATCCTAATGTTGCTAAGTTTTAAGAAACCATTCATAGTAGAGTTTAATGCAAGAAGTATAGTAGTTAAGTAGTTCTAAATCAAGAAGGAAGACTAAAAACTTTCTTCAGTGAAAGGTTGAATGAATCCAAGTCTAGGTACTCATCCTATGATTTGAACCTTATGAATTAGAGACACTTACTTTTTTCAAAAGAATTTGTGGTTTATACTAACAACCAATATTTGAGTTTCATCAATACATAGGAGAAGTTGAGCCTTAGGCACATTAAATAGATAGAGTTTCCATAAACTTATACATTTACCATCAAACACAAAAAGGGGTAGAGTAATAAGGTAGGAGATTCATTGAGTAGAAGACTACTCATAGTACAAGAAATCAAATATTTAAAAAGCATAGACATAGAGGGATTCAAAAACCTTTATGAAGGAGATGAAGATTTTGTACAACTGTACAAAGTATGCACTAAGCTTGAGAATCATTTTCATAGTGATTTTGCAGTTATACCCTATAGAATGGTTTATTGTTTAGAGATAACCACTTGTGTGTGCCTAGAGGTTTCATGAGAGAAAATCTTGTTGGAAATATTCAAAACTATGCTAACTTACTGAGAGGGGAAGGGTGAATTAGTAACTTCTAAAAATTTAACAATTTCAATTCTTAATCCAATAAATCAATTAACATTTAGTTCATCACACTTGATCTATTTGCATGCATGAGAAACTAAAAACATGAAAGCATCCACAACACTTGAACACAAAGATTTTCTAACCCAGAAACCTTCCAAATAGAAAGTAAAACTAGGGTGGGGATGATACCTATAAACTTTATTACTATAGCATAAAGTTGGCCTATTAAGGCTTACATTGATCACTTCTTATGATCTTCCATGTTAGGAGCAAATAGGTCTACTAGGTCCACCTTTTGAGAGGATTTATAAACACAAAATGAAGTATGCACTCAAGAAAGAGATTTAGAAAAGACTGTTAGGTCTATCTTGTTAAAGGATTTTAACTAGTTCACCTATTAGGATGAAGTAGTGGATCTCTGATTTGCAACTGAGATTGTTGATAGAGATTCCTTAGTCTACTTTCCACCTTTCTATGATAGATTTGTCACTGCTGCTCCATGTACTAATATGGCCTTTATAATTCTTTATCTACTATATTCACAATACATATGCTTTCATATTCGCATTCTTGCACTTTCTTGCTCTTACTTACATACATTGGATATGATACAATACATTACATATATATACCAATCCAAATTAGAAAATTACAAAGTTGGCCATGATAGAAATTAACACAAATATTACAAAGTTGGCCCACATGAAGATACTCAAGTTTTGAAGACTGACTTAGTGAGGTTCTGATACATGGCATCTACTATCACTACTTGGCATCATCATGCTCTTGGTAGACATAGAAGCTTGGTCCATACTGATCACTTTCAAGTAGTCTTAAACTCAGTCTGCACTGGTGACTCAATAGATATTTTGCAAATTGACAAACACTGAATCACTTGGTTATCATGAAGTAGCTTAGTTAATACTATCTTCACATCACCTGAACTATGAACTTAGTAGATATTGTAATGCTCAGTAAACATAGGCTTTGCATCACATGAACTATGAACTCGGTAACCACTGATCAAACTTGGTATACACTAAAATACTCAGTTTGAACTGTTGAACTTCACATTAACTGAATCTTCTTGGTGACCACTAGAATTAGTCCAAAAGTCTCATTAGCAACTATAAAGCTTAATGGCTACTAAATTACATGGAAGACACTTTAAAATATTCAATGAGCTTGGTAGCTATACATATTATAAATAAGTGTGTCTCACTAATAACAAACTTGACTGATATGTTAACAATCTCCCCCTTTGGCATTAGCAACAAAAATACTTATTAGCCCAAAACTAAATACCTCATATTCATTACCATGTCATACTAGCTCAGTCTATTTTGAGATTTTTCAAAATTGATCTTTGTAAGGTATATATAGAGTAATTCTCCACCATAGCATATTTCTCCCCTATATTATGTGATCTACTATGTATATGTAACTTTTCTCCTAATGTATATGACATATCTCCCCTTGTAACTATTCTCTTCTCATATCACATCTCCCCCTTTTTGATAGTAATGCCAAAGATTTATTCTAATATATTTACATGGAGACACCAAAATGAGATAAGAATTTAGAATGTACCTTGAGGGTAATTGCCAAGGTTTTATCCTAGTTTTCTTGCAAGACCTTGCATGTATGAATGGAAATTCTATTGATAATTCAATCATGTGGTTAGCAACAAAGAAGTTGTTATCATGGATCAAATTTCTTGAGTATACAATGTGTTTCTACATAGAATCCATGACTAGAAGGATCATATTTTGTATGTCAATTAATGTTGAGTAGATCCTTGCTTCTTCTCTTAATAATTTGAATTGCAAGTCTAACAAAAATTTGATCTTTTTGAAATGCACAGAGCTTGAACTAGGGTCAAGTTGTTGCTACTGAGCACTTGCTTTAGGATTAGTATGAACTTTGGACAATTTTTCCTTCACTTCCTTGGTATACTCAGTGACATCACATAGTTTTGCAATAAGTGATGACACGTTTGAATAGGATGCCTCAAGATTGACCAAAATTGTTGAAAGCTCAACTTGATGAATGACTATTTGCTGAGCAATGTGCTCCAACACTTTATTATTGAATTTCTTTTTAGCCTTTTCAACCAATTTTTCTTGTCCTTTGCTATCCTCATTGAACTTTTGGACTACCTCTCTAAGCTGAAAAAAAATAGGTTGAGAAGAATCAACCTTAATTCCTATTGCCTCGATCAAGATATTCTTGACATCATCTATTATCTTTTACTCTCTTTCTGTCTCCTCTCTCAATCTTTTCTATTTGGCCTTTTTTTGGAGGAGTTCACCAAATATGTGCATTTGGTCTGTTGAAAGATTGTAGATATCCCATTTGGGAAATTCTATTTCCTCATCCAAATCTATATCTTCCTCTATCTCCTTTCCTTTCAAAAATTATGTACTCAGTTGGGCCTTAAACTCAACTATCCTTGCACTTATTTCTTTTGTACCCAGAATAGAAATATTAGTGGACATACTTGGGCTTGCAGTAAAAACTAATAATGTACTAATTGATGGAATACTTATAGAAATGCTTGAAGAATCCAAAATTGATTAAGTCAAAATGTAGGAGTGAAGACATAAGAACTCAACTCAGTGGATGAAGAAGGAGTATATAGCATGGTGGATGAAGTAGGAATCACTTCTATCAATGATATGTTGAGCTAAGTTGGTGCAAATAGTGATTGGACATTTGATGTATCAGTAGTAGTCACAATTAAACTTGTTGAAGTTGTCTCCAAACTTGATGTAATCAATGGTTTGCTTAGGGAGTGAGGAAATGAGGCAATGACTATAGCAACTATCTTGACTGGGTTAGTCTCCTCATCATCTTGCTTATCTTCCTTGGTAGCTTCTTCACCTTGATCCTCTTCATCTTTGTCATTATCAAAATGAGTCACTTCTTCAATATTTTCTTCCTCATCTTTTTCCTTATCTTCTCCTTCATCAACATCCTTTACCTCAATTGCATATTCACTTGGTTTATGAAGATGATAAATGTTCTTCCAAGTTTTTATAGCATTCTTCACAACATGCTCTACATCCTTAATCAAAACTAAATAGGTATTAAATCTTAGAGTTAGTTTTTCTTCATTTTCCTTTAAAGACTCTTTTACCTCAGCATCTGATTTGCTTGGTAGTAACTTCCTTAAGGTTTGTGCATAAATGTCTTTTATTGTTTGCATGGAAAAATCCCATCTTGGATTTATTTTCTCTAGTAATTCACTAGAGATTTGAGAAGCAATCTGGTCTTGTGAGTACTTCCATTTACCCATTTTGCTCAACACTAGTTCTTCAACTTGCTTTTGCTTTACCTCTATCCCAGTTTCTATTTCAAAGATTTAAATTTTTTTATTTTAGCTCCTTCTAGTTGCTTCAATTTTTCTTGGAAGGTGGGTGGAGGTTTGTTGAGTACAATGTCACTACCTTTCTTTTGTGACCTCCTTGTGAAGATTGTAGTGGATGCCTTTGCAGGCTTGGTGATGATCACCTTGCCCTTTTTCTTCAAAGGTTCTTCTTCTTTCTCAGATTCTTCTTCATCCTCTACTTCTTCCTCATCTTCATCCTTACCCTTGGTTAACATGAGAGGTGCACTATATTTTAGTTTGGCTATCCTCCTCTTCCCTTTCTTAACCGCCTATGGGAGCTTTATCTCTAGCTCTATCTTGGCCTTAGCTTCATCATAGGTTCTAAAATAAGGGGCCTTGGGATCAACAGGTTCATTGACAAGGGCTTCAATGATATCCTTGGTCTCATCAATATTCACCTCATAGCCAAGAGGTTTGATTGATTGGATATATACCTTGTCATAGTCAACAATGAAGCACACATCATCCTTGTAGTCTTCAACTAACTTCTTAAGAATTTTGAACCTATTGTTCATTTTATTTTTGAACACATTGAAGTAGTTGTCCATGATGCTACCATATTTTTCACCCATTTTCTTCAATATATTCACTTATTTGGTAAATACAAGCACATCTTTTCTCCAAACTATAGTACTTTTAGAAGAGAAGAACTTCTAAACATAAAAGAATAAATAGGTTAATAGAGAACCAAATTTGCATAAGTTATTCTTTGAAGTTCTAATACTTTCCATATTCTTATTGAATTTCCTCAATAATAACTCAGCAAGGTCATAAGATAAGTTATTCTTCACCACTTTATATGCCAAATCCACTGCCTCACCTAATACACTATCAAGATGGCTTGAACTGTATATCTTATGAGCTATAACAAGAATTCAAAACTTCAACTCTACATCAGTAACACTAATTTTTATACCTCTTCCATCCCACTTGACTAGGGTTTTCTTCTCCAACTCGACTCAACCCAGGGTTTTAGTTGTTTTGGCTTTGGTGAGTATGGGAAGGCCAATGATTCGATGAATCAATTTCTTGGTTATCAAAATTGGTTGCTCTAACCATAGTTTTCTGTTATGCACCTGGCTAAGAATATACCTAATCTATTTAATTTGAAATTCTTGGGGCATATGAGGAATATGTGTTAACCCTTTTGCTTCCAGATGTTGATGCTGAGGTTTTAGGGTTCCATCAACACATAACTGAGCTAGGACATCATCCATCTATAGAGTACCAATTTCTTGAATTGCACATATAAAATGAGTTTAAATGTCATTAACAAGAAGTAACTTGGGAGGGATTTGAGATTGAGCTTCACTTGGGTCAAGGGTTTCAACAACCATGGGCATGAGCTTGAAATCTAGCACTTTTCATTCAACACCTTGAACCAACATATTAGAACCTTTCTTGACCTTGCTACTATTGAATTCCATTTTCAATTGGTAGCTTGAGAGAACTTTGAAAATTTTTCCAGGAAATTTTCTTAAGTTGCTTGATCACACAAAAAAAAGCTCTTCACAATAGCACTTGAAAATTCATGGTAAGAAATGAATTCAATTTCATGCCTTTTGTTAACATTTCACCATTAATGCTTGATATGGTGGTAGATGATTTGAAATTATGCTTGACATTCTATCATCCACTATGCCAATGATCACTTAGTGATGTCTTCATGATTCAGTAACCATAAGTGCCTTGTTACTCTTGAATTTTCTTGGTAGAGTCTATGACCCAACCTTACTTGGTAGAGAAGGTAACTCGGTAATAACTAATACCATTCTTGCTCAACGATCCCTTTGTATCTTGTATATGGATTTGGAACTTTGTCACCTTTCAAATAGAACTAATTCAAATGTCTTCTTTGATAGCTTGGTTCCAGTTCTTCCTTAAGAACTTAATTAGGAATGGTAGAGTCACCTAATTCTTGAGCTACTTGACCATCATTACTAGGACCAATATCCTTGGTAGACTTAGGAATCCATTGCTATCTCATCTACTTTTGGATGTTATCAGCCTTTGCTTTCTTCTCATCTTCAATTTTACCAGTATTCATACAATTCTTGGCAAGATGACCAAGTTTTGTACAAATGAAACATCTTTTAGAGGTATCTCTTTTCCTCATATGATGTTTAACACAATTCATACCAATGTATCCAAATTCTCCATAGTAATGTCATCTACACTAGGTATTGTAATCCCAACCAAATATTACTTTCACAATTTGTTTTGTAGGGTTCAATGACTTTGTTTTGCATTATGATGCCTTATGTCCATGTTTCTTACATTTATGATAGTTGTCTTCATATTTTGGTTTCTCTTTGCATTCATTAGCCTTATGAGCATTCTTATTCCAATTGTAGCATTTTCCATTCAATTTTTCTTTTCCATTACTCCAACATTTGTTTAATGTATGACCCATCTTATCATAGTGATTGCAATAAGTCTTTGATTCTTTTGAGCACCTTGTTTGGAGGATTCACTTATTCTTTGTATCCAATTCTTGCTTTTCCTTTTTTCCTATAAAGGTTTTTCTCATTCAGTTGATCCATGTCTTCTTGAGATTTCATCAATTTCTCATTGATTTTCTTCTCAGTATTTAGGTCATTTATCAATCTTTCACTAATTTTTTTTTTAGATCTCAGCTCATTTTTTATTCTTTGATTTATTTTCCTTTCAAAATTTAGATCATTCCTTATTCTTTCATTTTCAAGTCTTAGGCTCATGATTTCCTCATTTTTATTGGAGATTTGATCAATAAGGTTTTCTTGTTGAAGGGATTGGTTCTAGATTTCATTGTTCCTTCCATCCATTTCTTCTTCTGTCTTGTTTCTCTATTCCAAAACTTCACATAACCTTACTGACTAGATTTCTTGTTCTCTTTTTAGCTTCCTTACTTCTTCTTGTAGGGAACCATTCTTCTCTAGGAGTTTTTTTATTGCATCATTTGCTTCATCTGAGCTACTTGAAGGGTGAAGGTCTTCAATTCTTTCTTCAATGTAGAGATTGTTAATAATATTGTCCTTGATGTCACACAAATTTCATATCAGTCATTAGTCTCAAATTCACCAAGCTCAGATAGTCTGCAATGCAATCTACAGTGTCAACCGAGCTCACTTGATCATCGAAAGAAATGTGGAAAATAGTGTTAACTAAGCTAACTCAGTCAACAAAGGAAAGGTGAAAGATAGTGATCACCGAGCTCACTCGATCAATCAAGGAAATGAGGAGGTCAGTGTTAACCGAGCTTCACTCAGTCTCCAAATGGAAGTTTCCATCGAGCTCACTCGATCATCAAAGGAATTATGGAGAGGTCAGTGTTAACTGAGCTTCACTCGGTCTCCAAAGGGAAGTTTCCATCAAGCTCACTCGGTCATCAAAGGAATTATGGAAAAGTCAGTATTAATCGAGCTTCACTTGGTCTTCAAAGAATAGTTTTCACTGAGCTCACTCGGTTTTTTGAGGAAACTCAGTACTTACCAAGTTCTCTCAATGATTGAAGGATTGTCATGAAGTTTGCTGTATTAATCAAGCTCAGTCGGTCAACACAGGAATTATTTTCTAACAAAGTTTACCATGTAGGGTCGGCTAGTATAGGGATTTGCAAATTAATTACTTCTAGCTTACTATTGTAATTGTTTTTTTACTTAGTGATTCAAACCGACTAAGATAATCTGAAAGGTATATATGGTCATTCAAGTTATGAATTAAAGTGTGAGATTATGAAAAAGAAGTTATGAATAAGAATTACAGTATGAAATGAAAAGGCGAATGTTGAGAAAAGTTTGATGAAGGATCATATGTGTTGAAGGATCTACAAAGTTGCATTTGATCAGTAAGGATCTAGTCAAGCATAACAGAGATCTATAATCAGCAAAGATAAGTTGTACTTTATATTAGGTCACTTCATTGTTGCTTTCTAACCATCGTAATAGTGAATTCAAAATCTCTTAACAGAGTTGGTTTAACAACCATTCAATAAATCCTCTAACAAGGTGACAGTTTAGTTGAAATGTTCTAAAGACCTCTAGCAAGGCCACTCCTAACAGGGTGATTAAATCCTTTAATAGGGTCACACCTAACAGTGTGTTTTTGTAACCTTTAATAGGGTTGGCTCCTAATAGGGCTCACTTCAGAAGAGTGAAAAACAATATCTAGTTACATTGGTGTTTTTTCCCATATTGGGTTTCCACATTAAATCTGGTGTCTCTTGTGTTCTTAATTTCTAAATTGCTTTGTGCATGATAACATATCAGTTCTTAATATTTTTCGTTCACTGCATTATCAAGTTTTAGCATTTCATATTAATCAGATCAAGGAGATATTCAGACATCTTAGGGATTGTGAAAGTTTTTGGAGTAACTGATTCACCCCCTCCCCCTCTCAGTTACTCCATTCTCATTTCCAATAGAGATGATATTTCATTTGGTTTGAAAGTTCCTTTCTTCTTGTTAGGGATTGAGAAATTTGTTCCTTAGCTTTCTTGAGTTGGACATTGGCCATTTCCAGATCTAGCTTTTCATTGTCAATAGCTTTGTCAAGTCTAAATATCTCCATATCCTTGATCTTTGCTCAAGCTACTAAAATTTCTCCTAAGAACCACAAAGCTCTGATACTAATTGTTGGAAATATTTAGGACTATGCTAAGTTATTGAGAGGGGAGGGGTGAATCGGTAACTTCTAAAACTTTAACAATTTCAATTCTTAATCTAATAAAATGATTAACATTTAGTTCATCACATCTGATCTATTTGCATGCATTAGAAACTAAAAAAATGAAAGCATCCATAACACTTGAACACAAAGATTTGGTGACCCAGAAACCTTCCAAATAGAAATTAAAACTAGGGTGGGGATGATACCCACAAACTTTAGTACTATAGCATAAAATTTTCTTGTTAAGGCTTACTTTAATCACTTCTTATGATTTTCAATATAAGGAGCAAATAGGACTTCTAGGTCCACCTTGTGAGAGGATTTACAAACATACAATGAAGTATGCACTCGGTAAAGAGATTTATAAAATATTGTTAGGTCTACCATGTTAAAGGATTTTGACTAGTTCACTTGTTGGGATGAAGCAGTAGATCTCTGATTTGCAACTAAGATTGTTGATAGAGATTACTTAGTGTATTGATCACCTTTCTATGATAGATTTTTTAGTGTTGCTCCATGTACGGATATGGCCTTTATAATTCTTTAACTATTGTATTCACAATACATATGCTTTCACATTCACATTCTTGCACTTTCTTTCTCTTACTTACATACATTGGATATGATACAATACATTAAATATATATAGCAATCCAAATTACACAATTACAAAGTCAGCCATGACACAAATTAACACAAATATTACAAAGTTGGCCCACATGAAGATACTCAGGTTCTAAAGACTGACTCAATGAAGTTTTGATACACAGAATCCACTATCACTACTTAGCATTGTCATGCTCTTGGTGGACATAGAAGTTTGGTCCATACTAATCACTTTCAAGTAGTCTTGAACTTGGTTTTCACTAGTGACTTAGTAGATATTGTACAACTTAGCAAACACTAAATCACTTGGTTATCATGAAGTAGCTCGGTTAATACTATCTTCGCATCACTTGAACTATGAACTTAGTAGATATTGTAATGCTTAGTAAACATAGGCTTCACATCACATGAATTACAAACTTGGTATACATTGAAATACTCAATTTGAACTACTAAACTTCACACTGACTGAATCTGCTTGATAACCATTGGAATTAGTCCAAAAGACTTGGTAGCAACTATAAAGCTTGGTGGCTACTGAACTACATGGAAAACACTTTAAACTATTCAATGACCTTGGTAGCTATATAGATTATGAATAAGTGTGTGTCACTAATAACAAATTTGATTGATATATCAACAAATCTTATCCAAGAAAAAAATAATGGGAGTTTGAGTGGACATTTTGTTCTGAATAAGACATTGGAACTTGTGACAAATTTCTACCATTGGCCAAATATGAAAAAATAAATAAGGAGGTATGTAGAACAATGCATTTTTTGTTAGAAAGTTAAAGGTACATCTTATAATGATGGATTATACCAACCTCTACCAACACCTAGTAGACCTTGGGAATATTTGAGCATGGATTTCATTGTAGGTTTTCCAAAGACAACCATTGGGTTAGTTTGTAGAAGTAGATATGTTCAATAAGATGAGCCAATTTATACTTGTTAGCCATTTTCGCCCTCCTGCCAAAATTTGAATTTTGCCTATCAAGCATGGCCAATGGTCATATCTTTTCAAATATTCAAATTTTTGAGTCTTGCATGATATAGAGATATGTCAAAACCTTAGTTTATCTTCTATATTCCTAAGTCTTAAACCCTTCATGTTTAAATGTCTCACACTTTTGATTTCAAGTCATGACCTTGTGACTATTCTTCATCACTCGATCATAAAGTATCATGCCTCAACCATCAAATAAGCTGCAAAGGTTTGAAACAACTAAGTCTACAATTAGTGCATCTTCACAAAATTTCATGCTAGCTTATGGTTGTTGGTCTCAATGATGCAAAGTTAACTCCAGTAGACAGATTTCATGGCTTCATCGTAGGGCTGTAATGAGTGAAGGGTTAACAAAGATCAAGACAACGATGCTAAATTTTCCTTTACTCCACATGTTTTCAAGGTTAAAATCATTACCCTGGTTTAAGTAGCAATGTAGTGATCTTCTCTTGTTCACATGGTGACACTAAATTAAAAATAACACTAGATTAGAGTTGTGAAGTGGCAAAGCATTACATGCCACATTTTCACTGAGTTTAGTGGCTAATCATAGGTTAAGGTCATAGAGTAATAGTATGGCTCCATATGGATGAACCTTGGTGATGTGGTAGTTCCTAATTGGATAGATCCAAGCTATGCATGAAGGGTCTTAGTTGTATTTTGATCATTGGATCTGAAAAATCAATGGTTGTCATTATGTCAATTTTTGGAGTTACAAGTTTACTAACCAAAGTGATATGATGACAATGCAACACATGTCTCAGTAGGCCTAGGTGGCGACTAAATGTGGTAGTTAAGTTCATTTCCATATGGTTGTAGGCATTTAATTTTAGTTGGATATTAGCTCTATTGGTCTAACTTTTTACAAGATTTTTTTTTCCCAATCTAGGTACAAAAGGTCAGAATTGAATCCATTGTTAAAACTAGGGTTTCTGAGTTCTTGTTTTGCAATTTTGAAAAATCCTTATTAAACCCTAGGTTTCTTTAGTTTTCATTTGGGTGCAAACTTTTTAAAATTATGAATATTCCTTTTTTAGTTCAAATCTTTCACAACCCTATGTGGCCTATTTCCTTTTAGTGTATTCCATCCAATTAATGCAAAATCAATGGCAGTCACATTGTCACTATCAAAAGATGCAAGTATGTTACCCTATGTCACATAATGACTGCCACAAATTTGAAGGGTAGTGTCATAAAATGGAGTTACGATGATCAAAGATTGTATTGCATCAGAAGTATTTGGTGATGTTTTTCATGTCACACCTATCAGAACCAGAAAAGGGATCATAATAGTCAAGTGCAAAAGGTTTAAGTAGATATCAATTTATTTTTATTGGTCACCATGTCACTATCAAAAAAATTGTGCACTTTTCCGTTAGTGACATGGTGCCTTCATGAAAATATAGGCGACAGTCACTTTTAAGTTTTTTAGTGACCATAAACTTCCCAAATTGCATGGTGGATGTGCGGTTTTATTGTTATGTCAAAAGCATTAATGAGGGTAATTATGACTTCACTTGCCTTTATCTTTCCATTGCTAAGTTTTGATAAGATATCAAAGGTCACTATGTTGCTATCGAGAAATTTGTGATCTCCATCATTAGCAACATAGTGCCTTGATGAAAAGTAATATTGAGGCAACATTTTTAGAAGATGGCTCCTAGACACATGCTTCATCAGATATTAGTTATATAGTTTTGGGGACATGATAGCATCTAGTGGGATACATGTATGCACTAGGAAAAGTAAAGGCATTGGAGGTCACTATGTCACTGTCATGAAAGTTATGTGTCTTGCCGTTAGTGACATAGCACCTAGCCAGGAAATCAACACATGATGGGACCTAAGCAATGTGGCAATGTGACTAGGATTAAAATATGGATTTATATGCTAGTTGTACAGGGTTTTCTCACATCATCAAAAATTTGGACCCATGCCTCCTTTATAAAACATATGAAAGATTCTGATCGTTTGATCAGGTTTGGATAAATAATTTTCACTACCTCGCTATGGAAAGATGTGCACATTTTACTCTATGCAACATGGCAACTAGGGGACCCACTACATCTTATGTAATTCATATAGTTTCCACGTGCGCATGATCAATGCAAAATCAATGATCGTCGCTACCTTACTATAGCAAGGTGCTCACTCTTTATGTATAGAAAGGCAGCAACTCAACGACATTTGTCCTTAGTCATCAGTGGGTCTAGACTAAAATGTCAACACTGTGGGAACTATACACATGGAAAAATATCATTAGGTTGACTACCAACATGTCAAGTGGAACTTGAGTTATCTTTTGGTGCATCCCTAGATCATTGGATTTTTCAAAAATCAATGGTGTAAATTTGAATGTAGAAGGTTGTGTCACTCTGTGCATTTATGAGGAATGAAATCTTTGCATGCGAAAGAAAAATAGAGTATAATACAAAAGATTTTCTCAGTTCCATCTCATGCGAACAAGGATTTCAAGCCTTTTCCTGTGCAGAAGCCATTATTGAGTAGGTTGTATTGATCTTGAAAAGAGTGTGAAGCAAATTTCTATTGTTTGCTAAGACATTGTAGAATTACAGTGAGAAACAAGCAAAGAATCAAGTAAGTAATTATACCATAATCTTTGTAGTGTCTCAATTCTACAAATTACAATAAAAAATGCCTCCAAAGAAGGTATTTTTTGGTTAGGAGAATTATTTGGATAGGAATGTCCATGATGATTTGCTTGAGTTGCTCCCAAACTCCACTATTGAGACTATACAAGTTAAAAAGCTTACTTCATTAAAACCTAGGTTGAGAATAAAAGATGGATTGTATGACAAGGGAAATTGGGTTTGGGATGCTAGTACCTCTCAAACTGGTCTAGATTTTTTTTTTAAATGGTTTTCAGAGAGGAATCTTTTTGCCCCACATGCGAATATCTAGAATTTTGACTTAGGGAAACTAGTGGTTCCTAGTGTTTTTATGGATTATGATCTTCTTGAAGATGTGGAAAAGAACTATGACCAAACCATTAGAGTAGTAAGGAGAACTAATGGTTAGGTCCTAATTACAGTCAACCTAGATGAAATTAGGGAAGTTTTTGGTTTAGGGCCTCTCACTAATTATCATGTGCCCATTGATTTGAAAGGGTTAGAAAAGGAATACATGTCCAAGAAGGATACCATTAGGCAAGGTGCACTAAAGGCACATATAGGTAAAATTGGAACTCTTCTAGCAATAACAATAGCTTCTAGGGAACCTTTCAAAAGGGCACACTTCAACACCAGGGCTGTAGAGATATATAGAACCTTGTGCTGAGTTTTTGGGAGAGATGAAGAGTTTATTCCTATGGATTTCATGTATATGGTTACTCAAATTTTGTCATTTCATGTGGACATAAATTTTGATTTTGCTTCTTACTTAGCTCAAGAAATTCACAATGGACTAATTGGGATTGCTAAGGGCAAGGTTGAAAATTTTTTTGGCCATTATTCTTTGTTGATGCACATGTTTTTGTTTAAGGGAGCTACATATTTTGGTAAAGAAATGGAGTTAAATAGAGAAGAAAATGGAGAAGCACTGCTAGTCCAATTATGGAGTGTAGATATGACTTGGGATGTAGAGAATGTTTTCTTTGTCTAGTTTGATAGGTATTTCACTTCCAAGTTGAGATGCCTCATATTGAGTGACAATCCTAGAATCCCCAAGGCACTAATGAATCTCATTAAGCCTCTAGATAATCCTAGTGGTTTAAAAGTTTCACACAACTGGGGAGATATCATCCCATACTCTATTTCTACTATGTCAAACGTTTATGGTTTTAAAGGGATCCCTCATGTACTACCTTACCAAGTACCTTTGAAGGTAGGAGTAACTGAGTTTTTGTGGCAGATGGGAGGAGCGGAGGAAACTTTTTTGTTAAAAAGATCAAGAGGGTCAATCTTTCCCACTTGTATAGTGGCCCATCATTTTGTTATCACAAAAGGGGGTTGGCTTTCTCTAAAAAAAAATTTGGATCCTTATAAGATATCTATTTCTCACCCTCTTTTTTGTGATTCTGGCAGATTTTATCATTTGGCTCTGAGACACAGAATTAAGCTTGGTAAAATTGAGCATGAATTCTCTTTTCCTAAAGACATAATAAGGAATGAGTACTCCTTGCAAGAGTAGGAGACTAGAAAGGAAAAGTGGAGAGTCTTCTCCATAGTATTGGATTTCATTCATTATTTTGATGCAGATTATAGTTCTTTGGACAATGTTGTTACAAGTGTAGATAAGATAAATAAACTTATGAATAATTTAACTAAAATAATGGAGATAATGAATGAAAAGAATTAATTCTTTATTAGATTTTACCTAGATAAGGCCAGGGAAGTAATGAGAAGATTGGGTTTTACTCCCAAAATTGGGGTAGGTCAATTAACTATCCAGAAAAAGCTAGGGTATACTATTTTTCAAAATAAATGGACTATTGTGGACAAAGGAAAATAAATAGTTGAGTCCACCAATGATGTTTTGGAGGAGAGACCTTTTGAACCCTCCCTAAAAAGGAAAAAAATAATAAGGGAAGAGAATCCTCATGTTGAGGAATACTCACCCTCACAGACCCCTATGAGAATTGAAGAGGAACAACTCACTGAAGAGCAAATTGAACAATTGGGATCACAAGCAGGAGCTTTTGTTACACAATTAGAAATAGATTAAGGAGATCCCCAGGAGCCTCTAGTGCCAAGTTTTGAGTTGATAGTTGCAGATTACAGAGGAAAGAAATTAGACCCTATATTGGAACAAGCAAGTCAACAATTTTTATCAGATGACAATTTTGTTAAATCTAGGGCTTTTTGCCAATTTGCGTGGAGAGCTAACATGAGAAAATTTGAAGAAAGATGCAACAAGCCGAGGACAAAGCATCCTAAGCTAGAAGAGGTAGCCCTACAAAATCAAATAAAGGAACAGATGATTCAAGAGTTCCAGAACATAACCCTTGAAGAGAGGAGGCAGATGGTCAAGGCCTCAAACATTTTAATGTTACCCAATTGGAATATTGCAAATGCATTAATTTTTAATTCTATTTCAAACTAGTTGGATTTCCAAGATCCAAATAGGAAGGAATTCAAAGGCACTACATTTAGTGAGGACTAGGCTACTCTAGTTATATGGTCTTTAAGGAAGGGGTCAAGAGCCACCTCATCAGAACCAGATGATTCTAGTTTGATGGGAAATATAGTTGTAAGAAGAGTGGATAAAACCTCTCATGTGCAAGCTGCACACTAGAATGTAGATTCACTCAATTTTTTTTTGCCACTGCTACAAATGAAGAAAGTGCCATGTTTGAATTATAGAGAAAATATGAAAGTGTCCTAGAAGCTTATAATAAGGAAGTTCAAAAGAGTATTGAACTTGAGAATAAATTAATGGGGAGGTCTACAAGACCAAGAATAACATATCCCCATCCCCTAGTGGAGCCTTTTAAATCCACTCCTCTCATAGAGATGCTAGATACCCCATAGAGGCCATAGTATTACACTACTTAAGACTTTGAAGAAGAAAAGAGCAAGCAGTGGACCTTACATGTAGAGTTGAATGTAAAATATGAAGATAAATTGAGAAAGGCTCTCACATATTTGGGGGACAAAATTGAATGGGCATTAGTTTATGATTAGGTGGCTAGAGTGATAAGCATCTGGGAAGAACTAAAAGAAAGTGATGATTGTGAATAAGTGGGTAGGAAGGAGGAAAGAAATAACATTTTTATGTTATTCTATCATAAAAGTCTCATATGATCAAATTGAAAAGACTTATGATATTGTTTTTGATCTTCCTAATTTTTATAATAAGAGAATTCATCTATAGAGAATAATAGTTGGCTATTTAAACAAATATAAGAGCCAAAATTTTAGTTTGTTTCCTCATGCCCTAGATAGAAGAAATAATTTGAAAAATAAAGATGAATGGGCTAAGGAACTTGATGATTTATTTTGTCTAAGGATGAATAAAATTATCAACGAAATAGGGCATGCATGGTGGGCTACCACAACTAAGGAAATAGTGAAAGCCCAAATATTCTTTGATTCTTTGAAACAAGAATTTGTTGATATTAACAGGGAAGTAGAATATGTTATCAAGAAACAATAGAATATTCTGCATTTTAACTAGAGAGATGATGCACTTTATGACAAGTGGATGGTGGATATTACTTCTGGTGAGCAGCTAGAAGAAGTTGAAAGTGATGATTATGAAATGCACAAGGATGAATTACAAATCATCGAACCACTTCCATCAGCACCTTAAAAAGAAGAAGGGTAGGCATCTCATGTTAAAGATGCAATGGATTAGTTAGATGATGCAACAAATATAGAATCAAGAGTAATTGTCAGATTGCTAACACATGATGATATGAGTGAAAATGCTAGAGTGGAGGTGAAGCTACATGAATCAAAACCTGACACATCACTGGCAATTCTAGTAGCCGCATATGCTGAGGATTCAAAATAGCAACCAATCAAAAAATTAACAATATAAAAGGATATAATAGAAAGGGACCCACAAAAGGAATGTTTAATGTACAAATATTTTTGTTAATTAGAAATTTGTCTTTTTGTGATAGGTGTATGTAAATATCTCTTGTAATAGACACCTGTTAGTTCTCTATGCCTGAAGCTTGTTGCATCTCACATTATACAAGTGAGATTTCAGGGATAGAGAATGGTCCAATTTCTAATGCATTTTAGTATTACACTTAGAATGTTTTTGGTCCAGTCTTTGAGAAACTTTATGATATGTCTTCTTTGCATATTTTTTGAGAATACATCAATATGGAATGATCTTTGTGTCTCTTTCTAAAAGTCATTCTAAGTTTCTACAATTGTATACAATATTCAAAGAAATTAATACAAAGTTTGAGCTATCCCCATATCAGTTCTTTCTGAATGTTGTCTCCTTTATTGTTGCCTAGTTATTTTGAGATTGTATGAGTAAAGTTGGTGCAATTGAATGTAATTAATTTAGGTTATATGTCAATTCATTACTACTATTAATTTAATTAATTAAGTAAAAGCTTTGATGAATTTTATGAGATGGCTATGGTAATAGAAAGGATGTCTATAAGGATGAATTCAAGTGAGAATTGCTGATAAAAATTGTTGTAAGACAACAATCATATCCATAAATTTGTAGTAGACTACGAATCCCAATGGAATAGGAATTGATCTAATATATCTAGTCTGTAGAGAGAGATATCATAAATGAGTATCGAGTCTAAAGTCACAATCAATTTTACTTTCTTTTTATGAAGATTTTTAAAGATGGTCAATACTTGTTTGCATGTACTATTCTTTCTTTAGTCAGCCACTATTACTAAGAATACTTGCAAATCTATAGAAGAATTTATGACCAAATCTGCTATATGGGATGTATTTTATTGACAATGTCAAAATTAGGTATGTGTTTGAGGAGTGAAGATGAGAATCAGAGTGAAACTAATATAGTTCTCATACAACAATAGGAAAATTGAATCATCCCTTAGGTATACCCACCTTGGTTTTGTAGAGCCTAAATAGTAGAAAGCCAATTGTGGTTTTGTTGAAGTTGGTTCCAACTAGTTTACATACATAATTGTTGATAGGAAATAGCTAACCCTTAGACTATGTAAGTATTATCAGTTTGGTATTGAGCCTTTAGTGTCCAATAGTTTTAAAACACCAACAAGGTCATGATGGTGTAATAATGTAAAGTTTCTAGCTTCATAGTGTCACAGGTAAGATAAATGTCAAAGCCCTAACCATGGTGCCATTGCAAAATACCAGTTTCATGTTGTCACCTAGTTGTGAAAGTTAGGAGAAAATTTTAAGGGCAAGCTGGGAAGCATTGATAAAAACACAAGCGCATCATTGCATGGATAAGTAACAATGTTAGATGTTAAGTCATGATGTTGCAATGCTTTCAATTTTATAGTCAAGATAATATTTCACCCAATCATAGGCATTTCATGTTATGAAGATAATGTGATGTTAAGAAATGAAATGGTGATTAATAGCTAGTTTGATGGTGCCACAACTTTGCTAGGTTAAAATAGTTATTAAAGATGATGATGGCGAATCTATGGCTTAGGAAAGGTACAAGTCAATAAGTTTCAATACTGGGATAAGATGGAAAAATGATAAAATATGACTGGTTGATGTGGCAAAGCTTGAGGATTGACTCTAGTTGACTAATGACATGGATGACTTGGTGTGTTGAAAGAAAGAAAGAAACAACTCTTAAATGGAAAAATTTGATCTTCTTGACTATCCACAACCACTCTTCAACATTCTTCATGCCTAATAAATGAAAAGGGATATTCCTCTCACCATTTGATTATCCATATACTTGGTTAAGGCATTAATGGCAACCATTTCTATCTTCTCAAGGTTTTGTTGGCTATGAAGGATAAGATTTTCTCTTAGATTTGTAGTGATTTTTCTCTGCAACCTTAAATGTAGTTGTTGAGTCTTGCCTTAGGGTAGAAGCTATGTGAGTTATGGTTGAACTATAAAAGAATATTTATTAACCCTTCTTAGTTTCGATCTTTTCTCTGATTCTATAATGTTATATGTCTATGCCTTGCTACTATAATTTCCTTTTTTTTTGGTTAAAATATTCTTCTATTATATCTCTTTCTTCCATGAATATACTATGCAATAGCTTCTTGCCTTTGTGTTAATGTATTTTCTTTATTTTTCAACTATATTATTGTATCTACTTGGCTTTTATGAATGATATAAAGTGAAGTCTTTTCCTTATAATAGTCTTTTGGTTTCTGATCTAGATATAGTTGTTGGATTAAGAAAGGATTGAATCTATATACTTTGAGGTTACATTGATGAACTATGCATTTTTGGGTAGAGATAAGGTTGAACATACTATTTGGTGTATCACCTCCTCTTATATTAATTAGGTAGTTTTCTATCATACATTCCTTCTCCATTTTCCTCTCAAGAAATAGTTAGGTGTATCCTACTACTAAGGAATCTAGCCTTCTCTAGAGATTCAATCTCAAGTCACAAAGTCCCACACTTTAGAGATTGTTTCCATGTTACACAAGGCTATCTTTAGGTAAGACTTTAGGCAAGGGTGAAATCTTTTGTGTCAATAGTTTTTGGCACACCTGATGGGATTCTCATTTGAATCATTCTAAGTTCAATGGTGTCAAAGAAAGGAACTTCAAATACATGCTAAGGAGATAGTTCCATTCTCAATATTTTCAAGCCTTCAAAGGCTCATTTTCAAGTACTTGGTGAATCCAACTCTATATTCTTATTTCTAGACCAAATTTGTTGTGATTCATCCCTAGAGCTCATACAAGAGAATCTTCTAGAGGTAATTTTCAATACACTAAGCTCTCATTTTCAAACCCTAGAAGAAAGAGAAATAGATTATCTCTATCACCAATTAGGACTATAGAAGAAATACATAAACCTAAAAAATCCCTCTCCACTCATAATGTTGATATATCATACCCTAGGTTTCCATATTTTCATTTAAATAGAGAATTATTCCATATGGCACAACGTAGAGCACATACATTTGCCACCTTTAATGGTGGAAGTCCTCTCTTATTAGCTCAAAAACATGATATTCTAGTATCAACTCTCAAAAGTATACTTGATTTTATTGGTAAAACTTCCATCTCTACTATAGAGCATATTCAAGAGATTTCAAATGTCTATAATATACATGGTATTATAGAGGATGATGTTGTGGTTAGGCTTCTAGATTCCTCCTTAAAGGGAAAAGCATTACAATAGTATAGAGGTTTTCCTCACAACTCTATTACTAATTAGAATGGGTTAGGAGTAGGACTTTCCAAGAACTTTGAAGACAAAAGTGATCACCTATCACTTTTAGAGTAGCTAACAACTATCAAGAGAGCACCCCATGAATATATGACAAATTTTAATCACTAATTTTAGAAGATATGGGATAGAATACCTACTGCAATAAAGCCTTCCCCTGGTAATGCTTTCTTACATTATCTTAGAGAATTTAATAGTGAGGTAGCTACCATAATGCAAACTATGGGAGGGGATACTTTGCTAGATGCTTATGAAATTTCCATAAAGGAAGAGAATATCTTGATTCAAGGAGGGAAGTTATGTCCAAGGCCTCCAATGCCTTTCTTTCTTGACATGCCTAATCATCAACCTACAATAGCCCTTATTCCTACTTTCTCTACAAGTTAATCCCTTGTTGTAGTCCCAATAGCTTCCACACCTTCTAACAGAGTTGATAATATTGAGGACATGATGCAAACATTGATATCAAATATGGACAAGAAGGTGTAGGATCAAGAAAAGAAGATGGAGGACAATAGTGCAGTGATAAAAAAAAAGAGAGTAATGAGTTGATGAATATGAAGAGGCAACAAGATCAAAATAATAAGTCTCCCTAGCTCCATTATCAAGGTCCTATGTATAGTATGCTTCCAAATCAAAATAAGATTAATATTCCACATAACCAAAATATACCTATTGGTACCACCCCTATTGAAAATATAAACACAAATAGGGTTTTAGTCCCTCAAAAAAATCTTGCTCAAGAGCAAGATTTATGTCCTTGCTACTATCCATATGTTTTTTGTATGTGCCAAAAGACCAAATATATCCTCACCCTAGCTACACAAAATTAAATAGTAGGAGAAAAATTTAACTTTGGTTAGCCTACTGGTGCTTCCCATCTAAACAATAGGGTAATTGTTCTTTTATGAACCATTAACCAAAGGAGTATTTCCATACCAGCCAAGATGCTATAGCTCATAACACTAGAAGCAAGAGAAGAGCTATTGAAGATTCCATCCCTCGTCCACCTAATCAAACCTTAACATCAAAATTTTCTCCTTATGTTCCAGTGATGAATATACAATCAAATGATACACATCAATAGAGACATGACATATAAGGCAATAGGAAGTCTACTAAGCTTCAAACTTCTCAAACTCAACCACCAATCCATTCAGCTCCCAAGGTCTCAACCAAAGTAGTAGGTGCTTCTCTCAATATTGTAAACCAAATGAAGAAGACTATTGTTAATCTCTCCATTTTGAATTTTTTTGTTGCTATACCATCACAAAGGAAGTTTTTGCAACAAGAGTTAGAGCACGTAGAGATAAAAGGTCAGTTATCTAGAGAAGAAGATGCAACAAGCCTAATGCAGCCAAAAAAAGGAGAAACAAATAAGAAAATTAGACTCCCTCCCTTCTATGTCCTTTTAATCATAGGGGATAAACTAGTCCATAATTGCATGATTAATTCAAGGTCTAGTAGTTTTGTAATGCCTAGTTGTATAGCTAACCTCCTTGGCATCAAATATGAACCAATAGTGAGGGATGTGCTTTAGTTAGATGGTAGCTTTGTCAAGACTATATGAGTCTAAAAGAATGTAGAGCTGGCATTGTATGCTTTCCTTGGTTGTATTGTTAGACAAGATATATTAATAGTTGAGGTAAAACCACATTTTCTACCTACCTCTCTAGGGATTTCACTACAAAAATAGGTGGTTATATTGCATCTAACTAGTCATATGTTTTTTAGAACACGATATGAAACAAAAGCTTCCATAAGGGCAAAGCCCTTGTCCCTCAATCATATCAAAACCTACACCCCTATTCCCATAAACATGAACTATACTATTCATAAGATAGATGGGGACATAGAAACTGAGCTTGCTACTTCCCTAATAGAGGTGGTTGACTACCTTTTGGATGAATGGGCCACTGCCTATCAATTTGATCCAATATAAGAAGCTCTAGAGATAGGCCTTGGCACCTATTGTATATTTGAGAAAGAGGCCCCCGTTCCTAATCTCATGAAAAAAATATAAGTGGTTTGTATAGTTTTTCCTTTAATGGGTCAAGAAATAAAAATGGATCAGGGGATGGTGTCATGCTCATTCTACTAAATTGGAGAAATAATATTTCTCTTATAGGCTCCAATTCAGTTGCACTAGTAATGTAGCAGAGTATGAGGCTTTGATTTAGGGACTTCAACTGGCCTAAAGGAGAGGAATCAAATCCTTGAAGGTATATGGGGATAGTGAGTTGGTCATTTATCAAGTTAGAAATAAAAATATTACAAAGAAAAACCTCCTCAAATCATACAAACATAGGGTTTGGGATTTTCTTGAGGTCTTCTAAGCATTCAACATCCAAAGCATCCCTAGGAGAGAAAATAAATATGCTAATAGGCTTGTAGCAATTAGTGCTTCTTATGATATACCAAAGCATATTGTTGATGAAAGGGAGCAACACATCAGAAATGGTGTAAGCCTTCCATTCTTGATAATTGTACAAATTGGTAGGTTTTTGACTCTAATGTGTAGATTGTCAATTTCTCACAATATGAGGTAGAGTTATTTGCTAAAAATTAGTCTAAGCTCCAAAGTTAGTATGGGAACTAGATTTTGAGCCTAAACTCCAATAAATTGCCTAAAGGTCTAGTCACCTTGAAGGGCATTTTCAATCTAATAATCAAGATAAAAGAAAGGGTTCAAATCTAACTACAAGTATAGATGATCACCCACTTTTCACTCTTGTTAATGGAAGGACTCTCAACTTGGGAAAGGTATGCACTAATATTGAACAAGAGGTCTTCATTAAATTATGTCAAGAATTCATTGATGTTATTGCTTGGACATATGAAGATTTAAAGGGTTTTGACCCAAAATTATCTCAGCACACCATAGATTTAGATGATAATTCCAAGCTTGTTAGGGAGAGTTAGATGCTAGTTAACCCTAAGATTGAACCACTAATGAGAAAATAATTTTCAAGGCTCATAGAGGCCAAAATTATTTTCCTTATCAAGCACTCCTCATCGGTATCTAAGCTTGTTCCTATTAGGAAGAAGAGTGAAGAGATTAGACTATGTGTAAACTTTAGCAAACTTAATAGGGATTCTCTTAAAGACCACCATCCCCTCTCTTCCATGGAAAAAATCCTTTGCAAGGTTAGTGGTTTAGAGAGTTTTTTTTCTTAGATGGTCTTTTAGGCTATAATCAAGTGTTAGTATAGGAATTAGATAAAAAAAAGATAACATTCACCACCAAATTGGGAACCTATTCTTATTATAAGATGCCTTTTGGACTAACCAATGTAAATGCCACATTTTAGAAGGCAACGGAGATGGTCTTCAAGGGTGTATTAGAAAAATGTGTGCTAGTATATCTAGATAATATAACTATCTTTTCAAAGAATGTAGTAGATTATTTTGATCATATAAGATAAGTATTTGAAAGATGCAGAGAGTATGGTGTGTCCGTAAACTCCAAGAAGTGTGTATTTTCTACTAACCAAGGAAATATCTTAGGGCATATTGTGTCAAGAAATGGGTTAACAATAGATCCAGAGAGGGTAGAAGTAATTCTTTTTCTCCCACTTCTCATCAATAAGAAAGGATTGCAAAGCTTCCTTGGTAGGATCAACTTCATAAGGAGGTTCATCCCTAATCTTAATTTAGTAGTAAAGCCTCTCACAACTATGTTAAAAAGGAATTTGGTGTTCACTTGGACCAAAGAGGGAAAGGCTAGTTGTGATGAAATCAAGTAGTCAATTGCATCAAACCCTACTCTTGTCAACCCCAATTTTGATAGATATTTCATCCTCTACTCCTTTGGAGGAAAGTAAAGCATTTTAGTTGTTCTTACATAGTTAAATGATGCAAATTTGAAATAGGCCATTACTTTCTTCAGTGAAGGGCTTAATGATTATGAGGAAAGATATAATTATGTAGAGAAATAGGTCCTTACTATTGTGAGTGATCTCAAAAGGTTTATACATCTCTTGTCTCGTAGCAAAGTATAGCTTTTAGTTCCACATGAAAGTGTAAGGGATTTCCTCTTAAACAAGGATATCAATGAGAAGAGATCTAGATGGATTACCAGAGTCATGGAATATGACATTAATATTGAGATAACCAAGTTGATAAGAGGTATGGGACTATATGAGAAGATGACTTCATATTTTGAGACACATGAAGAGACCACCCTCTTGATCCAAAATGAGAAACTAGTGGAGAATGAAGATCAAATTGATTTGTTTCAGGACATGACTACCTTCTTCATAGAAGGAAGATGCCCCTAGGCCTAGACAGATCCAAGAGGAGATAGTTTAGATTGTAGGATTTTCCCTATGTCTTGGTGGATGGAGTATTATTTAGAAGGGAATCTAATGGATTCCTACTAAGGTGTATATAGATAGATTAGGTCATTAGGTTGCTGAAGGAATTCTATGATGGTCTTGTTAGTGGTCATTTCTCAACTAGTCACTATAATGAAGATAATGAGGGCTAGCAATTATTGGCCCACCCTATTTAATGACTACCATAAGTGGGCAAGGAAGTGTGAGAAATGTGATTTATTCTTAGGAATGTAAAGATTGGCTACCCTTCCCCTCCATCCCATTCAAGTTGATCAACCCTTTTCCTAATGGGGTTTGGATTTCATTGGTCCAAAAAATCCACCCTCTAGTGCTAGTCATAAATGGATCTTGGTAGCCATAGACTATTTCACAAGATGGACTGAGGTAGTTTCTTTGAAGTATGGATTAGAGGCCTCAGCAATTGAATTTCTTGATCAAATTGTGATAATATTTGGTGTTCCCTCAACTATCATATTTGATAACGCCAAATTTTTTGTTGGAGCTCACATATGTTCTTAGGCTCTAGAATATGGGATATATTTAAGCACTTTCTCAAATTATTATCCCCAAGACAATGGCTTGGCGAAATCCTCTACCATGAGCCTCATTAGGATCATGAGGAGGACAATTGAAGATAATCAGAGGAGTTGGAATGCCAAGTTGAAGACAACCATTTTGGCTAATAGAATTATACCCAAGATAGTAGTTGGGAATTCACCTTTTATGCTAGTTTATAGAAGGAAAGCTAGGCTTCCTATTTCATTGGAATTCCCCTCTCTTGAGCTATCTCATCAATTAGAGCTAGAGGAAAATGAATCCATGACAATTAGGTTAGTAGAACTGATTAAATTAGAAGAAAAAAGGCAACAAGTTATGCATACATTTGAGGCTCACCAACAAAATGTCAAAATAAGTTTTGATAGAAAGGCTACAAATAGAATTTTTAGGGAAGGATATCTTTCCCTCAAGTGGGATACAAACAAATCCAAACTAGGTAGGCACTCTAAATTTGATGCTATATGGAGTGGGCCTTATGTTATGACTAGTTGAAAATAGGCCAATACTTTGCAATTATCCAAGCCTAATGGTGATGTCCTACCAATTCTAGTAAATAAAATATACCTAAACCCTTCTTTTAGATTGGGTTAGGGTTTTTTGTATATATTAGGTTAGTTTATTATTTTCCAAGAAGTGCACAAACAAATATTATCTCTCTGTAACATAGCCAAGTTTTGAAATTTTGCAGTTGCAAGCAAGATAGAGGCAGAGTTATGGTTTCACAAAGCCTATGTTCCATTTTATGACTCCATATCCCAATGAATGCCTAAGGTTTCTAGTCATATACTTAGCAGGCTAGTATCCCCTTTGAGTTGCCAAAATTGTTAGCCATTTTTTCTCTCCTGCCAAAATTTGAGTTTTTCCTATCAAGCATGGCCGACAGTCATATCTTTTCAAATTTTCAAATTTTCAAGTTTTGCATGATATAGAGATATGCCAATACCTTGGTTTATCTACTATATTCCTAATTCTTCAACCCTTTATGTTTAAATGTCTCATGCTTTTGATTTCAAGTCACAACCAGGCGATGTTTCTTCATCTCTTGGTCGCAAAGTATCATGCCTCAACTATCAAATAAGCTTTGAAGGGGTGGAACAACTAAATGTATAGTCAACATGTCTTCATATAATTTCATGCTAGCTTGTGTTTCTTGGTCATGATGATGTAAAGTTAACTCTAGTAGATAGATTTCATAGCTTCATTACAGGGTTCACTAATACATTTGGTACCAAATTGCAACGGTAGTGCCATTGCAATTTTTCTATCACAACTTTGTCGTTGTCATAATTGTGATGGTCTACTATCACAATTGTGACAACGATAAGGTTGAGACAGAAAAACTGCAACAACACTACCATTGCAATTTGGTACCAAATGTATTAGTGGTTGCAATGAGTTAAGGGTTAACCATGATCAAGGTGATGACATTACATTTTCCTTTGCTCTACACATTCACAAGGTTAAAATCATTACATGGGGTTTAAGTGGTGATGGAGTGATATTCTCTTGTTCACATGGTCACACTAAGTTAAAGATAACCTTGGATTAGAGTTATAAAGTGGCAAAGAATTGCATGTTGCATTTTTACTGAGGTTAGTGACTAATCCTGGGTCAAAGTCATGGAGTTATGACATGGCACCATATGGATGAACTCTAGTGATGTGGTAGTTCCTAATTGGTCAAAGATATAAACTATGTATGAAGGGTCATAGTTGAATTTTGATTGTAGGATCCAAAAAAATTAATGGCTTTCATTATGTCACTTTCAAGATTTTCAATTCTACTAACCAAAGTGACATGATGACAATGCAACACATGCCTTAGTAGGCCTGAGTCATGACAAAATGTGGCAGTTAAGTTCATTTCTACATGGTCATAGACATTTAATGCTATTTGGATATTAATTCATGATAGTGTGATAAAGTAAAGGTTCTAGCTTTGTAGTGTCATAGGTAAGATAAATGTCAAAGCCCTAACCATGAAAATGCTGTGAAATGCTAGTTTTAGGTTGTTTCCTGGTCATGGTAGTTAGGAGAAAATGATAGGGGCAAGTTATGAGGTAGTAATAAACACACATGCCCGTCATCGCATGGATAAGTGACAAAGTTAGATATTATTTCATGATGTTGCAATGCTTTCAGTTTGGCAGTCAAGATCATATTTTTCCCAGTTGCATGCATTTCATGTTATGAAGACAAAGAGGTTGTGAGGATGTGACTAGGGCATTTCATTGATCACACATTATCACATGGTTAAAAGGATGTTAGGCCCAAACAGTGACAATGGTGTGAAGGATTGTAAACACATGTCCCCATGGTCATGACAGTCAAGGAGATAATGCAATTTTAAGTTGTGAAATGGTGATTAATGGATAGTTTGATAGTGTCATGGCTTCATAGGGTTAAAATAGTTATTAAAGATGAAAGTGGGAAAGATGAAACTTAGGAAAGGCATAGGTAAACAAGTTTAAACACTGGGATAAGGTGGAAAAATGATAAAATATGATTGGTCCATGTAGTAAAGCCTAAGGATTGATTCCAGTTGATTCATGAAATGGCTAACTTGGCATGCTAATAGTAAGAAATAAACACTCTTAAATGGAAAATCTAATCTTCTTGATCATGTACAACCACTCTTCAATGTTCCCCAAGCTTGATAAATGAAAACGAATATTCCTCTCACCGCTTGATTATCCATCTACTTGGTTAAGTCATTAATGGCCACCATTTCTATCTTCTCAAGGCTTTGTTAGCTATGAAGGATATGATTTTCCTACATTTAGATGTGTACCAAGATCAAATTTTCTCTCAGATCTATAGTGATTGTTCTCTACAACCTTAAATGTAGTTTTTGGAGTCTTGCCTTGAGGTAGAAGTTCTCTGAGTTATGCTTGAACTATAAAAGTAGATTTTTTAACCCTTCTTAGTGTCGATATTTTCTTTGATTTAGTAACATTGTATGTCTATGCCCTGCTACTATAATTTCCTTTGCCTCTAAGTTAATATACTCCTCTATTGTATCTCTTTCTTCCATTAATATACTATGAAATAACTTCTTGCCTTTATGTTAATGTATTGTCTCCATTTCTCAACTATATTGTTATATGTACTTGGATTTTTTGAATGATATAAAGTGAAGTCTCTTCCTTATAGAATTCTTTTGGTTCCTAACATACATATAGTTGTTTAATTAAGCAAGGATTGAATCTATATAGTTTGAGGTTACATTGATGAAATTTACATTCTTGTATAGAGATAAGGTTGAACATACTATTTGGTGTATCGCCTCCTCTTAGATTAGATTAGGTTGTTTTCTTTCATGCATTTATTGTCCCTTTTCCTCTCAAGAAATAGTTAGGTGCATCCTAATAGTGAGGAAGTCAGCCTTCTCCAAAGACTCAATCTCAAGTCACAAAGTCCCACACTTAAAAATTATTTCCATGTTATATAAGGCTACCTTTAGGTAAGACTTTAGGAAAGGGTGCAAGATTTTGTGTCAAAAATAACTTGCAAAACAACATATGATGCTAGTAATATAGCCCAGTATTCTTCAAGAATGTAGTCAAAATTCATGGATCCTTAATGGGTATATTATCAAATAGGAATTTCAAGTTTATGGGGCATTTTATGAAGACCCTATGGAAAATATTGGGAAAAAACCTAGCCTTTGGATCATCCTACAACCCAAAAATAGATGGTTAGACTAAGGTGATAAATAGAGTGCTAGGATACCTACTTAGATATTTGACTAAATTGTATGAGAAAGTATGATACCAATTTATTCCTCAAGTAAAAATTTCTTAAAATAATAGTGTAAATAGAACTATTGGTTAAATCCCATTTGAAGTGGTCTATGGTGTCCATCCTAGAGGTGTTTGTGAGATTAGAGAGTTGAAGAGTCAAGAAGGGATCAATGGGCATGCAGATGATTTTACATAATCAATAAAAGAGGTACATGAATAGGTTAAAAGATATTTATGGAAGTTAATCAAAAAATAAAGTCCAAGGTTAATGAGATAAGAAAGGAAATTTAGTTTGAATTAAATTATTGGGTGATGTTAAACCTAAATAAGGGTAGACTCCAAAAATATTTACCAAGAAAGTTGTATATGAGAAGAGTAGGACCATGCAAAATTCTAGCTAAATATGGGAAAAAAGCATACAAGGTGGACCTTCCAAAGGAGTTATCCATACCTCTTATTTTAATGTTCATGGCCTCATTGGATACAAATTATTTGAGATTAGGGAAGGAGAGAACAATAAATATGTAGAAGAGGATATGAAGAAGCTCAAAGGACTTTCACCAACCAAAACTCAAGTTGATCATATCTTTGATTCTAGAGTGAAGCAAAATACTAGGTATGGAGTACATATGGAGAATTTGATCAAATGTAAGTACCAACATGAATCTAAAGCAACTTGGGTAGAAAAGAGTGACTTCAAGAAGTTGGGAATCATCAAGGAATTCTTAACTCCAGATCCAAGTTGACTTCTTTGTTGCAAGGGGAGAATGGTTTAGAATTACTTAGAGACTTGGTTAAACTCTATCATAATTTTGGCTTGTAGTGTTATTGGTCAAACCACAAGTGAATGAGGGATGTTTCATAGTCTTAAGTGTGTGTGATTCATTTTTGTAGGTGTTCCATCAATCATTAGCACAAGGTTGCTTAGGAAGTTGCTAAGGTAAGCTTGTTATTGCAATAGTTGTCTAGGTGGTTCAAAGGTGGTCAAACATTGAATTAGAATCCAAAATTAGAGAAAAGATATTAAAAGGTGTTTAGTGGTTGATTTGAACTAAAAATGACTCATTAGAAGTGAATTTGAGTCTAGAGTGCATTGGAATGCAAAGGATATAAAAGATGGTCATGGCAACTCTGTAACTTTGCAAGTTGTCATGAAAATATTGAAAATATTGGAGAAACTTACCTAAAATAAGCTAGAGGGGCATACTAATGTTTTCCACATGTGTAATAGAGCTATACAAATTCATTTCAGACCTATGCGAAGGGTTGGAATGCCATTGTAGATATTTTTAAAGCTAAATGCAACAAATTGTCTTGGGTATTTTTATCACTAGTTTTCTTGCAACTCGATCCTCTCTATATGTTAGAAATATTCAAGACTAAGCTAAGTTACTGATAGGGGAGGGGTGAATTAGTAATTCTAAAACTTCAACAATTTTGAATCCTTAATCCAACCATTTAATTAGCATTTAATCCATCATATAAATTCTGATCTAATTGTATGCATAAGAAACTGAAAACATGAAAGCATTCATAACACTGAGACACAAAGATTTGGTGACCCATAAACCTTCCAAATAGAAATTAAAACTAGGGTGGGGATGATAGCCACAACTTTAGTGTTGCAGTATTAAGTTAGCCTCTTAAAGCTTACATTGATCACTTTTAATGATCTACCCTATTAGGAGCAATAAGGACTGCTAGGTCCACCTTGTGAAAGGATTTACAAACATACAATTAAGTATGCACTTGGTAAAGAGAAATATTAAAGATTGTTAGGTCTACCTTGTGAAAGGATCTGACTAATTCACCTATTAGGATGAAATAGTAGATGATCTCTAATTTACAACTTGGCTTTCTGAATGAGATTCCTTTGTGTATTGATCACCTTTCTATGATAGATATGTCTCTGCTGCTCCTTATGTTGTTATGGCCTTTACAATTCTCTCTTCTTCTACTTTTCTTTGATTTAGTTCATATTCACATCTTCATATTTTTCACATACATACATGTTTTGGATATGATACAATACATTACATATATATCAATCTAGTCATAAAAATTACAAAGTCATCCACAATACAAGTTACCACAAATATTACAAAGTTAGCCAACATAAAAGAAACTTGGGTTCTAAAGATCGACTTGCTGAGGTTTTGATACTCATCGTCCACTATCACTGCTTGGCATCATCATGTACTTGGTAGATGTAGAAGCTCAGTCCATACTGATCACTTCCAAGTAGTCCTAAACTTGGTCTACACTGGTGACTCGATAGACATTGTGAAACTCATCATATAAAATGAGTTTTTTGATTTATATTGTATGACTCAGTAAAAATTATCACCTTGAGCTCAGTATAAACTAAGTCACTTGGTTATTACTAGGAAGCTTGGTTAACACTGGACTCTCATCACATACACTATGAACTCAGTGAACACTACATTGCTCGATAACCACTAATAAACTTGACATCAACTAAAATGCATAGTTTACACTACTAGTCTTCACATTAACTAAATATGCTCGATAACCACTGATATTTTTCCAAAGGACTCGATAGCAACTAAATTACATGGAAAACACTGTGAACTATACAATGAGCTTAGTAACCATATACAATCTGAATAAGTGTGTGTCACTAATAAAAAACTTGATTAATATGTTAAAAATCTCCCCTTTGGCATTAGTGGCAAAAACACTTATTAGCCAAAACTGAATACCTTATATCCATCACCATGTGATATTGGCTTAGTAGAGTATACTATTTTTGAAATTTTTCAAAATTGATTTTGTAAGGTATATACAACATACTATATATCTTCTTGATGTATACAACATGTCTTTCTATTCATTTCTTACTTATTGCAAGTTCTTCCCCATAGAATATTTCTCCTCATACTATGTGTGTCTCTCGCCCATACTATGTGTCTCTCGCCCATACTATGTGTCTCTCTCCCCCTTTTTGACAGTAATACCAAAGATTTATTCTATTTTATTTACATAGAGGCACCAAAATAAGATAAAAAATTAGAATGTACCTTTAGAATGATTGCCAATGTTTTATCTTGATTTTCCTGTAGGACATTACATGTATGAAGTGAAATTTGTACCCATGCTAACAATTATATCATATGGTCCACAGTAGAGAAGTTATTGTCATGGATTACAATATTTGAATGTGTAATATGTTTTTGCAGTGCATCCATGTTTGAAAGGATCATGTTTTGTATGTCAGTCAATGTACATCTAATCCTTGCTTCTTATCTTAGCAATTCTAATTGCATATCTTACAAAAGTCTTATTTTATTGAAGTGTCCAAAGCTTGAACTAGGGTCAAGTTACATCTATTAAGCACTAGCCTTTATCATCTATTTTGGACAATTTGTCCTTTATTTTCTTTGTAAAACTAGAAACATCACATATCTTCCCAAAAAGTGATGACACATTTGAATATTATGTTTCTAAATTGCCCAAAATTGTAGAGAGCTCTACTTGATGAATGGAAATCTATTGAGAAATGTGCTCCAACGCTTTATTGTCAAACTTATTTTTAGCCTTCTACACTAGCTTATCTTGTCAATTAGTATCTTCATTAAATTTTTGGACTGCTTCTACTAGCTGATACAAAATTGGTTAAGAAAAATCAACCTCAATTCTTGTAGCTTCTGCCAAAATGTTCTTAGCATCTTCAATTATCTTATACTCTTTATCTCTCTCCTCTCTTAGCCTTTGTTGTTTAGCCTTCTTCAGGAGGAGTTCACCAAATGTCTACATTTGGTCTAAAGTAAGCTTGTAAATATCCCAATTGGGGATTACTATATCCTTATCTAAATCAATATCTTTGTCTATCTCCTTTCCTTTCCCCAAAAATTTTGTGCTCGATTGAACTTTGGGCTCAATTGTCCTTACACTTATTGCTTTCATATCTAGAATAGAAAAAATGGTAGAGATACTAGGGCTTACAGTAAAAATTGATACTATACTAATTGAAGGAATACTTATAGAAATATTTGAGGAACCCAAAATCGATGTGCTTAAAACTAAAGAAGTCAAAATTGGAGAAGTCAAAACTGAAGTACTCAACTCGGTAGATGAAGGAGGAATATATAGCTCGATAGATGAAGTGGAAGCCACTTCTTTCAGTGGTGTGCTAAGCTAAGTAGGGGCAAAGAGTGATTGGATATTTGATATGTCACTAGTGGTCATAATTAAACTTCCTAATGTTGTCTCCACACTTGATGTTGACACTGGCTTGCTTGGAGAGTGAGGAAGTGAGGCAATGAATACTATAGCTATCTTGACTAGGTTAGTCTCTTGATCATCTTGCTTTTCTTCCTTAGCAGCCTCTTGTCCTTGATCCTCTTCATCTTCTTCATTGTCAAAGTGAGTTACTTCTTCAACATTCTCTTCTTCATCTTTCTCCTTATCTTCTTTATCATCATCATCCTTGATATTGACTAGAAAATCACTTAGTTTATGTAATAAATAAATATTCTTCCAAGAATTTGTTGCATTCTTAACAACATGCTCAATGTCCTTAATCAAAACTAGACAAGCATTAAACTTTAGAGTCAAATTTTCTTCATTTTTCTTCAATTACTCTTTCACCTTAGCATCTGATATGCTCGGTAATAACTACCTCAAGGTTTGCCCATATATATGTCCTTGAAAATTTTCATAGAAAAATCCCATCTTGGCTTTATCTTTTCCAATAATTCACTAGGAACTTGAGAAGCGAGCTGATTTGGTGAGTATTTCCACACCCATTTTATTCAACATCAGGTCTTCAATCTACTTCTGCTCCTCTACTATTCTAATCTCATAGTTTAATGATTTGAATTTTTTTATGCCTACCCCTACTTCTAGATCTTTTAGTCTATCTTGGAAGGTGGGTGGAGGTTTTCTAAATACAATGTCTCCTCCTTCCTTGTCAAACTTCTTCCTTGAAGATCTCCTTGTAAAGACTGCAGTGGATGGTTTTGCTAGCTTGGTGATGATCACCTTGCCTTTCTTCTTTAGTAGCTCTTCTTCCTCAAATACTTCCTCATCCTCTAACTTTTCACCTTTCTCATCCTTGCCTTTTCCCTCAGTTAACAAAAGGGGTGAACTTTATTTGAATTTTGCAATCCTTCTTTTCCCTTTGTTGACCACTCGAGGGAGCTTTTTTACAAGTTCAATCCTGACCTTTTCTTCATCATATGTTCCAAAGTATGCAACTTTAGGATCAATTGGTTCATTGATAAGAGCTTCAATGATAGCCTTTGTTTCATTAATGTTGACCTCATAACGAAGAGGTTTTACCCACACAATTCTAGGCTTAGCTGCCTGAATATACACTTTATCACTATCCACTATGAAATATATGTCATCTTTATAGTCATCAACTAGCTTCTTGGGAATTCTAAACCTATTGTTCATTTTCTCCTTAAATACATCAAAGTAGTTGTCCATGGTACTATTACAATTTTCACCCATCTTAGCAATATACTCATTTATCTGATAAAGCATAGGCACATCTTTTCTACATACTACGGTGCCTTTAGAGGGACAAAATTTCTATACATAAAAGAATAAACAAGTCAACAAGGAACCAAATTTACATGGGTTGTTCTTTGATGCTCTTATACTTTCCATGTTCTTGTTGAACTGTCTCAACAATAGCTTGGCAAGGTCATATGATAAATTGTTCTTAACCACCTTGTATGCCAAGTCCGCAGCTTCACATGACACACAATTCAATTTTTGTGAACAATATATCTTGTGTGCAATGACATGAATACGAAACTTTAATTTTGCATTAGTGATACTTTTGATTTTCATTCATCTTTCATCACATTCAGCTAGGGTTTTTGTCATTTTGGCTTTGGCTAGCATTGGTAGGCCAATGATTCAATGAATCATCTTCTTAGTTAATAGAATTGGTTGTTCTAACCATAGCTGCCCATGATGCACCTGGCTAAGGATAAACCTAATCCATTTGATTTGAAATTCACAGGGTATGTGAGGGATGTGTGTCAACCCTTTGGTTTCTAGATGTTGATGCTTAGGTTTTAGGACTCCATTCACACATATCTGACCTAGGGAATGATCCATTTCTAGTGTACCAATCTCTTGAATAACACATTTGAAATGAGTGTGAATATCATTGATAAGAAGTACCTTTGGAGGAATTTAGGATTGTGTATCACTTGGATATAGGGTTTTGACATCCGTAGGAGTGAGCTTGAAATTTGGCACCTTCTACTCAACTCCATGAACCAACATGTTAGATCCCCACTTAACCTTATTGCTATTGGATGCCATTTTCACTTGGTAGGGTTTGAGGGAATTTAAAATTTTTGCTAGAAATTTTCTCAAATTGCTTTAGTCGCACTGAAAATCACTCTTCACAATATCACTTGAAATTTCATGATAAGAAATGATTTCAATTCCATGCCTTTTGATGAAATTTTTCCATTGATGCTTGGTACAAAATTAGATATGTTGATAGACCATCATCCACTACTTGGAATTGAACACTCAGTGAAGTCTTTGTGACTTAGTAACCATGAACATCTTTATCACTCCTGACCTTCCTTGGTAGAGTCTATGACCCGACCTCACTCTGTAGAAAATGTAACTCGATAATAGCTGATACCAATCTTACTCAGTGATCCATTTTTATCCTAGATACATATTTGGATCTTTGTCACCTTTCAACTAGAATTGATTTGGCTATCATCTTTGATAGCATATTTCTAGTTCTCCCTTGAGAAATTAATTAGGAATGGTGGAGTCACCCAATTCTTGAGTGACTTGACCATCATTGCTTGGACTTGTATCCTTAGTAGACTTAGGAACCCATTGTTGTCTCATCTATTTTTGAATGTTATCATCTTTTGCCTTCTTTTCATCTTCAATTCTACTAGTATTCATGCAGTTCTTAGCAAGATGACCAAGTTCTGTACAAATGAAACATCTTTTGGTAGTATCTCTTTTCCTCATATGATGTTTAACACAATTCATACCAATGCATCCAAATTATCCATAGTAATTACGTCTGCACCAGGTGTTATAGTCCCACCCAAATATTGCTTTCATAATTTTCTCTACTAGATTCAATACTTTGGTTTTTCATTCTGATGACTTGTGTCCATGTTTCTTTCATTTGTGACATTTTCCTTCCAATCTTGGTTTCTCTTTGAATTCACTAGCCTTATGACCATGCTGATTGCAATTGTAGCATTTTCCATTGAATTTTTCTTTCCCATTGCTTCCACATTTGTTTGATGTATGACCTATCTTACCACAGTGATTACAAGTAGGTCTTTGGTTCTTTTGAGCTCGTTTCTTGGATGATTATCCTTCTTCTGTATATCCAATTCCTAATTTTCCTTTTTACCTATAGAGTTTCTACTTATATAATTGATTCATGTACACTTGAGATTTCATCATTCTTTCATTGATTTGCTTCTCAAAGTGTAGATCATTCCTCAATCTTTCATTGATTTGTCTTTCAAATTTTAGATCATTTCTTATTCTTTCATTTATTTTCCTTTTAGAATTTATATCATTTATCATTCTTTCATTTTCATTGGAGAGCTGATCAATAAGGTCCACTTGATGAAGGGATTCGTTCTAGCTATAGATTTTATTGTTTCTTCCATCTATCTCTTCTTTTATCTTATTTCTCTATTCCAAGACTTCACATAACCTTATCAACTAAATTTCTTGTTATCTTCTTAGCTTTATTAATTCTTCTTACAAGGAACCATTCTTTTCTAAGAGTTATTTGATTGCTTCATTGGCTTCATCTGAGCTAATTGAATGAAGGTTTTTAATTCTTTCTTCAATGTAGAGATGACCATTCATTTGAATTGCAAGTTCTTTTCTTATTTTCAAGGATTGAGAGAGTTACTCCTTTGATTTCTTGAGTTGGGCAATGGCCATTTGTAAATCCATCTTTTCATTGTCAATGGCTTTTTTGAGTCTGAATATCTCCATGACCTTGATCTTTGCTCAAGCTATTAAACTTCCTCCTAAGACCCACAAAGCTATGATATCAATTGTTGGAAATATTCAAGACTAAGCTAAGTTACTAAGAGGGAAGGGTGAATCAATAATTTCTAAAACTTCAACAATTCCAATCCTTAATCCAACCATTCAATTAACATTTAATCCATCATATAAATTTTGATCTACTTGCATACATAAGAAACTAAAAACATGAAAGCATTCATAACACTGAGACATAAAGATTTGGTGACCTAGAAACCTTCCAAATAGAAAGTAAAACTAGGGTGGGGATGATACCACAACTTTAGTACTATAGTATAAAGTTAGCCTATTAAAGCTTACATTGATCACTTTTGATGATCTGCCCTATTAGGAGCAATAAGGACTACTAGGTCCACCTTGTGAAAGGATTTACAAACATACGATTAAGTATGTACTCGACAAAGAGATTTATGAAAGACTATTAGGTCTACCTTGTGAAAGGATTTGACTAATCCGCCTATTAGGATGAAATAGGAGATGATCTCTGATTTGCAACTTGGCTTGCTGAATGCAATTCCTTTGTGTACTAATCACCTTTCTATGATAGATATGTCTCTGTTGCTCCTTTTGTTGTTATGGCCTTTGCAATTCACTCTTCTTCTACTTTTCTTTGATTTAGTTCGTATTCACATATTCATATTTTTTACATACATACATGTTTGGTATATGATACAATGCATCACACATATATCAATCAAATTATACAAATCACAAAGTTGGCATTAATACAAGTTACCACAAATATTACAAAGTTGGCCCACATGAAGACACTCAATTTTTGAAGACTGACTTGGTGAGGTTTTGATACTCAGCATCCATAGTCACTACTCAACATTGTCATGCACTTAGTAGACATAGAAACTCAGTCCATACTGATCACTTCCAAGTAATCTTGAACTTGGTCTTCATTGGTGACTTGGTAGATATTGTGAAACTCATAATGTAAATCGAGCCTCTTGATTTACATTGTATGACTCGATAAACATTATCACCTCAAGCTCAGTATAAATTGAGTCACTTGGTTATCACTGGGAAGCTCAATTAACACTAGAATTTCATTACATACACTATGAACTTGGTGAACACTACACTACTTGGTAACCACTAATAAACTCGACATCAACTAAAATGCATGGTTTATACTGCTGGTCTTCACATTAACTAAATCTGCTTGGTAACCACTAAGATTTTTCCAAAGGACTCAATAGCAACTAAATCACATGGAAAACACTATAAATTGTAGAATTAGCTCGGTAATAATATATAATCTGAATAAGTGTGTGTCACTAATAACAAACTTGATGGGTATGTCAACACTATATTCATGGATTAATCTAAGAAGCTTTACTAAATATTTGGAAATTAATTATTGGTTGTTAACTTAGTGTGATATTTGGTAATTCCAAGATTTTTTTGACATGAGTAATAAATTCATTTTTCATAGCCCTGTATACTAGTTTTGATGGAGTAGATTGTACAAAAATTGCTCTAGATTGAATTCCACTAGATGAACCATCATAGAACTTTCAAACCAAATAGGTAATAGTATATATATTATAAATATGGGTTTTCGAGATTTTTGTTTTTTTTACTATCAATTCCTAGGCAAGACATGGTGTGCCCAGCTAGGAGACTTGATGCTTGTAGAGTTCAAAAGAGGAAAGAATCTAATTGGTTTGAGAAATTAAAGCTATTGAATTTGTAGTGCAAAAGTTAAGCCCGTATGAATATAGATCAAAGAATTTGGAGGTCACTTGAATGCCTCTTGAAACCAAGAAATATAAGATAGCAAGGGTAAACTTGAAACCCTTACAAAAAGGAAAATTTCTAGGAAAGTACTATATGGACACCTTGAGGCTCCAAGACATAGAAAATATTCAAGTAGATTGAAAAGGGTATCTAGAACATAGATTGGTTTGGGTCTTTTCTAATAATATTTAGGAGATATTTTCATAAAATCCTAATAGGAGACATACTTAGGGGCTCAACAGATAATAGCCTTATTAAGATTATTTGATGATATTAAAAGAAGAACCTATCATCCATTCATGGTCATGGGAAGAACCTTGTTGAGTATAAAGGGAAGTTGTTCACCCTTTAAGTGAAGGGTATCTTGTGTGAAGAAGTTTTTAGGAGATCCTACAAGGGAGAAGGGAATTCTACTAAGCATTATCTTAGTAAGGGGTCTAGAGTGAGCCCTATGAAGGATAAGATAGAGCCTTAAAGAGTCCTAGAAGAGAATAGGACAATATTTTAGTGAATCTTCCCTATCCTATCAATATTACAAAATAAAAGTATATCAAGGAGATACTAAAAAATTTTGGAATGGAAGATTCAAAACCAGTTGGAAGAACCATGGTTGTTGGACATAAAATTTCAAGGAATGATGATTATACTGATGTGAACCAAACCTTGTATAGATAATTAATTGGAAAATAACAATGTGTTGCACATAGAAACCAATATATTACTCTAGTAGTTGGGATAGTTGTTATATTTTCTACAAATCTTAATGAAAATCACATGATGGATGTCAAAAGAATACTGAGATATCTAAAAGGAACAAAGGATTATCAACTGTATTACGAGAAAAATGACAAGTTTGAACTAGAAGTCTATACTAATGCAGATTGGGCTAGAAATGTTGATGATAGAAAGAATACAAGTGGAGGATATTTATTTCTAGGAAAGAGATTAGGTTTTTGGACAAGAAAGAAGCATAATTACATCTCCCAATCCATACTAGAAGTTGAATTTGTAGCAAAAATATTTAATTGAACATAGAGGGAGTTTATTAATGTCATTGATATCGAACCTTACTAGTGAGATAATTTCTACCTAAGTAAAGTGTCATATCAAGATAATTGATCAAGAGGATTTTAGAAGATGATATAACAAGAAGACCTAGTCAAAAGGTTAAAGTTTTGTGAAACTACAATGGGAACTTAATCAGTTGGACCTTGACATGATAATGTGATTCTTAATCATAACACTAAGTAGAGAAGATAAATGAGTTCAAACCTATTAGAGATGATCAATTAAGGACCAAATGCATAGGCTCAACTAAGCTAAAAGACAAAAGATTAAGGAACATATAGTTGAAGCCGAGTTGTGCTAGTTTTGATTGAGTGAATAGTAGAAGATGATAAAATATAGTGTCCACTGAGCATCCTTAAAGAATGTGTATAAAAAGGTCAAACCAATAAAAGATATTGTAATCTATTTAAGAAATCTTAGTGATAACCAAGTTAGCTAATGTTGACCAAGGCTAAGGAACACAATACTGACTGAGTGACATAATTTATTATTTGGTGAAGGAATTGAGATTCCTAGCTAACATAGTTGAATTTTTTAATTGGTCAAAGTGTGTGAAGGATAAGTATTGATGAGATGGAGAATTTAATGCAAGAGAACTTGTGTTTGAGTATTCTTAGGCATGGATTCAAAGAGAATTTTTGAGAAGTATCTAGAAGGTGAAGGAGAGACAAATTGATGGAAGGATTTGATGAATCTAACATAACCCTAAGATCAACAGTGATGTGTAAGTGAAAAAATATAAAAGATACCTATTTAAGGATGCATAAGGATTAACCAAGAGAGATTAACAATTTCTTATTTCGTTGACTAGAAAATTAGAGTAGAAGGCTAAAAAGGAGAAGAGAAGAGGTGAAGAGTTATTTCTTGAAGGATTTTCCAAGCATATCAAAGATAGTGATAGATACATGAATGGAGTTCAGTCAATAAATTAGAAGATGAGCTACATTGTGATCTATGTTTATAAAAATGAGTTTTATTTATTAGATCAACCCGTTGTTACTTTCCAAACATTATATTAGTTAAAATCCTTTAATCAAGGTTCACCTAATAGTCATTTTTAAAACCTTTAACCAAGGTAAAATTCTAATGGAATGTTCTTAAGTCCTCTAACAAGGCCACTCTTAACAAAGTGATTAAATCATTTAATAAGGTCACACCTAATATTGTGTATTATAAACTTTAATAGGGTTGGCTCCTACTAGAGCTAACTTCAAAAGATTGAAACATTGGTGACATGTTATTGGTGGATTTTTCTAGATTGGTTTTGTACATTAAATCGTAGTATTATACATGTTTTAATGATATTTGAGATGTTTTATTGTTTAATATTTTACATTTGACAAGAAAGTTATTAGTGGGATACTAGACTACAAGTTCATGCTACTAATAAGTTTTTATAGAGACTAGGCTATTTAAAGAATAAATCTAAGTTTTTTGAAGTATTCAAAGTTAAATTGGTACATTTGAACCTAAGGATAACTGATTCCCCTCCTCCTCTTAATTATTCTAAATCATTATAACATTTGGACCTCACATCATAGTTTTGGCCTCTTAGGATGTTATTAGCCCTTATTACAACATTTTGGTCCTAGGGTCCTTACAAGGAGCTTAGGAATTTTTCTCATTACATTATTGTAGTTTATCATCATAGGCCACACAATGTGCCAATTGAACTCCTAAGATGCATTCAAATATTTCTTCATGCTTTGATCCTTTCTATATTAAATCACATTCCTAAGTGCTCCAAGGACAATAGTGCAAATAAAATATTGTCTTTGTGCTTCACTAGATTCAAATAGATCGTTTACAATTGCCCCAATTTGTTGGTAGGGTATATCAACAAGAGATATAGGGTGGCCAAAGGAAGATAGAGACCATGCCTAGGGTAAAAATTCCTAATTATATATGATGAAACTATTGGTTGATGCCCCTAATGATAATAATGTAAAATTACTTATTTGGTCACTATTTACTAAGTGTATTTGATGAGTTTTGCATCAACATAAATTTTTTTTGCTTAAAAAATCAAATCTACTTTTGAAAAGTTAAGATAGGATATTTTAGGGGGTTGTAATATGAACCAATAGGTTCAAATAGATTCTATAAATGTGCCCTAGTTCATAAAAAATAGTATATCAAAGATTGGAATTTTTTCCCTTAAAGAACATAAGGGACATTGTCGATAGGGCATGTCAACAAGCATTTTAGGGTGGCTAGAGATAAAGAGGCACCACACCTAGTGTAAACCTTCCCAATCAAATATGTCAGTAGTGTTAGTTCATGCCTACAATGATAACAAAATTAAATGACTTAGTTGGTCACTATTTACTAAGGCTCACTAAGAAACATTGGGAAATGAACTTTGAGCAAGCATATCTTAGAGCTCATGAAAGGTATTGACAAATGGTCAGTACTATAGAATTGTGTTTTCAAGGTCTACAATAACATATGCCAATTTGAGAGATTCAACTCATTTTGATTTGGCATCCCAGTCTTGTTAAATGCTAAAAATTATAGTGTTACTCAGTTCAAATGAGCAAGGTTGGATATCTTTCAAACCATTCATCCTAGGATCAAGTTGTCTTCTTAGTTAGCTCCAGTTAGCTAGGTGTATGCTAGGACCAACCTTTTTTGGCAATAGATTCCCTCAAATGTGTTAGCTCCTGATTTAATAGTGATTTTAACTACCAGGAAGCTAAAACAAAATACATCTAAGGGAAACTAACTCCTATGATAGATGCACTCTAATTCTAACTTGGGCCAACTATAAGGCTATTCTACTTCTACACTTTAGGCTCTGCAAAACCTAGGAAGGTATACCTTAGATTCATCTATATCACCAGTGCTAAAATATAGATATGAATTTAGACAATGCAGATTAACCCTTTATTCTTCTTCGCTTATGAAATAACAAAGGCATGAAATCGATAGTAACATAAGCTATGCATTCACAAGCTAAGTGAGGGTTCTCCTTTCAACTCTACAAAATAAAAGGAAAACATTTTTTTGATTAAAGATTGAAATTAGAAAGCACTCAATTATGAAACAACAAAGTATGCAATCTTCTAGCTGAGATTAGTGCATTATCCATTGGGTTTTTATCAAACTAAAGCACACATCAAAATCCTTATGATCCATCTATTAACTTTTTGAAAAAGACATCATCCTTTACAATGAATATTCTACTTATCAAAATCCTTCCATGAAATTTGCAACCCTATTCACATACATCAAATATTTAATTGATTCCTTAAGTTAACAAAAAAAACATATTATGGAATACAACCCTAAAGAAGTTTTAATTGAGACACATGATCTTTGTTCACATATCACAAAAGATTGCCAAAATCAAAGATAGGAGAGAAGACTAAGAATGAAACTAATTCTATTGATGATTTATATTAATTTCTTTGAAGTAAATAAATAAAGTTGCATGAAATAACCCATGAAAACACAAAATAGACATGAAATATGACTTAAAACTTCTTATTTGTTGTTCATACAAAGAGAAAATACTAAGAATAGTTAGAATCACAGCTTGACACTTGCTCAAATACGTTGGAACCAATGTTGTACAATGAGGAAGAAAGAAAAGATATAGAAGAGGAAAAAAATCTTGGATCTGACATGATGATGCCACTTATGTTGACTGATGGAGCTATAAATAGGATAAAAAAGATATTGAGAGGCAGGGGGTGGGGCGTGAATCATAATCTTTAACACTTTAAATTTTTTTCCAATTCATTCACATCTATCAGTAAAATTGTAATGTAAATCTAATCTATATCACATGCATAAAAATATACACATAACACAATATTTGTTACCCAGAACCTCTCCAAGGTGAAGGTAAAATTGGAGTGGGGATGACACCCACACATCTTCACTATTGCAGTGATAAAGTTAACCTGTTATGGTTATGATGTTTGATCATAAAATATGATCTACCCTATGAGGGGTCTTCCTTATTAAAAGCTTAAGAGACTTATAGGTCTCACCTAGTTAGAGGATTTTGCACTTACAACAAATTAAGGAATTTGTTAGGATATTTAGAAAGATCTATTAAGACCACTCTATTAAGAGATTCACCCTAATTCAAATACTCTCAATTTTATCGATAAGATGATTTTGAATCTTCTCCTTACTAACTGATCCTCTCCTCTAATCTGATAAACTTGTCTTCTTTAATTTAATGCTTTGAATAGGTCACTTGGTCTATTAATTGATAACATAACCCTTTCATTGACTTTTGATCTAATCTCGATCCTTCACTTGCACTTTACTCCTTATTTACATGCATACACTTCTCTCATCTCTTGCTCACTCTCACACATGGTCTAATCTAGGTTAAGATCTTCTCTGTTTAAAGAGTTTTGTAAAGATTTTTCTAGATTCTTCCATAATAGCATCTTCATTTGAATTGTTGATGACACAACATAGGGATATGTAATCCACATTATTTACTCATAAAATAACCTCTGCAAAAATTAAATGTTCTATCAAAACCTCTAAATATATTAAATGTTCCTTCCATGTCAACTTGAAAAACATTTCACCTTATAATCTATTCCATTTTTGACTTTTATGTAAATTTTGCATTGCTCAGTCTTTACTATTTTCTGATGTTGGATATTGTTGTTGCATAGTCTATATTGTACTTGGTACACACCATGCAACTTGACACTTGTATGCTTGAAACTTTCTTAGTTTATGTTGAGCTTGACTCATATAGGAAATACTTGTTGACCATAAACTTACTTAGCTCTTATAGAGATCAATATATACTACCTTATGTATATGACTTAGCCTATATAGAGTAGCTTGATCATAGTGAGGACCACCTAACTCTGCCTTGTAAATGACTAAGTGGTTAACACTAATCTACAAAAATGGTTAGATATAGCAACACATTTGTACACTTTAACCTCTCCCATCTATTGAAACAAAAATCCTCTCCTCTATCCTGAACTAAAAACATAATAATATCTCATCATTTGGAAAAGCAAGCTTGCAAATATCTTTCCCCCAAATGATAGGAAAACCCCTTTGAAAGAAAATCGTATCTACAAATAAAAACATTGTTAAAAGTTTTAGAATTCTTTAGAATAACTGAGAGGGAGGGGGGGTTGGGGGTGAATCAGTTATTCAAGGTCCAATAAAGCTTTCTAATAAAATAGAGGTGAATCAGAAGTAATATCCTTTTTACTTTCTTATCATGCATGCAAATAAACATTTAACAATCATGAAAAGTAATCATGCATCACCACATAACACAAAGGACTTTGGTAACCCAGAAACCCTCTAGGAATAAGAAGGTAAAACTAGAGTGAGGTTGACACCCACAAAATAACTGCACAATTGATTTCAACCACTTCTAATAGTTTGCCCTTTTAAAGGCTTTACACACTGTCAGATGTGACCCTATTAAAGGATTTATACACCCTATTAGTGTAGACACCTAAATATGATTACATTAATAAGTAATCATATTTAGTCATCTCCTAGGACATTATTGATTAAATATTTACTATTTAATTAATTAATCATCATCCCCTAGTTAATTAATTAATTTAATTAACTATAGTCCAATTGATAAAATCAAATGATCACCCAAAATCAATTTATCAATTAAATCCCAATTCCTCTATTAATTGAATAAATCATCAAATCTATTCAATTTAATATTCCCCATTTTATTAAATAAATCATTTAATAAAATATCTAAAATCCTAAAACCCTATCCTAACCCCTAATACAACCCATTCACCCATACTAACCTCACTTAGCCTCCTAACTAACCCATCCCATTAAAGCCAAATCACTCAACACCTAACCCCCCTTCTAAGCTAATCCTAAACCTCTTCTAATCATGTGTACAATCATAAACATGGGTTCAGACTTGCTAACCCAAGCCAAAGTCAAAAAATATCTTCTCCCCTCACCCTCCAACATTTATGACTCTTACACCTCTCCCATCCTCACTCATGACTCTTACATACTCAACCACCCTCATCAAGCCTTTGACCAACCCTTATCCTATCCTCTCACACTCATCTGCCTTGTGACAAGTGTCACCTCCCCATTGGTGCTAAACTAGCACAATCTTTGTGCTTCCTTTTGAGTGCATCCTGACCCTCCCTCACCATTTCATCATCTTGGCATCTTGGTCCTCCATTCCTCCAACCCTTGGCCTATAAATTGAACCTCCTCCCTTCACAAAAGAAATCCATCCTCCATGCAAAGTTATAATGATATTTTGAAAGCAGTTATAATGATATTTTGAAAGCACACATACTACCAAAATACCATTATAATGGTAAAATCACTCCATGACTCTATTGTTGCAACCTTAACTCACTCACCCCATCCATCCATTTGAAGCTTGAGCTATATTTGTGAGCACACATACCTTAAATTTGGGACAAATCTATTGTATCACTGTGTTATACCATTTGGAGCTTACCATTCTTGGTTTGCCTCCATTTGTGGTGATAAAAAATTAGTCCTATCTTAAGTGTTTACTCATTTTAGTATTTTTAATGCTTTCCTTAATAGCTAGTATTCATGTTACACTACTAATCATGTTTTTGGGTTTTTTAATGATAAACTAACTAAATTAACCTTGTTTGCTTGTGTGTTTTTGTGATAAGATTGCTGATCTTGTTGCAGGTACGCAGGTCATCCTTTGAAAATCACACTCTCAGTGATCTAACCATTTTTTATTTTTGAACACCTCAAAAATTAGCTTGTTTTGTGATCCCATGACCCTAAGAACATGATCCCATGACCTCAGGAATGTGGCAATTGGCTGGTGAGAAAGTGAACCCATGACTGTGAGTTCGTAGTTCATGCTCATCCAGTCGTTGCCACATGTTATAGAGTAGTCCTACATCCCCGTCGAACTTTTTTTTGTGGGAATGCTATAATAACCTATGGGATCGCATATATTTTCTTACAGGAATGCTACCTTTAGCCAGTAAATTTTTTTTCTCATTTCTATCATTGACCTCTCAAACTCGTAGAAGAATTCCCCGTGGGAATGCTGATAAATCTTCCTGTGAGATCACTATTTTGTGGGATCGCTCTGCTACCTTTTCACCTGCAGCCTCATTTCCTGCACTTTTTTTAAACCAATCCTATGTTACATTCCCATGACTTTTTACTACGTTCCCGTGCCTATGGGATCATTGCTTAAACCCACAGGTGCGCTATGCTAAGTGCTTTTGCTCAAAATTCTGATAGTTTTTCATTGCAGGTTTCATGCTAACATGTTTTCTACAAGTTTTATCATCATATCTTTAAGCTCATAATCAAAATTTGACTTTTAGTGGTTCTATAGGATATGGAATATTCTGAGTTGATTTACGCATATCAAAAATAACAAAAAAAGTTATAAAAAAAAATTTCACCATAGTTAAGCTTTCATTTTGGAAGATTTTGGGTGACTAATCAAATTGCTTTTTTTGTAGCATTGCAGGTTGGAGCATCTTACAAACCTAATCATATTTTTTGTAGGTTTTTCTTAGAATGAACTTGCATGTTTAAACACATCTTTAATTGAATGAATTTCGCTCAATTCACTCTTGAATGCCATGGACTAAAATCAAGCTCTTATTGGAATGCATGATTAAAACAATAAATACAATATTGAATGCCAAGGATCAAATAATCATTGCAATACCTCACACTTCAAATTTGGGCATAAAATACTTAAACACAATCTTTAATGCCTAAAAATCAATGAACATCACATTGTTTTGACACACTTCAATGATGCTCGAATTTCTTATGTTGACAATCTCTCAATTTCCATTATGTTGATGATGTTGTCAAGTTGGAATGAACATTGTATGACATAATCACAAGTGTCTTCAATCATAGCTTACAAAATCTAAATCATAAATTGGAATGAACATGTGTCTTTTGAACCCAAGATCACATATGTGGTCTTGTTTTACACTTTTTAGGAGACCTTCTTGGGAATTTAATCACCCCTTGGGATGACCTCAACTCTAGCGTTCTGGTAGAGTATAAATATCAGGAGGTGAATCGAAAGACACCTCTCTTGGAAGTATAATCTTGTCACTCTTGGCTAAGCCCCAAAGAACTTTATACCTTTGGGAAGTGAAGGTGGAGATTTGGGTTACCATCTCCTCCTGGATGAGTGGCATTATTTTCTTTCATCTATAGATTTGGGCCTCACGTACCTTGCATATATCGAGGTCACCCCTAGCTAATCTTGTATATCCTAGAAAGCATCTTATAGGGCTATTGATGTGTTTGATGTGTTGTCTATTCAACATCCTCCCCATGTTTCAGAAAAAATCAAATCATTTTGCTAAAGAGATCACTTGTCTATCCTTTGAAATAATTGTTAGCAAGTCCATTCACAACGACCCAACCATTAGTCAATCATTTAATCCAAATGAAGGGCATACTTAGCATAGTCACTACCTCATCCAAGATTCATCCAAGCTTCCAAGCTCTCCTTTAGTATCATCATTCCTGAGGTCTTCCATAGAATCTTCCTTTTTCTCTCCATGTCTTAACTATGCAACATCCCATCCCTACCCAACTCATCATCCAAACCCAAATCTGAGGTTCCCAACTTATCCTAATCTGCATTTCCATATTCATCCTTCATCCCCACCTAACTCATCATTAAATCATAATGTCACAATCCTATTATGATGAGTTTGGTTATCCCACCTTTTCTCCCACTCCATCCTATTCCAATGTTGATGCTAATCTTGTCGACTATGATGGGTATATTGAAAGCCTTAGAGATATTCCTCCAAAGATCCTCCAAAATCCAAACATTCCTCCCAACTACTCCATCCCTCCTCCAAACATATCCACTAGTACTCCCTACCCTACCTTTGACAAGGGAAATCCATTATTATCCTCATATTTACCACCTTCCTATATTGTGCCCAGATATTCCTCTTATACATCAATCATATCTCCATCTTCCTCTACCTTCATCTCCCAGCCTCCACCATTCTAGAACAATTCTAGTAGCTACATCCTTAGTCCAAATCCACCATCCCAATATCTTCCAAACCCCTTTCAAAATCCTCCAACCAATCCTAGTTCTACAATGCATCCCCTCAATCCCCTTACTCCTCCTAGTCCAACACACTCGTCTCCAAGGAATTTTACAAGGAAGCCCAAAGCAACTCCCTCTCCCACCCCCATCACTCCTCTTACATCATCCTATCGCTACCATCCCTATTGCATCCACCCCACTAATCAAACCCCTTCCATATCCTACCTCCCATCCATCGAATCCCTCCAAATCCCATCCACATCCTGTCCTCCTAGAATTATCCAAATCCCATGTAATGAACTTAATGAGTCCCTCCCCCATTAACTCATCCCCATTGAAGAAACTCCTACCCATCCATCTACCTCACTTAAAAATACCATCCATACTTCTCCTATCATACCATCCACTCCCACCCATTCCTATCAAGATCTTGTCCAAAAGCATGTTGAAATATCCCTTGACACAATAGAAGATCTCGACATCCCACCTATTTCCCTACATGATCCACTTTTACCATCCCTTCCTTATCTGAATCCCACCATCACACCTACTCCATCTCAAGATCCATTCCCATCAACCCATCCAACTCAAGATCCTATCCTTCCATCCCCTCTACTTCATGCTCATGAAAATCCCATTATCCATGATGATAGATCCATCGAAGAAGAACTAACTATCATATGTGAAGCTTCAACTCCTTTAGCTAGTAATGGACTCACATCTTTGTTCCAAATAATGAACATCATACTAAAGAAAGAAATAAAAATGTATCTCTAGATGTTGGTATCCCCACTATGCCTACATGGTCACAAGTCCTTCCATCTCCACCCCAAAGTTCCCATCCATCTTATTCTGTATCTATTTTGGGCCCTTATCCTACTCCTTATCTCCAACCCTCCATTTTGGGTCCATATATCCCTTATCTAAATCTCACACCCTTTCCTTCCATTTTGGGTCCTTACATACCTAATATGAATAATTTATCTCCCCCATCTATTTTGGGTCCTACACCTTCCCTGTTTCCATCTATTTTGGGCCCATATCCTTCATTCCCTCCATCCATTCTAGGAAATTATATCCATCCATATCCTATGTTCCAATCTATCCTTCCATCCCCTCAAATCCACCAACTAGATCATCGAAGGCACTCACCCTTGATTCCCTTCCAACCTTTAAACCCTATCACTCCATCCAATATCCCTCCATCTCATCCATGCTCTTGTTCCCATCCCATGGCTAATAAAAGCATATTGGATGCCAAAATCAAAAAGCATAAATCCAAAAATCCACAAAAATCCAAGCCTCAACATGTCCCTTCTAAAATACATGTTCAAAACAAGAAACATTTGATCCAAATCAAAGAAAAAGTCAAGCGGCCATAAAGGCTCAAGCTGAAAAAGTCAAAAATCAGGTGGATACCCAAAATGCTCATAAAAGAATTGCATCTTAAAGAAAAATCTGAATTGGCATCCATTCCTGCTACTCAAAAAGCTTCATCCATTCATCCTTTATCCAAATCCCCATATATTCATCCTTCATCCCCCCAACCCACTATTAGTCCATATGCTTCTTATCCTAAATTTCCCATCCTGCATCTTCCAACTTTACTTGTAGTTCTTATCTTTCTCTTCCTCCATTTTCTCCTCACCCTCGATCAATACCATCTTTCCCACTACTTTGTCACCTTTCAAGGTGTGTGCCAGTGATGATCTTTCCAAATTCCTCATCCATTTACCCACAAGCCTTATGTCTTCACATCCATTATCTATCAAACTCCCACCTACCATTCCACTTGTTCAATCCAATCCTTTTCCATCCATCCTACCAACATCTATGAGTAAAAATGCATCAAAAAAGTCAAAAAAGTCTTAAAAAACAAAAAAAAACAAAAAATTGTCCAATGGTGAAAACTTGGCAATTCAAGTGCCTTAGACAAGTACCATGGTGAAAAATTGGCAAACAAGCATCATGCATAATCCCTCCATCCAAATGCTCTCTACACTTGGGGGCACTTTCCATCACCCACCATACCCATCTCATCCCACCCTCCCCACCACATCTTATCCATTTCATCCTCCATTCTCCTTCAAATCTTGATACCATTCTTAGAGTAAATAATTAATTATAAATTATTTATTCTATTACTTAAGCTTACTTAGGTTAATGCAATAATTTAATATTTTATTATTTAATAGTTGTAGTGGTTAGTTGTTGACAACACGAGAGTTTGTTCCCTTCTAGCATGTTCCACCTTTTGTGGATATGTGCTGAGTTGTCATACTTATCTTCAACCACCTTCTAGCTTGTTCTACAAGCTTCCATGAGCTCTTTATAAGTGAGCTCTCTCTCATTGTATTATCATCACAATATCACTTCTCATTGTAAATACATTTCTTCTTGTGTTTGCATACTTGTGGTCTCTTATGTTTGTTTAGGGTTTTACCCTTGCTCCATGCTCTTCCTCTCCTTGGCTTCTCTTTAATAGGTTCTCGCATGTAGGTGATCTTGAGAATCTTCAAATTTGGCTTTAATCAACTCCAACATGGTATCAGAGCCTTCCTTCTGCTGCTTCATTGAATATTTTTGAAGCCATGACTTGAAGTCACAAACCCTAGTTTGTTTGTGCATTTTTTCTTCAAATTAGGGGATCAACAATTTTTTGGAGCACATTGGGGCCAAATGGACATCACCATTGGATCCAAAAGGACATTTTCAGTCAGGATTCATATAAAACTTGTCAATTTTGGAGACAAAGCTCCGAGAGGCAAAAAAAATTTCATTCTAGGGCTTTTGTATAGACTGTACGGATGATTTTGAGCAAAAAAAATTTTAAATAGAAAAAATGAGGATGTAGAGTGCACTGTCACAAGGCTGCCTATGCCTCCCACATGCCTTGCCTACCCTCTTTACTCCATCGACGATTCTTCCACTGCCCGAGCTACTCCCTACTCCATCGGTGGCTCGGCCGCTGCTCGGCCTCCGTTGCAGCCCGGGAATTGCTAGTTCTGCCACCCCTGCCACCATAACATTTTTCCACGTGGCATATTTTTTGCCATGATAGCCTAGATACCATCAAATTCAATCGCATGACTTGCTGACATTAGCATGATGTCATCAACCTTGCATGCACCTCTCCTAGTTCTATTTTGGACCTACTTGTGGTTTTTTGGCCATAACTTTTGCATACGGAGGTATTTTTTCGATCTGAAAGAAGCATCAAAAAGCTGGTTCCAAGATGAAGATTTTGGTGTAGGTATTTTTAGGTTTTGATTCTTTTTTATTGCCCATTTTTCAGTTGAAGTCCAAAGTCCTATTTTTGACTCCAGCAAGCATATCTTTTGCGTCCCATGCCTATTTTTTGAAAACTTTATATTTTTGGAAATCTGGTTCTGTCACCTTTTTAGAAATGTGGTCCTTTTTCTAAGTTTTTGGCCCATGTTCTTTCTATCATATTTTTGGCATTTTTGCTATATGGTGGATATTTTGAGTGTTTTAGGCTTGAGGATCGTTTTCCTGGCATGGTTTTCTTTGTTTTAGGCTGTAGTTTGTTTTTTATTAGCTGATTTTCAATTTTGATCATTGTACCTATCATTTTGAAGCACTTTTTGTATCACACTGAGATAAAGTGCCACTTTTGCATTTCGGGGGTCATGAACATTGTTTTGAGTCAGTTGTAGATGCACTATTTTAATAAAGCACCATGGGGGGGATAGTTTTTTTCTATTTTAGGCATTCTCCCTTTGTTAAGTGAGTGTCCCTTCCATGACATTAGCCCCATGCAGAGTTAGTTTGACCATGTCTTTATAGGTGTCTATACCTCTTTTCCTCTCTCGTCATTCTTGGTTCGTCTGCAGGAGACTTTGGCCCACCTTCTCAGTTGCCTATCATCACACCTCGTCTACATTAAGGGGGGTGTTATGATGTTTTTCTAATGCATCCATGGTTTGATGGTTCGATAGTGTGAACTATGTATTTAGTGGTTGATCCTATATACAAGGCAATTGCAGCGGCTGGCTGCCTATGCATTTTGGTGAGATGGATCATCTACCATATAGACATGCTTGATTCATGCCTTCTTCTTCCATGGAGGTTCTTCAGATTAGCAGTTTGGTAGATTTGTGACTTCTTCATGCTTCAGTGATGCTCTTCATGATCACTCCTTGTTCCTTTTTAGGGGACATTTCCCTAGTTGGAGGCTTCTTCAGTTCTTCACTAGGTTCTTACCTCTTTTTGGGGGAGGGTTTTTCCCACATGGTTTTCTCTCTTTTCCTATTTATAGAGGTTGTATTTTCTTGCATTTTTCATTGGTACCTAAAATGGCCTCATTGTTGAGACCTACTATGCATTCATCTTAGTTTGTGAGCTTAAGGAATTTCCCTAAGTTGCACTTAAGCGGGGGTGTTAGAGTAAATAATTAATAATTAATTATTTATTCTATTACTTAAGCTTACTTAGGTTAATGCATTTATTTAATATTTTATTATTTAATTGTTTTAGTGGTTAGTTGTTGACAACACGGGAGTTTGTTCCCTTCTAGCATGTTCCACTTTTTGTGGATATGTGCTAAGTTGTCATCCTTATCTTCTACCACCTTCCAGCTTGTTCTACAAGCTTCCATGAGCTCTTTATAACCGGGCTCTCTCTCATTGTATTATCATCACAATATCACTTCTCATTGTAAATACATTTCTTCTTGTGTTTGCATACTTGTGGTCTCTTATGTCCTTTTATGGTTTTACCCTTGCTCCATGCTCTTCCTCTCCTTGGCTTCTCTTTGACAGGTTCTTGCATGCAGGTGATCTTGGGCATCTTCGAAGTTGGATTTCATCAACTCCATCAACCATTAAGTCCACCACTAGATACATGCTTTTTGTCATCCCTTTGTCATCCATATTTTGTATCCACCTTTTCTCTATCTAGCCATCCTTTCATCCATATAAATCCTCCATCATCCTCATCTAACACACTTTATTATCCCCTATCTTCCTTGCTCATTCACCTTTCCTATCCTAGTTTCCATCTCTCTCACTCATCCTCTTGTTGACCAAGCCTCTATCCTATCACACCCCTTATAACACCTCCTCTTGAATAAATGTAACTGGGGGCACTATATTCCTTGGAGACCATGTTGTATCCATCTTCCCCCTCCCCCCTCCTAGCCCTATTTTCTTTTTCTCATCCCCAACACTAGTCATCCCCCTTTTTATCTATCCTTGCATCTCCTAGCATTACCTCCATCTTTCCATCACCTAGTACATCCCTTGTCATTGGTATCTAGCCCACATCTATCCCTCATCCTGAGCTTCCATTCACTATCCTCTCATCCTAAGCTTTTCATCCACTCTCTTCTCATCCTAAGCCTTCTTACTCCCACTATCTTAATATTTTCACAAACCATCTTCTCCTCTTGAGCTTTTCATCCCCTTTATCTCCTTATCCCACACTTTTCCACTATCTTCTCATCCCAAACCTTTCATCCACTATCTTCTCATCTTTATCTTTCTCACCGCTATCCTATCATGCTGAGCTTTTGTATGGTAATCCCCCATAAATCCTTTGATCTATCAACTATATGTTCCTTGCATGTTAGTCCTTATCTTAGTCTTATTGTATACCTCTCACCTCTTTGCATTAGTTCCTGCTTGATCACAAATTGCAATTCTCTTGGTTAGGTGCTTTAGTGAATCCTTGTCTGCGATCCCTAGTCATCAAAATGTTGTCCTAAAGAGTTCTACTTGCCTAGCTCATCCTAGTCCTTGATATTACCAATAGATCCTTTCCAGATGCATACTTCCTCTCATTTGATCTTGGTCCATCAGTATCTAGTCCTAGCGATCTCTTTGGCAAAACGTTATCTTTTTCATGGATTTACATTTTCTTTCGATTTGTTTTCTTTTTGGGATTTCAAATTTGGTTCTTAAAGTATCTCTTCCAAGCGATTTGGGTTGTTCCCTCCTTTGGGTTGCCATGATCTTTTATATCATGGCATGCTTTGAATGGGGAAATTTGAAGGCAATGTCTTGATCAAGTCTTTCATCTTTTCTTTTTCCTGCTTGTGGGTTTTCTAGTCTCATTTCCACTCTGCTTCTTTTGGGATTCATGTGTGATACTAGGGCAATCCTTGCATGGTTGTTTCATGTCAATCCTTTGTAATATTGGTATAAAAAACTTGATGTTCTTAGTAACCTTGGCATATCCCCAATATTACTATATCAAAATAAGTGCTCAAATGGTGCTTCCCTTTGGAACACCCCCATGCTTAAGCTTTAATCGATTACTTCACACTCCCATCCTATCAAAGCCTCATATCCAATCCAAACATCCCATCCTATTAGTGCAAGCCATTCTATCCAAGCATCCCATCCAATGAATCCTACCATCATGATCCAACCAATCTCTCAATCCCATCATATCTAATCTTGCATCAATCATAATCATGTCTCCTACATCAATCATAATCATAGCTCTAGTATCAATCATAATCATAGCTTTGGCATCAAATCATAATCATAGCTCTAGCATATAATCATAATCATAGTTCCTGCATCAATCATAATCATATCTCTTGCATCAATCATAATCATAGCTTTGGCATCAAATCATAATCATAGCTCTTGCATCAATCATAATCATAGCTCCTGCATCAATCATAATCATATCTCCTGCATCAATCATAATCATTGCTCTGACATCAATCATAATCATTGTCATCACCAATCCTAATCCTAGAATCATAATCTCCCCAATCTTACCATCTTCTAAATCACTTCCCTGGGTTTAATTTCAATAGCCAATCACCCTCCCCCCTCTCACTTAATCCCTATCCTTAAGCATCGCTTGTCCTTGTGTATGCGGTTTTCCTTTGTATCATTCTCCCCATGGGAGAGTATGAGCTTTCTCAAACCCCCTCTCTTAGCAACTCTTCGTCCTCTCACTCGTCCTTGATTCTTGTACTTTTCAAGAAGTTTTCAGGTCTCACCTTCTCTCCCCACCACCTTCTTGTGGGGGCATCATGTAGTCAATTCTCTCCTCTCCTACTCAAATATGGGGCAACCATGTTGCTTCAAAAAGTTTTCTTCACGTCATTTATGTTTGAACTTCTTTGAAATAGTGTTGTTCCAACACTATGTCAAAGAGGGGCAAAATATAGACACCTAAATTTGATTACATCAATAAGTAATCATATTTAGTCATCTCCTAGGACATTATTGATTAAATATTTACTATTTAATTAATTAATTGTCATCCCCTAGTTAATTTATTTATTTAATTAACTATAGTCCAATTGATAAAATCAAATGATCACCCAAAATCAATTTATCAATTAAATCCCAATTCCTCTATTAAATTGAATAAATCATCAAATCTATTCAATTTATTACTCCCCATTTTATTAAATAAATTATTTAATAAAATATCTAAAATCCTAAAACCCTATCCTAATCCCTAATCTAACCCATTCACCCATACTAACTTCACTTAGCCTCCTAACTAACTCATCCCATTAAAGCCAAATCACTCAACACGTAACCCCCCTTCTAAGCTAATCCTAAACCCCTTCTAATCATGTGCACAATCATAAACATGGGTTAAGACTTGCTAACCCAAGCCAAAGTCAACAAATATCTTCTCCCCTCACCCTCCAACATTTATGACTCTTACACCTCTCCCATCCTCACTCATGACTCTTACATACTCAACCACCCTCATCAAGCCTTTGACCAACCCTTATCTTATCCTCTCACACTCATCCACCTTGTGACAAGTGTCACCTCCCCATTGGTGCTAAACTAGCACAATCCTTGTGCTCCCTTTTGAGTGCATCCTGACCCTCCCTCACCATTTCATCATCTTGGCATCTTGGCCCTCCATTCCTCCAACCCTTGGCCTATAAATTGAACTTCCTCCCTTCACAAAAAGAATCCATCCTCTGTGCAAAGTTATAATGATATTTTGAGAGCACACATACTACCAAAATACCATTATAATGGGAAAATCACTCCATGACTCCATTATTGCAACCTTATCTCACTCACCCCATCCATCCATTCAAAGCTTGAGCTATGCTTGTCAGCACACATACCTTAAATTGGAGACAAATCTATTGTATAATTGTGTTATACTATTTGGAGCTTACCATTCTTGATTTGCCTCCATTTGTAGTGATAAAAAATCAGTCCTATCTTAAATGTTTACTCATTTTAGTATTGTTAATGCTTTCCTTAATAGCTAGTATTCACGTTACACTACTAAACTAGGTGATACAGTTAGGAGTTTTCCCTGTTAGAGTACCTAAGTACATTCAAATTAGAATGTGACCATGTTAAAGGATTTACATAGAGCTATGAGGCTCACCCAAGTCCATGGGATTTATAGTCACCTTCTCAAAAGAATCTTTTATCCCTCTCTAAGGATCTCCTAGCCTTCTCCTAAGGATCTCTTATCCTTCTCCTGGGGATCTACTATCTTTTTCCTGAGGCTTATCCACCTAGCTATTAAGATAACTTAGCAATGTAGGATTTCAATATCTAATACAATGGTAAGAAAGTATTAGAAGGGTTTTGACCTAATAAAAATTGCACCCCTAACCTTACAGATTTCAAATCATTCTTTAGTTCCTTTCCTTGCTTGGCTTTTCTTCCTTGTAGTGTTGACAGCTTGTTCACCCTTCAAGATCTATCTCCTTGAGTTCTTCTACTCATTATGCCAATGAATGTTATGGCCACTTGATTAACTCAGAGTCTTGATGCTCTATACTTACTCCTCACTATGTCCTCTTCTTGACACTTCACACTAGCCTTCTCTTGCCATCTTCTCATGATCACAGTTATGACCAACTCCCTCTCACACATATTTGATCTCTAACCTACAGCTCCTTATAAAGAAGTACTATTCTTTATTTCCCACTCAAATCTTGATTTGATCTTGAGAAAATGGTATTGTTTTCCCTCCAAATTGCTTCTTCTAGAAACTTCATGATAAGTCCACCAGCATTCACCTTGAATTGGTTTGCATGGTTTACATAGAATTCTATGACATCTACTCATCATCCTTATCATCCAACTAATTCACAAAATTCAATGCAACAAACTTATCATTACTAATCTAGCGAATCTTTTGACTTAACAAATAATGTAGCAACTCAACATCCATGGTTTACTAATGCTCGGCTCCTTCTATGTTACTTGACTTCTACTACATTACTGATGCTCATCACCCATTACCTTTTTTTCTAATGCTCAACACCTGAATACTTTTCCTAAGTTAATTGGCACTTGAACATTCCTATGTTACTTGACATCTGAAGGATTGCTTGGCACACACTGAAGTTGAAACTTTCTCGACTTCAACTATGAATTCACTCAGCTCTAACTAGCTTGCTCAGCTCTCTAAAATAACTTAGTTAAACCTTACGTCTTTGATGTGTCTTAATGTGTCCATTCTTTGTATTTTAGAGTATGTCATCAATACACTATTTCATCAATGGCTTAGTTGATCCTTATACTTCTTTTCAACATTATAACTTCAACCTTTCTCTAGGTGCCCTAGTTACATCTTATTGATTGCCTCCTCCTTATCAATCAACCAATTGATAGTACTTGGATCACTTAAGCAATTGTCATTCCTACAAGTAGCAAGTTTGACATCTTCCTCTTGACTGTTGTATCCTTACTACTAGTCTCATACATCTCCATATCTTTACATTTCATTGATCAATTTCTCATAAATCTCCCTCTTTGACATAAATTCCAAAGATATAACATCTTCAACATGCTAAATATAAGCTTTACATCTTCATGTTTTCTCCCTCTATCACCATGCTTGTGACTGATCTAGAATTTTTGTTCCTATTGTCATCCTCTGCATCATTCTTCTGATATTTCAATGATCTACTCCTGTTGATGCAAGGCAGCTTCTTTGTTCCTTTAGACTACTTGAGTTAGGGGCATTACCCCCAACTTGCCTCTAAGATATTCATAAGTATCCTTGGGCAATGGTTTGGTGAAGATATCTGCCATTTGTTCCTTTATGTGAATGTACTCCATCTTCACTTGTTTTTCTTCCACTAATTCTCTTACATAGTAATACTTGATTGCAATATGCTTGGTTTTTGCATGCATTACTGGATTCTTGGATATGTTTATAGCACTTGTATTATCACTATACACTATCACAGGTTTGGTTACATCTTCTTTCATTCCCTTCAATAGATGTTTAAGCCATACAATGTTTGTGCAAGTGACTGTTGCTGCCACATATTCTATTTCTGTAGTGGACTGAGATGTGCATGTTTGTTTCTTGCTAGTCCAAGTAACTAGCCTTCTTCCTAAGAATAGTGCTCCTCCACTTGTGCTTTTCCTGTCATCAATGTTGCCTCTCCAATTTGCATATGTGTATGCATTGAGCTCAAACTTTTCATTCTTTTTGTAATATAGGCCAAAATCATTAGTTCCTTTGAGATACCTCATTATCCTTTTTACTACCATGAGATGATTTTCCTTAGGATTAGAAGAGAATCTAGCCACTATTCCAACTACTCATGCTATGTCTGGTCTTCTATATACATCATATTGTAGTTTTTCAATCATGGATCTGTACATTGTTTGATTGACTTCAGCTTATTCATCATTTTTGGATAGCTTATGTCCTATTGCCATTGGTGTGCTGACTAGTTTGGAGTCTTCCAATCCAAACGTCCTGAGTATCTCTTTGATGTACTTTGATTGTGTTATGAATATACCATGTTTTAGTTGATGTACTTGAAATCCAACATAGAACTTGATTTCTCCAAACATAGACATTTCAAAGTCATGTTTCATTTTGTCAACAAAACTTTTGCAAAGTGCTTTGTTTCCTCCAAAAACTATGTCATCCAAAAAGATTTCAGATACAAGGATATCCTTACCTTCTTCTGATTTGATGTACATGTTTCTATTATCATTAGTTCTTTCAAATCCTATTTGAACTAGATACTTGTGAAGTCTCTCATACCATGCTCTAGGGGCTTGCTTTAATCCATATAGAGCCTTGTGCAATTTGCATACCTTATTTTTGTTATTTTCATCAACAAATCCTTCTGGTTACTCTATGTAGACTTCCTCTTCAAGTATACCATTCAGAAATGTAGACTTAACATCCATTTGATAGACTTTAAATCCTTTGAAGGTTGCATATGCTAGTAAAGTCCTTACTCCTTCCATTCTAGCAACTGGAGAAAATGTTTCTCCATAGTCTAGTCCTTCTTCTTGTGCATACCCCTTACAGATTAGTCTTGCCTTGTTCCTTATGATTTCACCATTCTCATCTAACTTGTTTCTAAACACCCACTTAGTTCCAATTACATTTTTGTCAGTTGGTCTTGAGACTAAGGTCCATGTCTTGTTCTTCTTAATTTGTTCTATTTTTTCTTTTATAACATTGTACTAGTCATCATCTTATATGGCTTCACTTACTATTTTTGGTTCCATTTTGCTGAGCAGACATGTTTCACTTCTAAGTATATTCCTTGTCATTGGTCTTACCTCTTTTGTATGGAAACTCAAGTGTGGAAATAGCTTCCTACTAGTCTCTTAAGGAAAGTATGGTGCAAATCCTTTTAAAAATTTTAAACTTGCAAATTCGATATTATATAAACAACAATATTGTAGCCAACCATGCATACAAAAAATAGATAGAGAAAAAAACACATAACACAAAGATTTTTCGGTGGGGAAAAACCTTTCGGTAAAACAACCCAACCCCTCTAGAACCTACACAATGTATTATATTCAACACAAGGTTACAATACACTTGTAGTGCAAGTTCAATAGCAACAATAGAAGACTCCAGTAGTACCTCAGTACTTGCACACTCTCCTCTTCCTCTCTCTTGCATTTTTCATGGCTCAACCACAAAGCTCCTGCACAAAGGAGTTGGGAATTTTTCATGGCTCAACCACCAAAATCCATGCACAATGCCACATGTACATGCAATACCAAGAAAAGCGTGTCCATCCCTTGAATAGGCAATGACAGCTTGTCATAGAATCTGCCAAAAATAGCGGTCACACGAGAAGTGTAAGGGAATCCATCATACCAACCTATTTTTGGCATATTCTCTTACACACACCAACCACTTATTCTTGGGCACCCAAATAGGCCCCATGTCATAAGATTCTCTTACACCTATCATAGCTCATTCCTTAAATAGCTCTTATGCATCATAGGAATCCATCATAACCATTTTAGCGATGATCTCCTTCACACACTTCAAGATGCTGACACATGTAAGTGATCAACATGCCAACTAGACATGTACACTCACATTTACATATTATTTTCAAAAATACATTTAAAAAACAAATAATAAAAAGAATAGGAATTATACAAGGTTGAGACACCTTATTCCTAACATTCTCCCACTTGTCGAACACCTTGTAAGAGGAACAACAACATAATAGGAACTAACTGCTATAGGCCAAAAGCCCCATAGACTCTGAACACCATCTAAACTTCTCAGAGCCCACTGGTTTCGTTAATGCATCTGCAACATTCTTTGTGGTATCCACCTTCTCCAAATTTACCTTTCCATCTTCCACCATATCTCTCACAAAGTGAAACTGCACATCAATGTGCTTTGTTTTGGCATGGAAAGTTGGATTCTTTGCAAGGCAGATAGCACTCTAACTATCACACCAAATAGTAATCTATCCTACATCAACACCAACATTAGAACACAATCTCTTAAGCCAAATGGATTCCTTACAAGCATGAGTAGCAGCCATGTACTCAGCTTCTATAGTGGACAAAGCAACCATAGGTTGTCGCTTGCTCATCCAACTGATGGCACCACCAAACATAGTGAACACATAAGCACCGGTGGATCTCTTGCGGTAAATATCACCGACCCAGTCTAAATCCACAAACCCATGAATACAAACTGAATGCGGAGATCAAAAGATGGATGAATAGGCCTTTCAAATTTAAAATAATTTGAATTTATTATAAAGTATCAACTTTATAATAAAACCCATTTTAAATCTCTATGCTCAGTCTCTTTTTTATTTTAATATTCCCTTTTTAATCTAATTTTCCAAATCTATCTTACATGTGGACCCCATCACTCTTTATTCCATTTGATATTCAACTTCTAACCTTTAGCATTCAAATATTTCCCTTTGTCTTGAATGCATGATCAATTCACATATGATATTGTTAATATTTTATTAAGTCAATTTCCCCCCAAATTCAAGAATGGTCAATCTCCATGTGACATGTGGTGAGATCCCATTAGTTGTTCATGTCCTATCATATGCCCTATCATCTCCCCTATTAGTTCCATCTTAGTGCTCTACTAATGAAGTGATAACCATTGATTTCCTACCAGATGGAAAAATTTTGTTGTATCTTATCTAATCTTTCCCTTCCACATGTCATTACATTTCTTTTCACATGCCATCTCCCCACTTTCCATATCATCAATGATGAAGCAATATATTTCCATGTGTTAATTTTGTCCACCTCGTTATGTGTGCAAGTGTCATGCTTGGATTCACTGCTGAGTTATCTAGGTCATCATCCACATCAATGCCAAATCATTGCATGATTCATTCAAAATATATGCACCTCAAACTAGATCCCATCATGCACAAGCTCTTGTCCCAAAAGTGCTTTGACTTTGGATACCTACATATCAAGTTTTCTTTTATAAAAAGAATATATCTCTTCATATCCTTGCAAATGTGGGATAAAGAAAAGGGATTTCTAGCAAAGGAAAATCACTATGAAAATGAGTAAACATTTTTCACATGTTGTGACAACTTACAACCATAGGTATAACTTTGACATTTAATTCAGTTCTTGAGTTATCTTGTGATCATATTATGAGAGATTACTCAAAGAAATCATAAGATTCTTGTTTGTGCCATCTTTGATCTCTCTCTCTCTCTCTCTCTCTCTCTCTAGTAGATTAGGAGATAGATTCAATGGTCATCATCTATATTATATGACTATATGCACTTTTGATTTAAAAGATCCCATTAACACATCCCCATGGTTTACGTATCATATTATTGGCATAAGGATAGGGTGGAGAAAAACTTAATTTTCATAGCCACTTTATCTTAACACTCATGTTGGAAGTCAACACAATGTTTCTTGCCCAATCCATATTAGGATTGGACATAATTTATAAGGTGCAAGAAAAATCAAGCAGGGATATCATAGCCTATATGGTAGAATATAGTTAGAATGACTTTTTATCTACCTTGTATTTCAGTGAGAAGGCTGTGAAGACATTTCAATAATAGAGGGACTTAACTTCACAACATTATCGCCAATCAAACCATGACTATAAAATATCTCTTGTTCAAGATATCCCTGTAGCAATATGTCTCATTTTTCATGAGACCATGTAGGCACCTAACAATCTGGCATGGGATGAGAGGACAATTGGAAAAGTCAATTCATTCATTTGTGCCTTTGTGAGTAGCTAGAATGAGGATTTAATCATGGAAGATCTCAATGCTAGTTTCAATCACAATTGGGGTGATGTGAAAACACCTCCTTTTCTATTTGGGTTCATCCCATCAATGAAGAATTTGTATTATCATAGGAGGTAAGTTTTAGATCACAATTTGATTAGGCTGATATGTTAAAGTAGTGATCAACAAGTGTAAGCCATGGAGAATCCCTAACATGTTCAATTTTTCTCTTATTATCATTGGTGCATGATCCCATATGCCCCTATAGGAAACTATTTTCTATGCACATGATTGGTTTGTATTCCTTAGAAAACATTGGTATTGGCCAGTGTGATCACCTTCTTTCTATGTGTGTATAACTATAACTACACTCATAATTATTCATTGGTTTTATTAAAGAATTGGATATTATCTTCCACAAACCTTATTATTTCTTTAACTACATTGGAGCACGAGAGCACCACTCTATCATTTAAGATCCCATCTAGATGCATTCATTGGTATCACAAGCACAACAATACTACACCTCCCAACCATATAAGAAATTAAAGACCATCTACTAATCAATTTGTGCACCCATATAAGGAATCCAACACAATACTTTTCACAATTCACATTACATATTTGTAAATTCAGTACACATTAGTTGAAATGGGACAGCTCTATCATAGGAAAATTTGAAACAACCTATTTACCTATTGCAATATTGAGAAAAATTGGAAGCAAATTAAAAAATGATGTCAATTGTAGTCATTGCAATATATACACACCTCAAGTAAAATGCATCTTCTTATAATATATCCTCTATTAGAGGATCCACTATTTCTTTAAACTTGGTACAATTTATCACACCTTCCATCGCATTTATGAAAACCTTAAAACATATTATCCTATGATAAAAGTTTTGAGATGACATTTTCAAAATAAATAGGATTTTTGAAGAGTTGAAATGGATTGTAAATAGTGTGAACCATTAGACCTTCGTAGCATGCTCAATTCTTTCCTTTATTGTTCACTATATGTATAAAGCCACCTCCCCATTTGATCTTGATAGATATTGCACTTTAAAATAATTTAGTTATAATCAGAATCATTATAACCTATCTTAGACACTTTTACACCCCACATTGTCCCATTAGCCTGGTAAGATCAGTTGGGCCCCAAAGTGGGCCAACTTTTTTTTTGAACTCAAACACTTGATCCCTCAAACAAGTCTATTGATCTTATCATACTTATTGGATTAAATTGATCACTAATTGGTCAATTAAAATTTTTCTCTAACCTTTCCTAACAAGTGTCACATTTGTCTCAAGAGGTCATCAAACTTAGCCTTAAAAACTTACAAAATACTTGACCAAGCATTAGCACATGTCACAATTTCTCTTTGGTCTACAAACTCCCAGTCTAAAAATTTTCATCTCATGATGACATTTAGGGAAAAATATATTGATAGTCAAATTTTCTCATTCAAAACTGATCTTGCATACATTTTAGAAAAAAATGCATTTATTTTTTACTTCACAAATCAGTCAAATGGTCACTTAAGAAAATTAAACTTGGGACATTGGTAAAATTCATATGGAGGGTAGGAATATTCAACTTGGGCTCATGACAATAATGTAGGTGCATTTGGAAAGCATGTAAAGATGACTCCTAGGAATTACAGAATTGGATACACTAGCAACATAGAGTTTTTTGCAAACAAAATGGACCTAGGAAAGTGTGCAAATAGACTTTTGGAAACTTGCAATCTAGTGTGGGGAAACTATTATTAGTATAAAATATAGTAGTGAAAACTATTTAGGATCAGTTATTATGGATTCAACTTTATAATGTCCCAAACAAGCCTTCTAATTAATTTGCACATTAGGTTACTAACAAAGGTTTAGAAGTTGCATATGGAATCATGTTTGAAAACTAGTCAAATGGATTTTTCATAGGCTCAAATTTGGAACATAACATGTATTTGACCACTAGAATACAATAGAAAAATAATTTTCTTAATAGGGTCATCTGGGTCAAAGTTACAATCTGTCAAACAAGGCTATTGATTAATCGTCATAAAAAGATAACATGGTAGTCTCAAGTTTTTTGCAAATGGAATTAGCTTGGAAAACTTATCAAATGGATTCATTAGGAATTCAAATTTCAAACATATGGTTTCATTTATAACTACAATGCATAGGTATGACCAGTTCTTCAAAATAATCAATTTGTCACAAAATATTCACTTTCAAATAAGGCTTCCCAGATTAATTTGCCAAATGCAAAATCATGATAGAGATGAAAAACCAACTTTGAGGAGGTCAAAAAACTATTAGAAATTATCAAAATGTCTCAAAATATAAAATAAAAGTTCTTTGATATGTGTACTAAATACTTGCAAAGTGGTAGTCATGACACTTTACTAGGTGCAAGATATTCAAATGCAAACTAGTCCTCTTAACTCTGCTTGTTACTTATGCAAAAATGTAGATTTGAGAAGTGTTCCAAATGACACCTCATCAGATGATTTGAAACTTCAAAGTAATGACCCAAGGTGGATTATTATGCTAAATTAAAGACAATGAGAAATTAAAACACATCAAAGGCTTCAAAATGATAATTAGCCACATATTCATGAAAAATATTTATAGGGGTTCACTTTAGCAAAGTTCAAAAATAGGTACTCAAACTCTTCTTGCAATTTTCAGTCCCAACAATAGATATATCTAGGGATGCATGCAACTTGTGAGTATGGAAATAATTTAGATATCTTGAGGAAGAAGACCACTCCAAAAAGCTCACTTGAACAACTCTTTTTTGAAAGAAAGAAATCTAGTCTAATTATACAATGACAGCCTCGGGCCATTGAGACTTCAAAAAAACTTCTAACCTCAATCAAACATTTGATTTTCATTTTCACTTTCATGAAGGAAGCTAAAAATATCATTCTTATCAATTTCATCCATCACATCAGCATTTTCAATCAACTCATTAGGCAAAAAAAAATCAATCTATTCATCTTCATAGTGCATGTAAAAAATAGAATTAACCTCAACAAAGTGTTCACTATGAGAGTATGGGTCATTATTCCTTGAATCTCAAAACTAATCTAAAGCTCCTCTTCATTATACTATTTATGCATGCTATCCAATTGAAAAGTAAAAGATTCATACTCAACTTCATGAATGAAATCATATGTACAGTGAGCATGTGAAACTTTTTATGCAACCAACTAGCATGTGAATGTTCAAAAATATCCTCAACATCAAAATCTAAAACCACCTCAATATGTTCCAATAAATATTCATATTTAAGCAATGGATTAGAAATCTAATCAAAATATTCATCATGAAACTTATGGAAAAGTGATAGCTGATTCACAATAATAATTTCATCAAGTACATCATTATCAAGTTCACAAAATGCAACATCATCATCATTATCACTATTAATCTTAGAAGAAAAAAAATCTGATTTTTTACAGCATCATGGTAATGTATCATTGTTTAAATTGGAGCTACCCATATCTAAACCATGAATGTTCTCTTCAAAAAATGGGTTAATAACTATATGTAATGCTTCCTTATGAACATTATGAAAAATAACGAGTTGATCATTATCAAAATCTAAATCATATAAAGTGCTATTAAACACCTTAAACTCACTACCTATATGGATGAATTTGTGGGTCTCTATTTAACACACACACTTCAACATGGTCCTTACCTGTGGATTCATTCTGGAATGAACATGAGATAGTTCATCCAAGAGGTTTGATAGAGCAACCCGTTTCCTTCTATCTAGAAGGATTTTACATGTTTATGCTCTAAGATTTTGAGATGCAGGCAACCAAACCTTTTTACAATGAAGCATTTAAATGCAATTATATGATTATGCAAATTAATCTATATGTTATGCAAGCGTTAATCTAAGAAGTAACAAAAGAAATTAAGCTACATGTATACATTTTTTAATCTAAATGATACTAAGATATTAAGAAAAAGAACATATAAAGCTATGGAAGTGGGTATTCAATCTGATAGCAATTCAATAGCATGAAAATTCAACCCCTATAATGAAGAATTATGAGTCCCTTAAATAGAATCCAGGAATGAGTCAATGGTTAGGATCCACCTTGATGAATGGTTAGGATTGAAGCAAAGATTCAGTCAAAGTGGAAGATTCCAAATACAAATGTAGTTAATTGACTCAGATCCTAAGTGCAAGAAATAGTTAACTCAGATTCACTTTAGTTGAGAGTAAGTGATTTGAATCACTTCTAATTCGAGAAATAGTTAACTAGGAATTTCCATTTTGAACTGAGAAATAGAATTTGGGGAAGATATTTAATTTAATAAAATGAGATAGTTACCTCATAAATACCTTTTTCATTTAATTGAATAATTACATTCAATTAATTAAAATAAGTATAGTTATTAAATTAAATAAATTTAATTCCTTAGTACATTAGCCTTAAGTGATAATTTAATTTAATTAAAGTATAAATACTTTAAATTAAATTAAATATTAATCAATAGGTTTAATGTGACTAATATGAGTCAATACTATAGGAATTAAATAAAGAGTATGATTAACATAGATTTAGGGTTATCTGCATTTGACACTTAGGTCAAGTAGTGAAAATCAGAACTAGAATTGCTTAGTGACTTAGGACTTAGGATTGATTGAAATAGACTAGAATTGGTTGAGATGGCAATGAGCCAATTTTGGGGTATTAAATTTTTCCCCTCTTTGAATGAATGTGTGAGTAGCATGTTTAATTCAAAGAAAATTAGAAAGCATGATGCGATGATCAAGAAGTAAGATTGGTTCTAAAATTGATGACATAGAGAACAATTGATAAGCTTTTAAGGACCATATCCAGAATGTTGCTTAATCCTAATGAATCCAAGAAAAGCACCTAGATACATAAATTGATAAGCATTTTAAAGGTTTCCTTCAAAACAAAGTTTTAACCTTTAAGGATCCAAACAGAACATCTAGACACCCAAGATTGATAGCATTTAAAATATTATCTCTAGAATGGAGCTTAACCTTTAAGGATCTAGATAGAACACCTAGATACCTAAAATTGATAGCATTTAAAGGATTATCTCTAGAACAGAGCTTAATCTTTAAGGATCTAGACTAAACATCTAGATACCCAAGATTGATAGCATTTAAAAGATTATCTCTAGAATGGAGCTTAACCTTTAAGGATCCAGATAGAACACCTAGATACCTAAAATTGATAGCATATAAAAGATTGTCTCTAGAATAGAGCTTAATGTTTAAGGATCTAGATAGAACATCTAGATACTTGAGACTGATAATAGATAGCAATATTGAATAATGAGTCATAGAATCATCCTTAGAACAAGGTTTGATCCTTAGGAGTCGAGGTTTAGATTGTCTCGATACCTATCCATAGAACTCTTTATAAGATGCAACAGATGAAAAAAATGCCAGAAAAGAGGGGAACAAAATGCCCCTAGCAATGAGATACCCGAAGTGATAAGTTTATATGAGAAATATGTTAGCAAGTAATACTAATCTATTAAGAGAACAAAGCATTAACTAGCATAAAAATCATAACATATATGAGAGACAAAGTGAAACCCTCAAATGAGAATATGAGCCATAGAATGGCTCTCTCAATGAGGATGGTCATTTGATTTAGGGATGAGTCTATTTGATAGGATTTGGTATGTATGCTCAAGGTTCTCAAAACTAGCTTCAATGGAGATGGAAAATGGAAAATTGGTAGCTTTGTGAGCTCTCAATTTGGCATCATAAGGGTATGGTTGATGGCTTTTGATTCTCAAACTAGCATTATAACTTTGGCTTAAAGGTTGTGATGAAATGGCTTGGGAGGGGATTCAATTTATAGGCTAAGGGCTTGAGGGATGGAGGGTTAAGATGCAAGGAGAGATGAAAGCTTAAGGAGGGCTAGGATGCACTCAAAGGGGAGCACATGGATTGTGCTTGTTTAGCACCAATCAGGGAGTGACACATGTCACAAGGTGAGTGGATGGAGGCAAGGGGAGGGATGAGTCAACAAAAGAGGCTCAAGGGATAATATCTTCATAAAGACCCTTCATTATGGCTTGTAAGAGCAATGAATGGGTTTGTAAGAGTCTTTATGGCCTTTGTAAGATCATTCATGGTTTGGTGGTTCGAATATTTTGGAGGGAGTTGAGATTGTTGACTTTGCTTGGCTTAGGAAAGTCTTAAGCTTACTTAGGGAATGTGACAAGGTTAGGGGGGGATTAGAGGTGATTTAAGATTAGACTAATCTTGTTAGAGATTTGCAAGTGGATGGCATTCATGAGGGTGGGTGAGTTAGTAGCTAAGCTTGGTTAGTATGGGTGGATGGGGTGGATTAGGCTAAAAAAGGGGGTTTAGGAGAGTTTAGGGGTTATTAGATTTGAGGGCTTTATTTATCAAATAGATTTGTTTAATAAATGAGGATTTTGGAAATAGATAGAAGAATAGGATTAATTGATAAATAATAGGTTATTTGATTTATCAATTAGGACTATGGATAATTAATTAAATTAATCAGCTAGGGGATGGCAAATGATTAATTAAATAAGAATTTAATTAATGATGCCTTTAGAGATAACTAAATAGGATTACCAAAGTGGTGTAATCAAATTTAGGTGTCTACATTTTGCCCCTCTTTGACATAGTGTTGAGACAACACTATTTCAAAGAAGTTTAAATGAAGAAGACACAAGGAAGATGTTTTAGCAACAAGGTTGCCTCAGTCTCGGATAAGAAGAGGAGAGACTAGATGTAGAGATGCCCCCTCAAGAAGGCAGCGGGGAGAGAAAATGAGGCTTGACAACTTCTTGAAAAATACAAGAATCCAGGATGGGAGGACGAAGAGTGGCTTAAGAGAAGAGGCTAAATTAGCTCAAACTCTCACTATAGGAGAATGATAAAGGGGAAAATCAGAGTCACAAGAGTAAATAAGCTTAAGACTTTCAGGATTAGGGGGAGGATGAAGGAGTAGAGCACTATAAAAGGAATCTAGGATAGGGAGATGGATGAGGGGATTATAAAGCTAATGCAACAAGATTTCAAAGAGTCAGATTGGTGGAAGATGGGTTTCACAGATCCCTAGGACTAGGATTGTTGATCTTGAAAGATGAGGCTTGGTGGATTGATTGGATTGGTGGATCCCTAAGACTAGAATTGTAGATCCCTAAAGCTAAAAGTGAAGATTGATTCAAAGAGATACTGATGCATAAGCAGGGGTAGGAGAGACGGATGTTGGATATGGATGGGGAAAATTGGAAATGAAGGGAAACCATTGAAGCTTTTTGAGTGGGGGGATACTTCAAAGAGAAGTACCACCATGTAGTTGAGAACTACATTTTCTATAGGACTATTGGTTAATTGCCAAGGTTACCAAGAACATAAAGGCCTTTTCACCAACTATCTAGAGGATTGACAAACTGACTCAAAACAAACACACAAGGATTGCCCCAGCATCACACATGAATCTCGGAAGAATCAGAGTGGAACCGACACTGGGTAACCCACAAGCAAAAAAGAAAAACAAACAAAAGACCTGATCAAGACCTTACACTTAGATTGCCCTATTCGTAGCATACCATGATATGGAAGATCATGGCAACCTTGAGGAGGGAACAAAAAGATTGCTTGGAAAAGATACTTCAAGACCCAAAAGGGAAGATTCCAAATCAAAAGAAAGAAAAAATCCAAAAGAGAACCATTTTCCAACGAGATGGGTGGGACGAGGTATTAACGGACCAAGATCAGACATGAGGAAAGCTATATCCTGCAAGGATCTATCGAAGAACACCTAAGCTAATGGATCTGGATGAGTGATGCATCTGGCAAGTAGAACTAAGAAGAATAACACTTTGGTGATAGGAGATCTAGCTAAAGGATGCATTGGAATAGCTAACCAAGATTTGTACGATGTGTGCAAGATGCTGATCAAGGAGGAACTGACACGAAAGCTAGATAGATACAATGGTACTAAGCTAAAGAGGATGTACAAGCTGATGGACCAAGATATGTTACAAATGTACAAGGTTGTTCATGTTTGGGTTTTGTGAGATGGAAATGCTTGTGAAGGGTGGGATGTCTGCAATAGTTGATAGGTGGATAGGTAGATGGTTTGTGAAAAGCTTAAGTGAAAATGGGATTCTTTGTGTGCATGTGATAGGATACAAAATAGGATACAAGATTTGGACAAGATTTGGATATACAAGGTATGGTACAAGATTTACAAGGTATAATAAAAGCTTTGGTACAAGATTTACAAGCTGTACAGGAGGTATTTACAAGCTCCATTAGATTTTGGATATTTGGTTGGAACACCAAGAGAACAAGCAGGTGTTTTATGGGATGGTGGGTGAATGGATGAGGGATATGATAGTGATAGATAATGGATTAGCCTTAGCACACAAGGTGCCTGAATTACCAGGTTTTCACCAAGGTACCTAACCAAGGTGCTTGAATTGCCAAGTTTTCACCATTGGATGCTTATTTCTCTTTACATTTTTTTTTTTGTATTTTTCAAAAGCTGGGTATACCAAGGATCTTCAAGCATAGAACCTCTTGAGATGAATGATGTTAGTAGGATCATTCAAGACTTCTCCCTCTAGTGTAGATAGCTGTGTTGCATAAAAATGTAACTAAGGAAATAACACTAAGAAACTAATGCACATTCCTACATTATCATGCAAAACCTCAAAATATGAAAGAAGACATGTAAATGAACAACAAAATAGCACTATGCAAACCTCATGAAATCATCAAGTGTAGATGATTTCATTGCTCATGGGATGTGGTTGCTCACAAGTCCAGTAGCATAACAATAAGGTAGATAGTTCTTTTTTTGAGAATGAGGAGAGGGCTCTCCTTTTATAAGAAAATGGATGGCTGAGATCAAATGCAAGATGGATGGCTAGGATCCCTTAGGATTGATGAGGTGTCAATGAGGTGGAGGACAAGTAGACTCCACATGGATTAGGGTTTTGACCATTCAAAGGGGGCAATATGCTCACACATGTGTGAGACAACTTGAAAGTGATGTGATCAATGAGGTGTGAGAAGCATGGATTCTCACATATGTGTGAGACAAATTGATTCTCATGCAAGAGGCATGAAAGATATGAGGGATGAGGAAAGTGTAAACATCTCTCACACATGTGTGAGAACACACTTAGGATCAAGAGGGGATTAGCTAGGATGATTAGGAAAAGAAAGCATGATTAGGAAGTGGGTAGGTTTAGCATGATGGGTTAGGTAGGCTAATGCGGTTAGGTGAAGATTAAAAGTAGGAGCCATGTGCTCAAATAAAATTAAATTCAATATTTAATTCCCAGTGGGATTAGGAAAAGAATTAATTAAGTAAACGAAGTACTTAATTAAAGGGGATGGGTTAGGATGCTAATGGGAAAGCTAGGATTTAAATAAACCTTAGTTTATTTAAATCAAGGAAAGGCAAACATAATTAAATAAATGTAAAATTTATTTAATTAAGGTAGGGGAATTAAATAAATAATGAATATTTATTTAATTGGCTAGGAACGGGTTTTGGAAAAATTTAGGTGTCTACATCTTGCCCCTCTTTGATATAGCATTAGTAATGTTATATCAAAGAAGAATAAAATATAGTGGCTAGGAGGATAAGACTAGTAGCATGATGCCCCAGTCATGGAAGGATGAGGAAGGATGACGAGGGTAGAAAGGTATGCCCCCTCGAGAGGACATGCGGGTTAGGAGGACACAGATGTTCTCTCGAAATGGAAAGGAAGAGGATGGAAGGGAGTTATGCTGCAATGGCGTGAACAACCTAAGTTTGATATTATACTCAACACTGTGCACCAAGGTATGAGGAACCAAGATGACAATGGGTCAAGTACATGAAAATAGGGGTCTAATACAACCATATGCCTTATGGAACCATGATATGGAAGACCATGATTCCTGAGACAATAGGATGCAAAGACCACGATACATGCAAAAAATGCTAATGCAGACAAGTAACAAGCAATCATGCACAAGAAACCAAGAGCAAACCAACATTTTGCCCCTAGTCAAGCTGAAAATCCAGTAATGGATCGATTGATGATGATTGATTAAGGATGGCAAAGCTAATGCTAAGTGTAATGCACATCCAAGGATTGGGAAGGATTCATCCCATGATAATGATTGTTAAATATAATAAATGGATTATTAGCTGATCGGGTCAAAGTGGTGAATTGATTAAAGATTGATGGAAAAGATTGCAAGATTAGATTAATTGAATTAGTATTGATTGCACAAGTGATTGAGATTTTTTGATTTTTTGATTTTATGGTGGATAGAAGAATGAACGTGGATGAGATTGGAAGAATGATGGTGATAGGATGAAGAATGATGAGAGTAGAATTGATTTGATGTGAAAGAATTAGAAGAATTGAAAATTGATTGAATTAGAGGATAAATGAATTTGATTGAAGTGATTGGAAGATTTATATTGAATGTGATATAAATGAATAGAATGGATAGAAATGAATTGATTGGAAGAAGATGGGATAGAATGGATTGGGACCAATGACAAGGGAGGGTCAAGGTATGGTAAATGGAGGAACAACAATGTGATGTTGGTGGATGTAAGGAATAGTGAAAGGATATGAGGGGCCAAATGATATGGTGTCAAAAAATGTAGAACCAAGGACCATGTTTCAAAGGAGTCCAAATGCCCCATACAAAGGATAGGAAAATGGAAAGAGATATGGTGGGAAAGGATGCATGAAAAGGGAAGATGGCATGAAGGCTAGCGTGTGGAGGAAGAGAAGGCATGTGCTCTTCCAAAGCATGTATGAACATTTTGTTATTTTGCCTCTAATGGTGAACACGAGAATGGGTATGAAAGGGGAATGGAGAGAGAAGATGTGAGGGAGGGTATGAAAAAGGGATAATGATATGGATAAAAAGTGTAATATGAAGTGGATGAAATGAAAGGGATAACCAAGATCAAGGAAAAATGAAAAAAAGATGGAAGCATGTAGGATTATGGATGGAAGAGGGATGCACATGACAAGGACTATGGAATGCAAGAGATGGATGGTATATCAAGATCAAATATATGGAAGAATTATGGATGTATATAGGATAATGTATGGATAATGTGCAAGGGATATGGAAAGTGAGTGTATGGATGGATGAAAGGAAAGTGAAAGTCAAGATCAAAGATGGAAAAGGATGATGAACAGGAGATGAAAGTATGGAAGATATGTATGGAAGCTTGGTATGGATGGGGCTTGCCCCCAGTGTAGAGTGCATGTGGAAGAGGAAAAGTGAATAGATGGAAGGATAAATGGAAGTGGAAGGCAATGGATACATGATAGGAGAGTGAATGGAGGACTCAAGCATCTATTTTCATGGATGGTATCCCTTGATATTTTTTTCTTTGCTTTTTTATTTTTAAGGAATTTTGATTATTTGCTCATAGATGTTGATAGGGTAGTGAACGGAGGAAAATGGCTTATGAAAAAGGTTGGATTAAGGGGGTGGAGTGGGTGGGAAGAAGACATGGTTGATGGATGCTAGGTTGGAAGACTTGTGAAGGAAGCGAAAAGATCTTCATTGGCACACACCTTGAAGGGTGATGGAAAGAAGGGAATTGCGGAGGATATGTAAGTTTGGATTTTGGGATATAGGGACCCAAAATAGATGAAGGAGATGACAGATTGGGAAAGGTGGATTTGGGTACATAAGGACCCAAAATGGAGATGGAAGATGGAAGCGTGGATGGATTATAAATGTGAGAAGCCTTTGGATTAGCAGAATTGGATGTCAATGTGAATCTTTCTTTGAGATTCATTGCTACATTAAGTAGCTTTGGTATCCACAAAATTTTTGCATTTTTGATTTTCAGCCTTTGTGGCTTTTTTATTTTGCTTTGGATCATATTTGTATTTTCTTGAACATGTCCTTTAGAGGGGACATGTTGATCCTTGGATTTTTGTGGATTTTTGGCATTATTTGTTTTTTCTTTAGCATCCAATTTGCTTCCATTAGCTATGGTATGGGTGCATGAAAGTAAAGGAGATGGAGAGCGTATGGATGGTGAACGGTGGATAGAATTCAAGGATGTGTGCCTTTGTTGATCTTTAGTAGGGCCATGAGGGGATGAAGGGGAAAACATGGATATGGTGGATGGATGTATGTAGGGACCCAAAATGGATGGAAGGGGTAAAGGGTTTAGCGGTGGAATATAAGGACCTAGAATGGATGGAAGTGAGGAAGGCAAGGGAATATGGATATAAGGTACTAAAATGGACTTGGAAGATGAATGATGGAAGTTTTTAGGTTTGTATGGAGGAATTGTGGAAGGTATACCAACATCTTGAGACATTATTGCTTTAATTGGATATTTATCATTTTCAACACAAGATGCCAGTCCATGTCGATGGGGTTTGTGAGTGGATTGGATAGGTGTAATAGGATCATGAGGGCTAATGGTATCTTGAGATGGGGTAGGATAATGAAATGAAAATGGGGAGGTGGTTTGATCTTGACTTGAAAGAGGATCATGTGGCAGAATGCATGGATCATGAGATGGAATAGGTTCATGAGATGGAATAGGTTCATGAGATGGAGTGATTTGATCTTGACATGGAGGAATATTAGTGGATGGAGTGGAAGGAACGTCTTCATGAAGTGGAGGAGCTATGGAGGCTAACTCTTGAGATGGAGTGGAATTGGTAATGTGCGTGGTACGTGGAATGTCTTGATCTTGGTTAGGAATGGAATCATGAGATGGACTAGGGGGGGTAAATGGATCTTGAGGGATAGGGGAATGATGGTATGGAGAAATGCTCAGATCTAGAGGAGAAGAGGCATCTATAACGTCATGCTTTGGAGGAAGGTCATGAGATGGAACTAGGGGTATGACTGTGGGTGATTGGCTCTCTTCATTTTGTATTTTACACTTAGCCAAGAGTGATGTGAACAACCCCTTACAAGGTGGGGATGATTTTTTTGGAGGATTAGGATGATGGTTGTGGGAAGGTGTAACTATGGGTGGGGGATTGCATGGAGGGTTGGGGTTGGATGGGACATGAGGACTGGGATCTTCGAAACATGGGGGAAGAGGAAACATGGCATGGAAGGTGGCCTCTTGCTGTTGGCTTGCCAATAGATAATTCTTTAATTGTTCCATATTCATGGCAAGGGTATTTGTGTTGGAGGAAGTGTGTGGGCTATGAATGGAATCGTATGGGGATGAAGGATAATGAGTTGGATTTCCCTTGTCAAAGGTAGAAGAATAATGAACATGAGATGGATTAGAGTTGGATATGAAGTGTGAAGGATGGATTTGATATGTAGGTTGAACACAAGGTAGAACTTCATACTATCTTTGAAGATTGTCAACCATTTGATTAAGAAAATTCAAATCCATAGATGTTAGATGAAGAATGATGAAAGATTTGATGAAGGATGGGATACGAACTTAGGACTAGGAGCTTGTTGGACTTTGCATTGATTCGAATTGGATTTGATATTGATATTGATTTGATTGAATTTGATATTGATTTGATTGGATATGATATGGATAAGGGTTTGATTTGATTTGATAAAAAACCCTATCAAATTGCAAACAAGTGAATGGGAGATTTGAATTAAATTCCAATGTTTATGAAAATGCTCCTATGACCAAAGTAGAAAGATGTAATGCAAAGTTGAATTAGAGGAAGACGAATGAAATTAGGAAGATGGATTATGGAGGAATATGTAGATGGATTGAATTAGAGATTGATTAGAAATGCATGAATTTGAAAAGGGGTTGAATTAGAAGAATGATGACATGGAGGATTGAATTAAGAATGCATGATGAGATTGGCAGAGGAAATTGGATCTAGATGATGATGAAGCATGACTAGGATGAAGATTATGAAATTAGATTGAATGACAAGGATTTGATGTGGACAAATAGAGAGGATGAAGATGTCAAGGAATGATGTGAATGATGAGGACAAGAGATGTATGAGTGTGATGACTTGGATGGAAAGAAGATGTGATGTGGAAGTGATGTGGACAACTTGACTAAGGGGATTTGAACCAAGACTTGTTTTTGTTGTTTTTGAAATTGTTTTTGATTTTTTTTTTGGATTTTTGAAGTTTTACAATTTTTTTGGATTTTATGTTTTATGATTTTTTGGGTTTTTAGGTTTTAAGATGCAAAATATATACAATGAAATATGTACAAGGCAAGTGTGTTTCAAAAACTCAAGAATGTCAAACACACCAACAATCCTATAAAGTTTGCAACTAGGCTATACAAGGATCAACTAGAGGGTGTCCTTGATATACGCAAGGTACGTGAGGCCCAAATCTGTAGATGAAAGAAAATACTACCACATAGCCGGGGGGAGACAGTAACCCAAATCTCCTCCTTCACTTCCCAAAGGTGTAAAGTTATTTGGGGCTTAGCCAAGAGTGACAATATTTTGCTTCCAAGAGAGGTGTCTTTCGATTCACCTCCCAATTTTTATACTCCTCCAGAACACTAGAGTTGAGGTCATCCCAAGGGGTGATGAAATCCCCAAGTAGGCCTCCTAAAAAAGAAAAAAGAAGACCACTTATTTCTTGTGCACCCAAGATCACCCGAAGGTGCAAGGGGAGAGAATACGTAAGTGGCCCTGGGGTTCAAAAAGACATGCGTTCGTTCCCAATGAAACTTTAGGTTATGTAATCTATTTGAAGACACATGTGTTTAAAACATACAATGTTCTTTCCAACTTGAAATCATCATCAATGTAAATGAAATGCGGATTCCTCAACAAGAAAGTAAATCAGGCGTGTGCATAAGCAAGATTGTTGAAAATGAAATTAATTTCCCTTAAAGCATTCAAGATTGTGTGAGTTCATTTTAAGCACCAATTCAAAATGTTTGCTAACCTAGGCATATATGTCCATTCTCTTAAGGCATTCAAGATTGAATTTGATTGTTTTAGCATTTAACCATGCATTCAAAGATGAGTGTTTAGGCATACAAGTTCATTCCTAAAACAAAATTAAGGCAAAAACCTGCAAGCAATATGATTAGTGATAAGATATCCCTACAAAAAACATAAGTTAGTGCATCAAAAATGTAGAGCAAACGTGAAACAACCCTACAATGAAAAGGTTAGCACAAAGTTTTGTCTTTGATAGGGAAAAACAAAGCTATAAACAACATCAAAATCTCATGAAATGAACACCATGATGACAAGCTCGGAATCATCTTTCCGATGATATATCATTTTGCAAAAACAGAGCTCGTATGCTCAAGTTATGAGCAAAAACGTGAAGGCTGCTCCTTATGGCTTAGAAAGCATGTGGGTTGCTGATGCAGTGCTGACATCAGCGACCTATGAGCAAAAAATTGACAGTTAGGAGAAAGTCAAGCAAATTTTTTTTTGTTTTTTGATGTTTTGGGAAAAAAAGAAAAAAAAAAAAGAAGATAAGTTTTATTTAAAAATAAAATTGAAAATAACTCCAATATTTAGAAGGTCAAATAACATATCAAAATTTTTTTAAAAATGAAATGCAAAAACTGCAAATCCGAAGGGTTTTGTGGAGAGTTGAGGTGGCAAGTTTGGATGTCATGCGTAGAGCCACTGTGAGTTGAGTGGCAAAGGATGGGCGGAGGTAGTTGGCAATTGGAATGGTGGAAGAGCCACAGGTTGCGGGAATGAGGGTTTTGCAGGGAAGCGACGGAGGTGGCTGCATTCGGATCTCCACCGAGGCAGAGCTACAGGTGGGTTTCAGGTCGAGTGAGGGTGCAGGGCGCGGCAACGTTTCGGTAGAGAAACAGGCCGTGGTAGAGGTGGAGAGGCGGGGGTTTGCAATGGAGGCGGGAGGAGGTGGTGTCATGGCGGCAAGGGTTGTGGGGTAGCCGCGGTGGCGGCAATAGGAGTTATTTCAGCAGGGGGTGGCCGCGGGCAGCGGCAGTCATGGGAGTAGCAGAGTGGGGAGTGGGGATGCCGAGGAGGCAAATGCGGCCATGAGAGGACGGGAGTTAGGCGCAGGCAGAGGAAAATGGCAGTTGAAGGTTGCAGCGGAGCAGAGCGGGGAAACAATCGGGAGAAGGGGGTTGGACTGCTGCGGGCGGGCAGATGGCAACGGGGGCTACAGCGGTGGTGGCACCACTCGCAAGCGCTGCCGGGGGTGGCACCGCGGCGGCGGCTACCCTACGGTTTAAAAAAGGAAAAGCAAACACTTTTTAAAACGTTTTTTTTTTTTTTTTTTTTTTAAATTATTATTAATTTTTTTTTTTTTAAATTTTTGTATTTTTTTTGGAAGTTTTTTATTTTAAAATTTTTTTAATTTTTTTTTTGTATTTTGATATTTGAATATATATAAAAATGGTAAAAAAACCCTCTCACCCTTTTTTTTAAAATTAAACTAACCCCCCTTTTTTTTTTTTGAATTTTTTAAAACATAAATAACATAAAGCAAAAATAAAGAAAACACCCCCTACTATTTTTTTTTTTTTTCGCTTTTAATCTATTTATCTATGAACAAAGGAGTAATTTTTTTTCTTTTCTTTTAAATTTTTTCCTAATAATGAATATTTAATGCGTATTGTACCCTAGAACTTGGAAATAAAGCCATAAGAAATGAAACATAGAGTGTTATATGTCAAAAAACTTCCCTTAGGTCCTCCAAATGCAATGATGGGCTCTTTGACTTGATTAGAGGCTCCCCATGAAATTCAATTTCCAAATGCAAGCTTTCAACCTACAAACTTGAAAACTCACAAAACACTCAAAAACACATTAGATGGTTAGTTTGAACCCGTGAAGTGGGTCCCACCGGGCGTGCCAAAATGTGTTGCATAAAAGTGTAACTAAGGAAATAACACTAAGAAACTAATGCACATTCCTACATTATCATGCAAAACCTTAAAATATGAAAGAAGACATGTAAATGAACAACAAAATAGAACTATGCAAACCTCATGAAACCATCAAGTGTAGATGATTTCATTGCTCATGGGATGTGGTTGCTCACAAGTCCAGCAGCATAACAATAAGGTAGATAGTGCTTCTTTTGAGAATGAGGAGAGGGCTCTCCTTTTATAGGAAAATGGATGGCTGAGATCAAATGCAAGATGGATGGCTAGGATCCCTCAGGATTGATGAGGTGTCAATGAGGTGGAGGACAAGTAGACTCCACATGGATTAGGGTTTTGACCATTCAAAGGGGGCAATATGCTCACACATGTGTGAGCAACCTTTGATGGTGACATGATCAATGAGGTGTTAGAAGCATGGCTTCTCACACATGTGTGAGACAACTTGAAAGTGATGTGATCAATGATGTGTGAGAAGCATGGCTTCTCACACATGTGTGAGACAACTTGATTCTCGTGCAAGAGGACAAGTGTGCAAGAGGCATGCAAGATATGAGGGATGAGGAAAGTGTGAACATCTCTCACACATGTGTGAGGATTCCTCACACATGTGTGAGAACACACTTAGTATCAAGAGGGGATTAGCTAGGATGATTAGGAAAAGAAAGCATGATTAGGAAGTGGGTAAGTTTAGCATGATAGGTTAGGTAGGCTAATGAGGTTAGGTGAGGGTTAAAAGTAGGATCCATGTGGTCAAATAGGACTAAATGCAATATTTAATTCCTAGTGGGATTAGGAAATGAATTAATTAAGTAAACGAAGTACTTAATTAAACGGGATGGGTTAGGATGCTAGTGGGAAAGCTAGGATTTAAATAAACCTTAGTTTATTTAAATCAAGGAAAGGCAAACATAATTAAATAAATGTAAAATTTATTTAATTAAGGTAGGGGAATTAAATAAATAATGAATATTTATTTAATTGGCTAGGAACGGGTTTTGGACAAATTTAGGTGTCTACAATAGCTGATAGGCTCCAGAGCCAAAGGAAGCAGTGACAACATAAGGACCAAGCCATGTAGGTTCAAACTTGCCTTTCTTTTCTCGATTTGCTTGGACTTTCATGTTTTCTTTGAGGACCATGTCACCTAGTTGAAAGTGTTGTGGAAGCACCTTCTTGTTGAAATTCCTTTTGAGATGAGTTTGATAGACTGTGAGATGATCATAGGCTTCTTGTCGCTTCTTGTCTAAGAGATCTAGCTGGGTGAGCCGAGCTACTCTGTATTCTTCATCTAATATTTGCCCTTGCAAAGATATGTGCAAGGAGGGAAGTTCAACCTCTATAGGTAGTACCACTTTGGCACCATAGATTAATGAATATGGAGTTGTTCCTGTAGATGTAGGGAAGGAGGTTCGATAGGCCCATAGGGATGGATTTATATGTAGGTACCAATCACGACTGGAGTCATCGACAACTTTTTTTATGATTTTGAGGAGGGTTTTGTTAGTTGCCTCTGACTAGCCGTTACCTTGTGGGAAATATGGGCTAGAAAGGGGTGATGGATGCAGAGGTAAGTACATAATTCTTCCATGTTGATATTTTCAAAGTTACCTTTGTGGTCAGTGAAGATGGTGGATGGGATGCTGAAGCGACAAACAATGTGGTACAAGATGAACTTGGAGACCCAAACTCCTGTAGCTGAGACTAGGGGGACTGCTTCCACCCACTTAGTGAAATAGTCTGTAGCTGTTATTATCCATTTATGTCCATTAGATGAGAGGGGTGTGATAGTTCCAACTAGATCAAGGCCCTAATAAGCGAAAGGCCAAGGTGGTGCAATAGGCTGTAGATCCTATGCTAGAGCATGCATAAGATTTGCATGCTGCTGACATGGGAGACACTTTCTGAAAAAGTCACAGGAGTCTTCTTCAATGGTAGGCCAATAGTAGCCTGCTCTAAGGATTTGTCATGCTAGGACAATACCACTCGTGTGGGCACCACAAAGTCTAGAGTGTACTTCTTTTAACACCATTGCGACCTCATTTTGGTCTAAACATCGAGAGAGAGTATCGTGATAACCCCGATGATATAGGGTATTGGCTATGATAACATAGCGGGATGATTTTTGGATGAGGTTATGGCATTGGGTACGTGTGAGGTGAGAGGATATGATACCATCGTTAAGGTAAGCATGAATCTCATGGTACCAAGGGGATTGGGGACCAACCAAGATACAAACACGATTTGAATCCTCATTCACATAGGCGGGTGTGAGGAGCTGCTTGACTAAAAACTTATACTGTGTAACTGCTTGGGGAATTTCCAAGAGCAAGCTGATAGTAGCCATAGTATTTGCTACTTTGTTTTGTATTCGAGGCACTTGTGTAAATTGAAGCTTTGTAAAATGTTGGGTTAGCTGATCAACTAGCTCTTTGTAGGGTAATAGCTTTTCATCTTTGGTTTGATATTCATTTAGGGCTTGCTTGATGATGAGCTGAGAATTGCCAAAGATTTGTAACTCAGTGATTTTCCATTCTATAGCTATCTTTAATCCTGCTATGAGGGCCTCATATTCAAGTATATTGTTGGTACTAGGGAATTGTAGCTTGAAGGATTTTGGAATGTAATCTCCTTGAGGTGTGACCAACAATATTCCTGCCCCTGATCCATGAGATGTGTATGAGCCATCAAAATAAAGTTTCCATGGGGGTTGTTCTTCACTTAGACAGATATGCTCATCTGGAAATTCTGTGATCAAAGGATATGCATCTATTAGAGGTGCATTAGCTAGGTGATCTGCTATAGCATTCCCTTTGATTGACTTTCTATCCACATACTGGATGTCAAATTCACTAAGGAGCATAACCCATTTGGCCAAATGGCTTGTAAGTGTTGTTCTAGAGAGCATATACTTGAGAGGGTCGATCTTGGAGACTAGTTGGATGGTATGACTTAGCATGTAGTGGTGAAGCTTTTGAGTTGAGAAAATAACTGCCAAACAAGCTTTTTTCATAGGAGTGTAATTGAGTTCATAACCAACTAGGGTTCTACTGATGTAGTAGATGGCCTTTCTCTGCCATAGTCATCAAGTTGTGCTAGAAGTGCCCCTAGAGCAGTAGGCGTTGCTAATATGTACAAAATCAGGGGACGACCAAGAACTGGTAGAGCTAAGATAGGGGGATTGGTGAGATACTACTTGAGCTGATCAAAGCTACATTGACATAAAGGATCCCACTTGAAGTTCTCATCCTTCTTCAGTAAATGTGAAAATAGTGTACACTTATCTGCAATCTAGGAGATGAAGCGTCAGATAGGTTGAAGCTTTCCCTGAAGAGAGTGAAGCTATCGCAATGTTTGGGGAGGAGGCATGTCTAAGATAGCCTTGACCTTCTTGGGGTTGATCTCTATACCTTGTTTAGAGACTATAAAGCCTAGACGCTTGCCAGATGTGACCCCAAAGAGACATTTCTTGGGATTCAGCATGAGATGATATTTGGCTAACCTATCAAAGACTTTCTCCAGGTTAGCAAGATGATCCATGAAGGTGTGAGATTTAACCAAGATATCATCCACATAATCTTCCAAAATGATATGGATGAGATCATGAAAAATGGTTGTCATAGCTCTTTGATAGGTAGCCCCTGCATTCTTTAGGCCAAAAGGCGTCATGTTGTAACAAAAGGTTCTTTAAGGGGTAGTGAATGTTGTCTTATGCTGATCCTCTTCTACAATCTTGATTTGATTATACCCAAAAAATCCATCCATGAGGGACAAAATTTCATGTCTAGTTGTAAGATCTACAATCATATCTATGTTGGGCAAGGGAAAATCATATTTTGGACAAGCTTTGTTAAGATCTTTGAAATCAGTGCAGATTTTGATGTCACCATAAGGCTTCGTTGAATAGTTGATAGGTTGGATAACCTTAGCAGCTAACATTCTTTCTATTTTAGCTTTGACTAGTAATGCCACCTTGGGGTGCATTTTTCTAAGCTTTTGTCTGACGGGCTTGATCTTTGGATCGACGGCAAGATGATGAACTACAAGCTTTGGATCAAGTCCTGGCATGTCCTGATATGACCATGAAAATTAGCCAATGTTCTCTCTTAAGACCTTAAAGAGGAGGTTAGCTTGGTCTTGTGATAGGGATGCAGCAATGTGAACAAGTCTGGGGATCTCTGAAGAATCGATGTTGACTTCTCTAGTATCCTCAATTAGAATAGAAGACACCTCTGTTTGATTATCTTGTGGAGGTAATGCTAAATCCTCATGTTCTACTTGTAGCTTTGGATGTTCTTACTGAGGGGTTCTCTTTACTGCCTTAGCTAGTCTCAGATTCACCTTAGTTCTAGTTTTGGGTGTATCGAAACTAGGTTGGGGATTTTCTCCAAAATACCCCTTGGGATCTAGCTTATAGATATAGGTAGAATCTGGCTTTGTTTTCTTGTGAGGAGATTTGGCTCTCATGAATCTCAGAAGTGCTTTCTTTGATGTGAACTCATCAATGTGTATGATGCTTGGTTGGTCCCAATCTATGAGTTGTGGATGGGCGAGTGGTAGGTCGATGAGGTGGATGGATAGTTCTTGGAGGATAGAGTCTCCAAGGGAGATTTGGTCTGGGATATCGTTGTAGGCTCTCTTTTCAACTTCTTCAGGAATGTCTTCGATTTTGACAAGGTCAAGGTGAATGTTCAAAAAAGTATGACCATCCGTATTGGTGCCCCTAGTTGTGGGTATGCCAAAGTCGAGACCTAACTTTGATTCCCACTTGTGTGTGTCGATGGGGCACTGCATGCCTCTTTCTTCTTGTCCTAGACCACCACCTTGATAGTTCCATTTTTTAGTGATGAGCTTATGTTCTTGGGGATGCTTCTGGCTGAAGTGATCAAGGCGTGCTTGATTTCTTTGAGGTGCATCCTTATGTAACCAATTGTTGATATCTGGAGTGAGCTCCTCATGAAGAGGGATTTTCGAGGATACAAAGGTTGTTGGGCAAAATTGTTTGTATCGAGGAGGTGGAATCTCCTTAGCTTTGTGATATGTCAATCTTCCATGGGCATGTGGATCAAGTGGGAGTTCCTCGACAACAAATGCATCTGACAAACTATACTCTCCATAGCCTTTTTTATTGATCTTCACGGTCAACAGGGTGGAGGTGAGGATGGTTTCTGGGTCATTACAAGTGTGGGATGAGCTGGCAATGGATGTGCCAATAACAATTCTAGGGAAATGGTTTGTATATGAAGCTTCAACTACATTTTAGTAAGCAAAGGGTTCTAGATCGGCATGGATCGTTACCTCAGTGCCTTGATGTGGAAATTTGATGCACTGATGGTAAGCGGATGGAACGACTTTCATGGCATGAATCCATGGGCAACTGAGGAGGATGTTAAATGGTAGGTTTAGATCAATAACATGGTAGAGTGTCTCTTGGATGACTGGCCCAACCTTGATTGGAAGCAAAATAGTTCCTTCTGTGGTTCTTTCCAAATTTTCATAAGCTTTGATGGTGATAACGTCACTGATGATATTTGCCTCAGTATACCCAACTTTTTAAATGAATTTTAGGGTGAAAATATTCAAGGCTGGTCCATTATCTATCATTACTCTTTTCACAGAAAAATTGGATACCATGATGGCTATGTGAAGCAGAAGGGTGTGATCTAGCTCAACCACGGGTATGTCGGTGGGTTTGAATGATAGGGCACATGAGGAGGATAGGTTCCAACAAGATTATGAAAATTAGTAGCGTTGATATCTGAAGGGACATGGGATTCTATAAGAGCACTATCAAGGATGTTCTTGTACACAGGACTGGTGTGAAGAAGGTCTAAAATGGAGATTTGGGCTAGCATGTTCCCAAGGTGTTCCAAGATATTGTACTAGCTTTTTGATGGAGCTGATGGTGCTGGTGAAACTGGTGGGCCTGCGATGTTAAATTGCACTCTTCGAGTGGTGGTTGCACACTCATTGTTTGGTCCTTGGATATTGACAACATTGATAGAAGGCTCTTTCTCAGATATACAACCTATGAGGCTACCATAGTCTATGTAGGATGAAGTGTGGTCATTGTTCTTCCCATGTTGTTGGTTTGGCTGGTGGTTGTTGGTGTTGTTGTTGTTGGCTTGGATAGGTGCTTTTCCAAATTTTGGTTGTTGTGAGGAGGAAAAGAATTTTGATAGATCTATAAGCCTGCATTGGGAGAGGTTTGGGCACCAACGGTGATTTCTTTCTGATCAATGAGGTCCTGCACATAATCTTTCAGTTTCATGCATCTGAGGGTGGTGTGACCTTTTACCCTATGAAATTTGCAGTACTCATTATCTTTGTACCATGCAGCTTTGGATTGGCTTGGGTCAATTTTTTGGGTAGGAGGAAATTTGATGAGATTCTCCTTGACTAATTTCTGAAAAATGACATCCAAAGGTTCACCAAGGGGTGTATAATTTCTAGGTGCAGGTTGGAATCTGGGCTTTTGTCCTATAGCTACATTGATGGCATTAGCTTGATTGCTAGACCCTTGAAAGTTTGGTCTTGGATTGTGGTTTTGATAGCTTTGGTTATTCTGCTGTTGGTAGTTGATAGCTTGTTGATTGTTTGGTTGATATGGTGGGTTGGACTAGTTTTGAGAAGGACCAACAATATTCACATGTCTGGTGTTAGTGACGCCATCTGTTGCAATGTGCTTGTTTTTGTTCCAATACCTAGACTTGTCATTGGAATGTGTTTGATTTTGGTTGGCTTCCTTGTAAATATTGACCAAACCATCTGAAATGTCCCTTTTCTAATTTTTGTATGACATTTCCAACCTTTAATCAGATCTTTAAGATCAAACAACTAATATCACAAAGATCCTCCAAATTTCTCAAGAAACCCCAAATCGGGTATGCCAGAAATGGTGCCAAAAGCTTCACAGCTTCACCTATTATTAATAAATCTGAAAATGGACATTTTTACATAAATTTCAGCAGCATAAAAGCCTAAAAAATGAAATTTCTAGATCTATATAGCCTTTACACAACAGCTCACAAATGTAGGACAAAAACTATGCTCATCGGGCTCCCGAAATTAACACAAAAATGCCCGAAAACACCACAAAAACACTAATAAACTATCTCAGAAATTTAATCACGTCCCAATACATATATTCAGCTCTATTTTAATATTCTAAAGTCTGAAATACAGCAGAAACCAAAACTGATATGAAATGCTCAACTGAAAACACCAAACTCATGCAAAAAACACACCCAAAAACCCACAAATCTACACTGTTCAGCACAAAGGAAAACTCTGTATGAGCATGCACATGGAATGGCTTCAAACCCCTATCCTTAGCCTTCCTAGAAACCTACAAACTCCCATTCTTGGGTCTCCCTGGAAACCTGTAAACTCCCGTTCTTGGGTCTCCTTCTCCACAGGTTTGGCAGCCTCTGAAGAATAACAAAGAAATCAGCAAAATCAAGTTCTGGAATGAGCCCAAAATGCCTCCAAAACCCCTTAAAAGAGGGCATAACTGTAACTCACATCCAAGAGAGGTTAATGAAACATATTTTAATAATAATTTTCATTTATTAGTCCAACGGTTTCCAAAGATTAACCCCCTTTTTCTGAAACTTCACTTTCTTGGGCCTGCTTGCCTTAGCAAAGATTATTATTTTTTAATTATTTGAAAAGGGGACATGACAAGTCCTCCCCTCCCAAAAATTTCTTGTCCTCAAGAAATGGATGAACAATAAAGCAATCAATCCACCTGGATCCCAAATGTAGTCATGAACTATACTACTACCAATTAACACAGGCTCCTGCAATATCCTCTGCAATATGACCAAGATGAATCCATAATCAAACTGACAATTATAGCTCAACCAAACTCCAAAATCACCACTACCATAGTCAAAAACCCATGAGACACAAACTCTTAGAACATTAGAACCCAAGTAAAGTGGACAAATCAAACTGCCAACACCATAAATACCATCAACGCATCCCACTAGCCTATATGGAATGTACAATCCAACTTCGCAACAATGGTGAATGCTCTCAAATGACACTATACCAAGTATGGAGAATCCACACACTGTACAACTCCTGTAGTCAACACAACTCTATAGATCATCGGCCACTGTCTCATAACCATAACTCCCATGCACCCCTGATGGTGAAAATCCATCACAAGATAAACAACAAGAAATGGAACCCAAACCAAATTTTCCTGCCATCAACCCCTCAACACAAGGATCATTTTCTAACTGATGTACATGAACCGCAATATAATGTTGATTAAAAAAACCAACCTCAGTCAATAGCTCACCATGAACAAGTGATACAACCCACTGTGACTGATCACAAGCTAAGTCAGGAGATGTCATCGACAAAGGAGTAGAATCAATAATAACACCTGCTAAAAAATCACTCCAAAAATCTTGCTCTAAGTCATGTATTATCAAGCTATCAACTGCAGGACCTATCGCCATGTCGTGCCCATCACAACTCTCATCCTGAGGCATCAAACTCATAGTGTAATGCCAATAGAATGCGCCAATCTCAGTCAGTGGCTCAGACTGTAATCTAGATGAAACTAACTGCAATTGATCATTAACCATGTTGGAACTGACTACTAACTCTGAAGATATCACCAAGGGAGTAGTATTACTAGTAGGAACCATGCCAACTATCGACTCACCAACATCACACATGATCTTTGATACATCTCTAGTCTCTGTGCCATCAGTACTAGAGGCCACCACCATGTCAGGCATACAACAATCTGCTACAATACCCAACTCAACTGAACCTGACTCTAGTGGGAATGAACCTGATATGCCAATGTTAGTATCAAGGATGGATGCATCCCCATCTCCACTGTCTCTAAAAATCTCGGCCATGGACATCCTCGAATCACCAAACACCATAGCTTGTGACTATATAGAATCAGGTAAAGACTGTAGTCGCTCCAACTCCATGGTCACCTTAGCCAAATAAAACTATGACTCCTTGAAAGCCAACTGTGTACTCTCAAGAATCTCAGAAGTCACCTCAAGCTGCTTAGTAAGCTCACTCACCTCATCTTCCTTAGCCAACAATGCATCATATGCTGTACTACCCCACTCCATAAGATAATCTCTATCGGCTACCAACTCCATATAATTTTGTCTCAAAATCCAAATAGCCTCCCATAAAGAGTGGATCTCTGTCAAGGAAAGATAACTTCCTTCCTGCTCATCACTAGTAGGAGAACCCCATCCATAAACTGCTAACAACTGACGAGCAGCATCAAAATGTTGGCAAGTGATAGCAATGTCTCAGTCACTAACTCTCAACTAATTAGACACATGATGGCATTGGCTTGACTGTCTCCTACAAACCTCCTCTGATGGACTATCTAAAGGAGTATAATCAAAGTCACTAGTCTCTAGAGTATTACAATCCATATCTTGTGAATCAAATCTAAAGCTCATATCAACATACGAAGTATCAAAAATATTAGCACTGCTGTCCAACTCCTCTGCACCCAAGGAAACTAAGATTTCAAAACTGCCCACTATAGCCTCCTGGATGTCATCAATGCCAATATGATCCTGGGACTCATCTGTACACACCGCCAAATATGAAAGATCATCAACACATTCCAGCAAATATGGTCGACTGGATATATGAACAAAGCCCAACATCGGTGTATAAAAACTAATCCCAACATAAGACAAGATACTGGCACAAGAAAATACAACACCATGTAATCTGCTAATCAAATCCATGATAGCACCCAAACAAACACTGCTACCAAAAAGTGTTAAAGATCTCCAGTCAACTGAATCCCAAATGCCAATATAACAATCTTGAGTCCATATCCGTAAACTAGAATCAACTGGTAACTCAAGAAAACTCCTCACCTGAGTAATATGACCAATACCAACTAACTTCACATACCTTTAATGATGAGATAATGAATTCATAATACTATCTTTGTTCACCTTCAGCTGGCTAGACAAATCATGTGAAGTACTACCAGCCTCAACCTCATGTGGTGAAGCATCTAACTATGCCCGGTACTCTTTCTCAGCAAAATCATGAATGCTCAATGTCTGCTCATCTCTACCAGGTATCTCACCATCCTGCACAACAACGTCCTCATAATCATCATTTGAATCCACTACACTATAGTCACTACCTATTGTAACTATAATATCCTGAATACTTGTGGCATCACCCTTTGACGACCTGTAAACAATTGTCTCAATTTGAGTATCAAGTTGACCATTACTATCAATCTGTATAATATCCTTTCCCACCACCTCCTGTGGCAGAGTAGAATCTAAGACCTCTACCTGGCTATCAGCTAGTTTCTCAAACTCTTCATGCAAGTTCTTGGTAACTGTGTCATCTGCCCTGTGAGAAAATCTGCCAAATAGAAATCCAGTATACTTATCCATCTTAGCTGGGTTGGACAACATGTCATTCATTATACGATGGTGCTCAATCAACTCTTCAGACATGTCATGGCTTATTTTCATAATTTTATCTCGAATGTCTAAATAACCATCCTTTCTACTATTTTGACTCTGGATATCAATTGTCCAAGATCGTGTCCTCTGAGACTTTGTACTATACCTGTCCATTCTGGATAAAGTAGAGTGTAACCCCAATAGGATATAACTTCTTCAAACACCAAGAACTAACATGCAAATGATTAGAAGTAGCATGCAACCATAAATTTTTTCATGTAGATGATTAGAAGCAACATGCAATCATCAATGATGACATGCAAGATCTGGGTAGTTGTCAAAACTGACATGCAAGATCTGGGTAGTTGTCAAAATTGACGTGCAAACTTCTACAACCACCAAATTCACCAAGAACTAACATGAAAATGATTAGAAGTAGCATGCAACCATAAATTTTTTCATGCAGCTGATTAGAAGCAACATGCAATCATCAATTATGACATGCAAGATCTAGGTAGTTGTCAAAAATGCAAGATTTGGGTAGTTGTCAAAACTGACATGCAAACTTCTACAACCACCAAATTTACCAAGAACTAATCATGCAAATGATTAGAAGTAGCATGCAACCATAAATTTTGACGTGCAGCTAATTAGAAGCAACATGCAACCATAAATTATGACATGCAAGATTTGGGTAGTTCTAAAAATTGAAATGCAAGATCTGGGTAGTTGTCAAAATTGACCTGCAAACTTCTACAAACCCTCAGGCTGGCAAGATCATGGCTCTGATACGACTGAAATGTCCCTTTTCTGATTTTTGTATGATATTTCCAACCTTTAATCAGATCTTTAAGATCAAACAACTAATATCACAAAGATCCTCCAAATTTCTCAAGAAACCCCAAATCGGGTATGCCAGAAATGGTGCCAAAAGCTTCACAGTTTCACCTATTATTAATAAATCTGAAAATGGACATTTTTATAGAAATTTAAGCAGAATAAAAACCTACAAAATTAAATTTCTAGATCTATATAGCCTTTACACAGCAGCTCACAAATGTAGGACAAAAACTATGCTCATCGGGCTCCCAAAATTAACACAAAAATGCCCGGAAACACCACAAAAACACTAATAAACTATCTCAAAAGTTTAATCACATCCCAATACATATATTCAGCTCTATTTTAATATCTTAAAGTCTAAAATACAGCAGCAACCAAAACTGATATGAAATGCTCAACTGAAAACACCAAACTCATGCAAAAAACACACCCAAAAACCCACAAATCTACACTGTTCAGCACAAAGGCTAACTCTATATGAGCATGCACATGGAATGGCTTCAAAATACCATCCTTATCCTTCCTAGAAACCTACAAACTCCCGTTCTTGGGTCTCCCTGAAAACCTGCAAACTCCCATTCTTGGGTCTCCTTCTCCACAGGTTTGGCAGCCTCTGAAGAATAACAAAGAAATCAGCAAAATCAAGTTCTGGAATGAGCCCAAAATGCCTCCAAAACCCTTTAAAAGAGGGCATAATTGTAACTCACGTCCAAGAGAGGTTAATGAAACATATTTTAATAATAATTTTCATTTATTAGTCCAACGGTTTCCAAAGATTAACCCCCCTTTTCCGAAACTTCACTTTCTTGGGCCTGCCTGCCTTAGCAAAGATTATTATTTTTTAATTATTTGAAAAGGGGAAATGACACCATCTTTAATGAGTCCTTGCTCAAGGATCATTCCTTTCTCTTTGATATCTTTGTAGGTCTGCAAATAGTTCATGGTCATGTGGTGAGCCAAGCTGGAATGAGCATTATCAATAAACATTTTCACCAAATGGAACTCTAGCAAGGTGCAAGATATGCAGGTGGTAAGGGTTTTCCATCTTTGCAAATATTTGGGAAGGCTTTCTCCACCTTTTTTCTTAGTGTGGACAAGATCAACTACTGAGAGTTCTGTTTCAACAAGATGGGCATATTGGGCTACAAATGCCTCAGACAATTCAGCAAAAATTTTAATTGTGCCATAGGGGATTCTATAAAACCATTCAAGAGCTGGTCCGGCCAAGCTTTTGGGAAAGAGATGCAACAGGAAGACATCATCATATGCCACTTCTTGGCAGTGCATGTAAAATTCTTTGATATGTGTGACAGGGTCTCCTTTTCCTCTAAATTTGTCAAACTTGGGTGTCTCAAAATGCTTGGGAAATGGTGGCATGGTAATGGCTCTGTCAAATGGGTAAGGACAAAAATTCTCAAACTTGAAGGTTTTTGGATCATTTCCCTCTTGGATTTTCTTCAAATCTATTTTCATGGCTTCCCATTCTGGATTAATGGGTGATGGCTGGGGTGTCCCCAATGTAGGAGTTCCCTGAGGTAGGTATGTGCTAGATGGGGCAATGGAATATGGATGGATTTGAGGTATGGGCTGGTAGGGATTGTAAATGGCTTGGGCAACTGAATGGTGGATGATGAGTTGTTGAGGTGGAGGGCGCACATATTGCTGCATGTGTTGTGAGGCTTGCTGCTGATATTGGATTTGAGGTTGGGATTGAGGAACATAAGCTGGTTGTGGGATAAATGGATTGCTTTGTGGAGGTAAGGTATAAGATGGTTGTGAAGCTTGGGGAAAGGATCGGGGAGCTTGTGGAACTTGACTTTGGATTTGAGGAGTTTGACCAATATATGTGGGTTGTGCCCCCATTTGGGAAGGTATCTACATGGAAAAGGAGGCCAACTAATTGGTGGTTAGTGGGGGTGGATTTCCCCCTAGAAGTGGCATAGAAAAATAGTTGGTAATAGGAGGTAATGGATTAGTTGGTGGTGGAGGTGGTGGGAATTGAAAGCTTGGAAATGGAACTAATGGTGTTTGATAGCTTGGTGGCTAGATTTGAAAGCTTGGTAGAGTGGTGAAAGGAGCTTGGGTCACTTGAGATCTGGGAAGAACATTGGTAGTAGCTTGTGGGGTTTGATAGCTTTGTGGAGTGGGGCTAGTAGCTTGTGGATTTGTGGCTGATGGCACTGAGCTCCAAGGACCTAGTCGAAATGATGGAATTGTGTTCTGAGCTAATGTAAACAAGCTGGGGGTGATGAAGGGTTGGTTACTTGGCCCCATGGGTGGCATCTCGACTGTGTATTGCTGAGGTTGGCCAAAGATACTAGCATTGATTTGGGAGATGGGTGGATTTGCAAGGTTGGCTTGGAGAGTAGCAGTAGCAATAGTTAAGGGAGTGAATGATGAGGTGTTTTGGGTGAAGGAAGTTTGGGATGGAGTGGTATGGACCAATGGTGGAGTGGTGGTGGCTGGATTGGCTTGTGGAAAGGAGATTTCAACTTGAGTGGAGGTTGGTATGTTTGGGTTTGTTGGATCATATGGGGTGGGTTGAGGCTCTTTTTTGGCACATATTAAGGATAATTTGAATCATAAGAGCCTATGGGTGGTGGGAGTTGCTCAAACAAGGGGTAAAATGGATCTGATAAGGGGGGAGGTCTTCCAAATTTGAAGGCTCCAATGTTGTCCCTTCGAAAGTTAGTCATGATTGTTTCTTTGTTTTTGTCTATAATGGCATTCACCAATACTACATTTCTAGCTTCAATGTCAATAGGTGATGGTATGGCATTCTCTAGGCTGAAGGATGGTTGAGTGCTCAATGGGAGAGATGTTGTTGGATCCAAATGATAGGGCTCCATTGTTTCCTTCTTCTTCTTGCCTAAGCAACTGATGGGTGGCATGAAAATGAAGAATGTTCCTAGGGATGAGATGCAACAATGCTGATGGATGAAAAAGGGGGGAAGGCTTTTCTATGCAAATGATTTCCTAGGTTGAGGCAAAGCTATATGATAAAACCTAAGGAGGATTGAGTTGGGGATGCTAACTTCAAAGATATGTTGCCAAAGCATGAAAGGTCTACTTTCCTATGCGCAAGCTTGGTGGTGATTGTGTCAACTTAAGGGTAGACTAATGATCCTTTAGGAAGAACACAAGATTGACCACTTGTGGATCCCAACCTTTAGCTCAAGGTGATGAGGGATAACAAGTGACAAAGCTAGATTACTCTAGACAAAGCTCTATCAAAGGGATTACCTTGGTGAGGCTGGTGGATTTGGAAGATGTTAGGAATGGCAAACCTTTGGCAAAGTGACAAAAATTTTGAAGGCTTGGATGTGAAGATTTTTTAGATTGCTGGCTAGATGGTTTGGTTCTAAATGAGATGGATGAGCTAAAATGCTTAAGGGGATGACTAAAGATGGCTGGCTTTCCTAAAAAGATGACTCTAAAGTGAAGCTTATGCAAGAAGATGTGGAGAAACAAGTGAGTCTAACCATAGAAGTCATGCCTAGTTGGTAAGGCATAAGCATTGTTAACTCTTGGATGTTGGTTAAGTTGGATGGTGCGATCTAACTAGGCATCTTGAAGGGCTTCGTCAGCAGCTTTGTCCTTTGCTTTGTGGAGTTTGGCAATTTGAGGGCTTGGTGTTTGTTCCTTTCTCTTGGCTGAAAGTTTTTGGTATGCCTGAGATGGTTTGAGTTTGACTTTGTGAAACTTCTATTTGAGTTTGGGTTGTTCTAACATAAATTCCCAAATTTTCTTGGTTTTGAGAGATCTCGATTTTTTTACTTCAACTTGTTCAACTTTTGGAATAGGCAGTGACTACGCTAAGTATGCCCTAAGCTAGGATTGACCAAGTTTGGAAAACATGCATTCAATAAGTAAAAGATCAAGCAATAGATAGAAACAACTAGATAGAAGTTTTTGATTCTCAGAATGTGATACTTGCGCCAAGGAGTGTGTATATTTTACAAATGTTTCGATCAGTCACTTCAAACACATTAACATCCTAGATGGTTGTCTACAAGGCTAAAAGCTAGTTTAGCTAGGGAATCCTCGATATACCCAAGGTATGTGAGGCCCAAATCTTTAGATAAAACCAAAATAATGTCACACAGCCGAGAGGAGCGGTAACCCACTTCTCCTCTTTCACTTCTCAAGGGTATAAAGTTCCTTGAGGCTTAGCCCGAGTGACAAAATTTTGATTCCAAGAGAGGTGTCTTTGGATTCACCTCCCGATTTTTATACTCTGTCAGAATGTTGGAGTTGAGGTCATCCCAAGGGGTGATGAAATCCCCAAGTAGGTCTCCTAAAAGAGAAACAAGGTTTTGGATCCTAATCTTATGCACCCAAGATGGCCTCGAAATACGACAAGGGGAGAGAAGACTTAGATGACCTTGGGCTAAAAAACATGCTTGTTTCTTTTCCAACTAACTCTTATGTGTGCTGATCTATACTTTGCAAGCACTCATGTTTAAAATGCAAATGTTCAATTCCAACTTTGAAATGCGCCAACAAAGAAAAATCGATCAAAGAATGCGAACAAGAAGAAGAGTTAGGGTCAACAAAAAAGTAAACCTGCATGCTCGGAGGCCCTCCATGTCAAGTATCGATTAATTTTTTTTAAGGCATTCAAGATTGAGTGTTTGTTCATTTTAAACCCAAAACAAAGATGTGTGAAACACAATTGTCAAGTGCGCACCCAGAGGCCCTCCACGTCAATTGGTTGTTCAGTTTTAAAATCCAAACTTGAAGTGTGATCGATTTAATCTAGATTTTTGGACATTGAAAAAATCTTATAAGTTTAAGGCAAACCCTCAAAAAGAAAATTAAGTAGAATCTGATTATGGAACACTTAACACTCTCTTAGGTGGACCCATCCCCATAGATGGCACTGAGATTGCAACCAATGGTTGAATTGATGGGTGATTAAAGAGGGTGAGTCCAATGAAGAAACTACTAAATTTGATTTTTGTTGATTTGTTTTTAACTTAAAAAATTTCTTAGGTGTTCAAAAATTAACTTTTCCTAAGTTGCATGCAAAAGAGAGATTTGTTTGTTCTTTTTAATGCACCAAAAATTGAAGTGTGAGATATTGCAATGGTTAGTTGATCTTTTGCATTCAAGATTGAGTTTGTTTGTTTTAGTCATGTATTCCAAATAAAATTTTGATTTTTATCCATGGCATTCAAGAGTGTGTTTTGAACAACATACATTAAAAAAATGTGTTTAACCATTCAAGTTCATTCCATGAAAAACCTAAAAAACATGATTAAGTTTGTTGCTCCAACCTGCAATAAGACAAAAAGGAAAATTGATTAGTCACCCAAAATCTTCCAAAATGAAAGCTTAATGATAGTTCATCAGGAAGAGACACCAAATCACGGAGACACTAATCTGCAGAGATGCTGATTTACGAAGATGACAAAGAAAGAGGTGGAGATGACAGTTTAGTTTGGTGGTGCAGAAAATAGGAAACTGGGCGGAGACTCTAAACTGCAGAGATGATGATCTATGAAGATGATAGTTTAGGTTGGCAGCAATGAAGGTGACAGTTCAGGTTGTGAAGATGACATTTTAGGTTGATAGTGACAAAGATGACACAAGACTAGAGGCGGCAATGAAGATGACAGAGGACTAGAGGTGATGGTGGAGATGACACAGTAGCTTGCAGAGATGACAGTTTGCAAGTGCAGATGCCAATCTATGAAGATGACAGTCGAGGTTGCAGAGATGACAGTTCACCAAGCGCAGAGGATAGTTCACCAAGTGCAGACGCCAATCTACGGAGATGACACTACGTGAATAAAATAGAAATGCGCAAATTTTTCTAGAATTTTTTAAATTTTTTGGTTATTTTCAAATTTTTAGAGGGTATGTCTTCTTCCTAAGTGCGCCCTTCAACCTGCAAGAATAAGTGAAACGCCCTACAACTCACTCAAACAACAAGAAACATTAGATTATTATAAAAAACAACATATAGATAGAAATGGATGATTAAATGACCCATAGTGAGGTCCCACCCGGTGTGCCAAAATGTATATGAGAAATATGTTAGCAAGTAATAGTAATCTATTAAGAGAACAAAGCATTAACTAGCATAAAAATCATAACATATATGAGAGACAAAGTGAAACCCTCAAATGAGAATATGAGCCATAGAATGACTCTCTCAATGAGGATGGTCACTTGATTTAGGGATGAGTCTATTTGATAGGATTTGGTATGTATGCTCAAGGTTCTCAAAACTAGCTTCAATGGAGATGAAAAATGGTAAATTGATAGCTTTGTGAGCTCTCAATTTGGCATCATAAGGGTATGGTTGATGGCTTTTGATTCTCAAACTAGCATTATAACTTTGGCTTTAAGGTTGTGATGAAATGGCTTGGGAGGGGATTCAATTTATAGGCTAAGGGCTTGAGGGATGGAGGGTTAAGATGCAAGGAGAGATGAAAGCTTAAGGAGGGCTAGGATGCACTCAAAGGGGAGCACATGGATTGTGCTTGTTTAGCACCAATCAGGGAGTGACACATGTCACAAGGTGAGTGGATGGAGGCAAGGGGATGGATGAGTCAACAAAGGAGGCTCAAGGGATAATATCTTCATAAAGACCCTTCATTATGGCTTGTAAGAGAAATGAATGGGTTTGTAAGAGTCTTTATGGCCTTTGTAAGAGCATTCATGGCTTGGTGGTTGAGATATTTTGGAGGGAGTTGATATTCTTGACTTTGCTTGGCTTAGGAAAGTCTTAAGCTTACTTAGGGAATGTGACAAGGTTAGAGGGGGGATTAGAGGTGATTTAGGATTAGACTAATCTTGTTAGAGATTTGCAAGTGGATGGCATTCATGAGGGTGGGTGAGTTAGTGGCTAAGCTTGGTTAGTATGGGTGGATGGGGTGGATTAGGCTTAAAAAAGGGGTTTAGGATAGTTTAGGGGTTATTATATTTGAGGGCTTTATTTATCAAATAGATTTATTTAATAAATGAGGATTTTGGAATTAGATAGAAGAATATGATTAATTGATAAATAACAGGTTATTTGATTTATCAATTAGGACTATAGATAATTAATTAAATTAATCAGCTAGGGGATGGCAAAGGATTAATTAAATAGGAATTTAATTAATGATGCCTTTAGAGATAACTAAATAGGATTACCAAAGTGGTGTAATCAAATTTAGGTGTCTACAATAAGTACATAAGATGAGTACAAGATGCTCTGGGCAATAAAGATTAAGATTGGTTTAAATTTCAAGTTCAATGATGTAATCATCCTGCCCCCTCGAGAGTGAAATCAAAAGATGACACACCATAAATATGATGTAAAGCAGTATATTGAGACATATAGAAGAAATACAAGATTCAACAGAATGTAGAAGAGATCAGAATGATGAGCTAAAGTTTTGGAGTTAATTTAGCATGATTTTGAGGTCCATAATACCAAGTTTGACCAAGAGTTTACTAGAATTGACCATAGTTGACTTTTTCCAAAATAAAGTTTGAAAAAATGAAGAATTTTGAGTTGAAAAGATTCCAAGAATTGTAAAGTATTAGAAAAATTTGGACTGTACAAGTGTTTGATCGTGTCTGTCCCAAAATTTTAAAACACGTCTTTTAGCTGCTTAGGTGTGTCAAATTTTGAATTGGATTCAAAATGGTCAAATTAGCCAGTGGGTGATTTTGTGCAAATTGAAGAAAAATTAGGTCAAACCCTATATAAGGGCCCAAGGGGTCATTTTCAAATCATTTGAACCTTTTGTCTTTAGTGAATGGGAGCTCTGAGAGGAAGATGGTAGTCAATGTGAGATATCATCATTTCGAGCACTCCTGACGACACAACCGGCCAACAGACTATGGACCACTAGTGAGTGGTCAATAACCTTCCTTTGTAATTTCATTTTAACACTTTTTAAGGTCATTTATTGCATTTTTTAGCATGTTTTAGGAGGTCAACAATCAATTTTTGTGTGAGACTATCCTTTCTGATGCAAAGCCGATCTCTTCTCGCACGAAGATTCACCAACCTGGTGTTTCTTCACATGTGTGAGTGGGAGTTCTCATTTGGGAGACACCCACTTCTTGTACAAAAAGTGGGAGAATTTTGGTGAACTTCACTTAGGTTTTTGTAGCCTTTCATGCAAGAGAGTCTTTCTTCTTGCGAGGACTTGATTTCTCGCACGAAAATACATGATCTCAAGTGAAGAAATGCATTCTCGTGCAAGAAAATACATCTTCATGTGAAAATATACGACAACATGTTAACAAAAAATTACATTTTTGATGTTTTAGCTTTGATTTTTTTGTCATTTTGTGTTTTTGAGCGAGTACTAACTATTTGTACATTATTGTTGTTCGTGTGTGCATGAGGTATTCGGTGATGTCTCTTTCAGATCGCACTATCTGCTATACAGAGCATTGTCACAGAGCCTAGATGATGTAGATATGCCTCATATTAATTGATTGGGTCTCACTTCTTTATGCCAAATCCTAGTAGTGTTGGTGAATCATGGCTTGTTGATTGCCTTGGTTGAGTGTTTCCACTTAGAGACGAACACCTTCCACTTGCCATAGGAAGAGATGATGATCACTCCTGAGGACATCTATAGGATTCTACAAATCCACTTCCATGGGTTGAGAGTGGGCTATGACATGGTGCCCCAGGTAGGTATAGAGGCTTTGTGTGACATTTTTGGGAGACAATTAGTGATTGGACAAACCATCACCTAGGATGAGCTAGTTCATACATATGGGCAAACACACAGGTTGGCTTTATTTTTGGCCATATTTATTAGCTACTTCCTAGTACCAGATAGAGGACAACATAGATTGGACTGCAAATGGGGTATTATACAATAGCGTATGCTTGATTCTCTATAGAGATTTGGGTGGGGCCAATGCATGCTCACCCATATGTTCTATGAGATGCATGAGATAGTATACCATGAGTGAAAGAGTATGACTGCTGGTGTATACATTCTTTAGATTTGGGCATGGGAGCACTTGCCAATTACACATCCCATCTTTGAGGATGTTTGTGAGCCCATAGAGCTATATATTTGTAGGTACAGGGGGTAGATTACCTAGGTAGGCCTAGGTAAGATAGATCACCAGAGGACCTATCTCGATGACCTGGTCTTCATCATATAGCAGCCTTAGTGAGAGACTTAGGATTGGGATGATGCTCCCAGGGAGCTTGCTTGGATTTTTTTCTCATGGCTGGTGGTGGGTAGGAACACATAGATCATTGAGTGATTTTCTATCACACGATTATGGAGGTAGTATGGGAGGCAACAAGATACCTCCCAGGAGCATTGTACCTACATGTGAGTTGTGAAGGACCTGACATGAGGATGGCCAATGAGGCTAGATGCAAGCTGATCCATGATTGATATGTGCAACCTAGTTATGACACAATGGAACTACTTGTCAAAGGTAGCAGATGTAGGGGTGATGAAAACATATCATGCATATCTTATTAGTCACCCCTTCCCATGCTTCATAGATCCCCTGGGTGGTGCAGTATAGGCTCCCCAATAGGTACCAATAAAATAGTAGCAGCCACTGTAGCAATAGAAACCATAGGGTCCACTGCTACAAGTGAGATAGAGAGTTAGGTAGGTCCAAATTCTTGCACAATAGATGGGGTTAGACTCGGGTGCAAGAGGCAGTTGCTGAGAGTAGAGGTGGTGACAAAGGTCGAGGGTAGAGGGGGAGGCACCCACAAAGTAGGCACCTACGATGTTAGATGAGGACATGAAAGAGCAACCTGTTACTGGGGCACATGATGCACTAGAGTGGTACAGAGAGAAGATCTGCCAAGCCTCTCGATAGTTGGTTGACCTTCAAATACAAGTGGCAGTTTGGGATGCCCAGATCACTAAGAGGGATGTAGAGATCCAAAGGCTATGGGAGAAAGTTCAAGTATTTGAGTAGAGGGTAGAGATGTTGTAGAACGAGGTCAAATTGTAGATGGCCCAAGCAGCTTACTAGATAGTGGTGCCCAGTGAGGCTTAGCAGGTGCCTCATTTTTCATAGTATGCTCATGAGTCTGGGGGTGCATGTCCTCATACTAGACTAGATATGCCATCTCCTCCTCCTCCTCCTCCTCCTACTAGAGGTGATGGTGTAGGACAAAGTTAGTCACATAATATACTTAGTGTAGACACCTAAAAATCCTTTAAAAAATAA